>CM075768.1:41020465-41095465 GCA_037974665.1 Ehretia macrophylla
TAAAAAGGAATGTAATATGAGTTTTCTAGGTTATTGAAGTGATTTGGATAAGCTAGTTTATGTATTCCGATAGAATAGTTTAACTTTAATCTATGACTGTAATGCCAAAGGGAAAGAGTTAGAATGGTATGATAGTCTATTTTATGTAATGGGTTAGTGTAGTTTAATTGCCTAGCATGAATGTTCTTGTCAAAGATGAAAAGAGATAGGTTAGCTTTTAAATTGGAAATGTATATTTGGTTGTGTTCACTTGTTGAGAACCAAGGCTCGGATGGCCTTGAGGTGTTTGTATGGTTGGACACGGTGCTGGTCCACTTATATGCTATTACAGGTTTTACATTTTGCCTAGAAACAGGGGAGACTCTGTCCGTCTTTCCCAAAAATTTTGCCCGGGTTTGGAATTGGGTTGTGATTAGATTGATTGATAGAACTCCTAGTCTCGAGAGGGATCAGGGTGTTACATGTGGTATCAAAGCTTGTTTAGCTCATAAGCCGGGACAGGGTCCTCGGTCTGGTGGGTAGTGGTCCTTGAATGTGTGCTTGTTAAGTGTGTCTTGAAAGTGTATGCTTGTATGTGAGATTGTGTGTCTTGACTTGAATGTATGCACCTATGTGATATAGTTATGTGTTATGTGTTAAATGTTTCTCAAGTAAACTGAAGTGTCTAGTTGTGCATTGAATTGACCTATCGAATTGGTATCGTGAATCGAATTGATCTCATGAATTGTTATTTGCTTGAAGTATTGCTTGTAATGTGTGTATTGAAAAGTCTTGAGTTGGTTATGCCGTGATTTGAATTGATTATGTTGTGCTTGACTTGATTGTCGTGCTTGAGTGACTTTGTTGAATAAACTCTTTTGTAAACTTGCTTGCATAATAGTTTAAGGCATGTGTATAAATATGATATCTTGGCATTGATACATGTCCCGTGGAAATGGTAAGAAAGACTTCTTTCTCCCCTGAAGAAAGTGGTTCACAGCTGGCCTCTCAAGGTGTAGGGATTGGTAGGAAATGAATGGCATTTAATTAGCCTTTATTTGGGAGTTGGTGTTTGTTTTTGGAGCTCAGTTGTTGGCATACTTCTAAGACTCTTCTTTGTGGTTGCAATCATAAAGAGATAACTTTCTTTGGGGTTTCTGTATGATGGCTCTTGGTAGCATTCTTTGATTTCTTACTAGGTATTCTTTGGAGACTTCTGTTGGCACTTCTTGGTAGACTTGGCTATTGGGTTTTCAGTTGGACTTACTGCATGGTATTATCTATGACATATGTGTCTCGGTCTTTATTGGAGTGCTACCGGCATTCCTTATTTGAAATTCTTTAATGGCATTCTCTAGGATTCTTAGTGGCCATTTATTTAGTATTATTTATTGGGCAATTCTTGGTACTTTCTTACTGGAGCATTGTCCGGGTATTTTCTTTGGCATCCCTCAATTGGTTTGGTAATTGGAATTCCAACAGACTTATTATCTCATATTGTTTACGGTATGCTGTGGAATACCTGGGGCTTTCTTGGTGGTAAGTTGTATAAAGTTCTCACTTGGCAAATAGTGAAGAGGCCTCAGAGTTTGGTTTTGTATATTGTGCACCAGCTCGGTATTTTACTTAGGGTTTTCTTCTATCTGGGAAACTATATTTGTTATTCAACTTGATTGTCTTATTGGGCACATTATATTTTCTCTGCTATTCCCTTTGACATTCTTCTCAGCATTTGATAGCGATACTCGGAATCTAATTGGTTATCCATGGGGTTATTATTTGGAAGGCTTCTTTGGAACTTTTGAAGTATATTTGATTGGGTTTCTTAGTATTTTCTTCAGCACTCTTAACAGAGAATTCTTCTATGAAATTCATGACCAGTAGGGTATTTCTTTGGACCTCTGGATGGAACCTTTGTTTGAGCTTTTATTTGGCTTCTTGCTTGGGAATTCTCGGGCAGTAATAGTTGAACTTCTACTAGAGATTCGTGTATGGGGTATTCATTCGGTATTTTTCTTATCATTAATATGTGATGTGATTTTATCTACAGTATCTTTGCTTTAGTCTTTACTGGTATTATCTCGGTGCTTTTGGTTGGAATTTTATTCTTCTTCGGTATTCATGTCAACGGGATTTTTGTGCGGTATCTACATTTGAGCCTTTATTCGGCATTACTACTTGGAATTTCTTCTTAAACTTCCCTATTGGTTATCTTGATTAATATACTTGCTCAGCAGTCGATGAAGATTAGTCAGAGTTGAATTTCAGTGGATGCAGAGTTCTATTGGAAGAAGAATTGCGAGGACACAATTGTTTTAAAGGGGGAAGGATGTGATAACCCAAACCCAGCATGCATTTAATGGAATTTAATTGCATTTAATTAAGTGTTATCTTAAATGTTAGCATTGAATTTTGTGTTTATTTTTAGTTAAACATTCATTTGTAGCTTTATTTTCATATTTATGTTAATCAGTTTTATTTTTCTTGCATCTTAATGCTCGGTTTTCAATAAAACGAAAAGTAGCACCGAGCCAAAGTAAATTTTTAACTATGTTACTTTCCGAAAACTATATTTTCTTAAATTCTTTGAGGTTTAATTGTTATTCTTTTATTGCCGCAAACTGCATAGCATATCGAGAGAGATAGTTAGGAAATGATTTCTAGTCCTCAGCAAATAGTGAAAACTAGTATTTAGTGTTTTAATTTTAGTGTTTTAGTTGTTGTTAGCTAGAATTAAAATTGTGTTAGTTGTTTAAGCTTTTAAATGCCTAAAATAAGCCTATTTGACCAATTTTTAAGTGGTTTGACCAAGGCTTTGACCATTGACTTGCTTGTCATCTTTTATAAGCTTGTAATAGCCAAAAAAATAAAACACAAAAGCTGAAAAATAGAATGGCCATGGCCGAAAATAGAAGGAGAGAAAAAAATAGAAATTTCAACTTCCAAACTTCAAATCTTCGCGTGAGCTTGCACGAGGTGGTTTCCGAGGCATCCAGCTTGGTTTTCCTAGTGTCTAGGAGCGTCTAAGGTGAGGGTTTCATGTTTATTTGCCCATTTGAAATTATTGTATCTAAACTTTAATTTTTGTGATTTAACTGTAGGTTGTTATTTTATATGTTTCGTTGCTTAAAGAATGTTCCCTAGCAATCGTAGAACATGTATTTATAGTTTTTTAGCATTTTCTGCGGTTGAATATCGAAATTGAAATTGAAATTGTTAATTGAATAGTAAATTATGAATAGTAAACCCCCGTTTCGATGAAGTTGCTCCGTTATGCGTTCTGTTGATGTAGAAAGGTGCTAAATATGCTAGAATGCCTAAATGTGTGGATTAATTGGATTGCGTAATGAAAAAACGGAGAAAATAGCTTAGTGAAAGTTGGGGTCGTTTAGATCAAGTTTGGCATTTTATTGTTTTGCATGATGGCATTGTCTCGGGAGGCCATGGAAGCACTTTTGGTGCGGTTATGGTGTTGGTTGGGTGTTTGGTTAGGGTAGCGGTAGTTCAAATGAGAAAATGGGAAAATCAGGGCTTTGTGTGAATTCTAGGGTTAAGTAGGGTTTCGGGGTCTTTAGACGTGCCTTATGGTGACCTAGGGGGATTGGTGAAGTCGGTTTCCGAAACTCATGGCTCGTTTGGAAGTAGTAGCGTTTTGAAAGTTGGGGTCATTTTGTGATTTTGTGTGTTTTCATAGCATAATGCCTATAGAATGCTTAATATTGCTTGCTATGCTTGTTAAAGTTGATTATGATTGAATTTGTATATCAGTTGTTGATAATGCTTGTTAGTGTTGTTCTTGTTACTTTATAGATTGTAAATGCTTATTATATCGCATGTTGTTACTAACCTGCACTTCAGTGCCTTGCTCGATTATCGTTATATGTCTCGTGTTGCATTGCATTACTGTCAGGCGCGTGAGTGATGGGCCTCTCTGGGTAGCCTCGGGTTGCCAGTGTTGGTTGCTCTAGCTCCGTGTCCTATTCCCTTTCTCGCTTGGGTTGCCGCCCAAGGAGTTTTGGGTCGTAGAATTGACAGAGTATGTCCGGAGTACTCTAACGGAAGTTATAAGGTGGGTGAGCCGGCGCGTCATCGTTAAAGTCATCGAAATCGTGATCGGTACATTGCTCGTAAGAGTGAACCATAGCCTTCAGAGTGTGGTATAGCTTTGAATGGTTGTGTTAATGCTTTCATTACTTGTTTTTTGTATTGATTGTTTATATTGATTGATTACTTATTAGTTGTATTGCTTAACTGCCTTATTTGCATTGCACGACTTTCTTTCTCTTTACCTCGATATCTGTCTCGCCTTCACTGAGTATACGTGTTGTGTATCTTCACTCCTCACCACCACATTTTAGGAAATGCCATGTTAGCTGGAAAGTTCGTGGATATGTGAAAGATCATGCTTGAAGAGTTGTCTTGCGTGCTATGTGGCTTGAGTTGTCAAAGATGCAAAGATGTATGTTTCATGTGTTGTTGTATTTAATGTTAAAAAGGAATGTAATATGAGTTTTCTAGATTATTGAAGTGATTTAGAAAGGCTAGTTTATGTATTCAGATAGAATAGTTTAACTTTAATGTATGTTTGTAATGCCCAAAGGAAAAGAGTTAGAATGGTATGATAGTCTAATTTATGTAATGGGTTAGTGTAGTTTAATTGTCTAGCATGAATGTTCTTGTCAAAGATGAAAAGAGATAAGTTAGCTTTTAAATTGGAAATGTATATTTGGTTGTGTTCGCTTGTTAAGAACCAAGGCTCGGATGGCCTTGAGGTGTTTGTATGGTTGGACACGGTGCTGGTCCACTTATATGCTATTACAGGTTTTACATTTTGCCTAGAAACAGGGGAGACTCCATCCGTCTTTCCCTAAAATTTTGCCCGGGTTGGAATTGGGTTGTGATTAGATTGATTGATAGAACTCCCGGTCTCGAGAGGGATCGGGGTGTTACAAAGTCCCTATTGTGCTTGACTCTAGTCCGACTTTGTGAAATGACTTGAGAGGTGTATGATAAGTGGGAGCCGAAAGACGAAAGTGAAATACCACTACTTTTAACGTTATTTTACTTATTCCGTGAATCAAAGGCAGGGCACTGCCCCTCTTTTTGGACCCAAGGCTCGCTTGCAGGCTAATCTGGGCGGAAGACATTGTTAGGTGGGGAGTTTGTCTAGGGCGGCACATCTGTTAAAAGATAACGCAGGTGTCCTAAGATGAGCTCAATGAGAACAGAAATCTCGTGTGGAACAGAAGTGTAAAGGCTCGTTTGATTCTGATTTTCAGTACGAATACAAACTGTGAAACCATGGCCTAATGCTCCTTTAGACCTTCAGAATTTGAAGCTAGAGGTGTCAGAAAAGTTACCACAGGGATAACTGGCCTGTGGTAGCCAAGCGTTCATAGCGACGTTGCTTTTTGATCCTTTGATATCGGCTCTTCCTATCATTGTGAAGTAGAATTCACCAAGTGTTGGATTGTTCACCCACCAATAGAGAACGTGAGTTAGGTTTAGATCATCGTGAGATAGGTTAGTTTTACCCTACTGATGACAGTGTCACAATAGTAATTCAACCTAGTACGAGAGGAACTATTGATTCGCACAATTTCTTATTGCGCTTGGTTGAAAAGCCAGTGGCGCGAAGCTACCGTGCGATGGATTATGACAGAATGCCTCTAAGTCAGAATCCGGGCTAGGAGTGATGCGCTCGCCCGCCGTCCATTCATCAACCCGTAGTAGGGGCCTCCGGTCCCCAAGGGCACGTGTCGTTTGCCAAGCCGTTGCGACGGAAGCGTCGCGCCGGCCGCCTTGAAGTACAATTCCCATCGAGCGACGGGCAGAATCCTTTGCAGATGACTTAAATACGTGACGGGATATTGTAAGCGGCAGAGTTGCCTTGCTGCCACGATCCACTGAGATTCAGGCCTTTGTCGCTCTGATTCGTCCCTCTCCCCTCCTCACCCAAGTCCACCCGATCCACAATCTAATCCCGTCCCATCCTATCAAACAACACTATTTCTCTCAAACTGACCAAGAGGTTCGACGCCCCATGCTGCCCCACAAGTGTGTCTCCAAGTGCCTAAGTAAGTCATAAATTGTAACCCAACTGTCAATGCACGAATGCCCAAGTGTTGCCAAGTGCTCTGTGCCCAAGTCCGAATAACATTTGCCCAAGTTAGTTTTCCACGCTCACTGCCTGCTATAGTGCCGCCGCAAGTGTCGTGGGGTTTCGAGGCAACGATGATGCCCAATTATGCTCAAATGCTATGTCTAAGGATGTCCAAGTGCTACGTGCTATGCCCGAGGATGCCCAAGTGTCAACGTCATAAGTTTTAAGGGTTGACGCGCGAATGTCCAAGTGATATAACCAAATGCTATGCCTAATGATGCCCAAGTGTTGTCGTCATAAGTTTTAAGTGTCGACGTGCGAATGCCCAAACTGCTATGTGCTATACCCAAGTGCGATGCCCAATGATGCCCAAGTACTATGCCCAAGTGCTATGCCCAATGATGCCCAAGTGCTTTGTGCTCCCAACCGCTATGCCCAAGTCCAAGTGCTATGTGTTATGCCCAAGCGCTATGTGCTATACCCAAGTGCTATGCCCATTGATGCCCAAGTGCTATGTGCTATACCTTAGTGCTATGCCCAATGATGCCCCAGTTCTTTGTGCACCCAACCACAATGCCCAAGTGCTATGCCTAATAAAGCCCAAGTGCTATGTGTGAACTGGCCCACTACTGGTCGACCCCATGCATCGCCTCGAGTGCCCAAGTATTAGACAGCCTATGCTTGCTTGGTAAGAGATGGCAAAAGATTTGATTCCGACATTGTGTGATGTCGGCCCACTGAGGTGCCTAACGTTCTTCCCTTAGCATTAGTGGTGACTAAGGTTATGTTGCCCCTATCTTCGGCACGGCTAAGCACATTGGTGAATGTTTGCGACATAGCTACCCATGGTGTTGCACAATGGCGCACGATTAGGCCTCAAATGGGGCACGTGCTTGGGGCCTCGGATGTGTGAGGCCCGACCTCAATTCACGTGCGATACCTCATTTTGTGTGCCCTAACCTAGATTTGTATGTCTTGACTTAGGTTTAGGAATTGTGTTTCATTTTGTGTGCCATGCATTGAATTACGTGCATTCATTTAAGGTTGCATGCATTTACTTGGAAAATGTGTATTCATCTCGTAGTTCGTGCCTTACCTCGTAGTGCGTGCCCTAGACCTAGGAAAGCGTGCCCTCAAGCTAATCAAGAAAGCATCTTACACGAAGCACTAGGTCATTAATTAATCCTACAAATCCCACTAACTAATATTAAATTGCTAATTCAACCCACTAGAAGATGAAATTGCACCAAAAGCTAGACATTCTTATTCTTTATTCTTTATTCTTTGCATATCCCAAACACACAATTAAATAATACTCCAAAAGATGACAAAAATTCAGATTCTAGCAATGCCTTGGCCGACCACTTTTGTGCATTTGTGCTTGCTTGCATAATTCAAATTAATTCCTAGACATGCTATGACAATTTATGACACAAAGCCTTAAAAAAATCACTCAAAACTCTCCCCAATGCTCCATTCTCGACGCACTCTCAATTGCCCATGCTAAGGATTCAAATTATGCTCCTTGAAGACACAAAAATCTGAATTTGCAAGGCCCTAGGCCAACATATTCATCAATTTCTTCAAAGCCTTTCATTTTTCCTTCATTCTTTATTTCTTTCTCACATTTCTCTCACTCTCTCTCATTTCTTCTCTCTCTCTCTCGGCCTTGGCTGAGGTTCTACTCTCCATAGCTAAGTTCTTCATCCTAAGGCTCTTCAAGACCTACAAGCTACCAAGGAACTCGACCAAGCAAAGCTAGAGTGCAAAAGACACGCATGCATGCTCATTGAACCTTCATTTCGGCTTAGGTGAGTTTGTTAGCTTCCATTTCGTTTTCTTCTTGTTCTAACCACATGCACCTACTAAGAACTTGGTTACTAAGCTAGGAAATTAGAGAAAATCAAGTAGTCTCTTGGCTAAGCAAGGAAAAAGATCGACTTTGTGCTTCACCAAGAGTTTGTGCATCTTCTTTGTTGTCTTGCTAAGGTGAGGGCTAAAACTTCTTTGTAAAGCTTTTAAAAGCCACATGCATGCCCTTGAATGTCTATTTTTACCTCAGTACTTGTGATATATGTGTGTACATGAGCTTTTGTACGCAAGCATGGCAAAATATTTGGCTAGAATGTGATGATAGATGAAATTGCGTATGGGACAGCCTTCTGTCTTGTTGGTGTGAGGTGATTTTGACCAGGTAAATGAGGTTAAAAATGTGTGAAAATTGGTAGGTAACTAGTTTTGCTAGTTCTGAGCATTTTTCGCATAAATAGGCCAAAGCTAATTTCGACTCTAAGGTCCTCAAAATGACAAATTATCAAAACATGTCCAAATCTGGAAAATCTGGGAAAATGAAGCAGGTTTTGGTAGATTCACTGTTCTTGTAGAACGAACCAGTTTTGATTTAGTAAATGACATCCAAAATGCATGTAATTTGGCATGCTGCTAGAATTTTCAGTTCTGGACATTTTTGTCAGAAATGGACTAAGGCTAAATCTGAGCCTAAGGCCCTCAAAAATGACAAGTATTGAAATGTGTGCAAATCTGGACAGTTTTGCGTAGTCTCACTGTTTTGGCTATAACTCTTGAACCCGAACTCCAAATGATGCCAGGTTTGTTTCTGGATTTAGTTCACTCCATAAGATTTAATTTGACATTTTGTTCACTGGAATTGGAGATTTTTTGCTTGTCTCAATGATTGTGAGAATATAGTCCATTGCAGTGAGGGTTTCACCTATTGATATGCTTAAAAAAATTATTGTAGCTTCTATTGTTGTATTAAATGCTTGGGATTGTGGCATTTGGATGTTGTGTGGACTGTTTTGAATACTTGAGGGTGTTTGAATTAATTAATGCATGGCTTGAGTTTAATTACGAGATGACTTGGGGCTTAATCGCACGAGTAAGCACGAATTGAAACCTTAGTGACTAGGTAAATTCGCTAAGTGTTGACCCTATGAATTTCGTGTTTAATTATGCAATTAGTAGGCTGCCCGTAGTTGCCCTCGTAGCTCTAAACATGATTTCGATGATTACATGTTGACAAGTAGGCCCTTCTTGCACCCGGTCCCACGTAGAGGTCGTTGCATATTGAATAATCTTGTTATTTGATTACGTGAACTTCGAAGTGAGTTATATGACTTGATTTACATGTGCTACATGGCTGCCCGTTTAATATTCATATAACTCCATGTGCTTTATAAGTGAAATTACCTGTCATATCGTGCCTCGCGTGTTTAACTGTCAGTGTGCAATCTTATGATTGCTCGGAGGCAACCTACTTTGTTGTCCTCCAAATTTGATATATTAAATGTCATAAATGTGCATTGCATACAAAGTTGCAACCTTTCATTCTGGCGTGATAGCGTTCACGCACACCGGGCGGCATCAGGCTTGCATGTGCAACCGTGACTACCATTGTCCAATTCCCTCTCTCGCTTGGGAGCTAGACTTCCTTGGAGAGTTGGGTCGTAGGATTTCGAGGTACATCCGGAGTACATCCATTTGGCATGATAAGGGGATGAATTGAAGTTGACCGCAACAACTGATACTGGAAATGAACTTAGAGCAAAAGCTCACCGTATCCTTTTCACTATGTGTATAAGTACTCTCACTTGGTTCCTAGAGGACCTCGGGAAGAAAAGACGGGTAATTGTGTTCCTTTAATTTTACATTACATTATGTACTTACTTGTGATACATTCATGCTTGCAAAAAGGGTTTTTCATAAGTTGAACTGGAAAATGAGTTTTAAAACTTATTTCTCGTTCCCCCTCGCTGAGTTCATAAGGACTCACCCTCTTTTATCATCTAAGGTGAGGAAGATCAGTAACAGGTACCCGAGGACAACGTGCTTAATGATGATTCCTTGGAATGATTGCTTGCCATACGTGCCTTGCTTGACTATGGCCATTTCGTGAACGATATGTTGTTTGAAGACTATTTCTTTTATGTTGCTTGCTGTTGTAATGTAAAAGACCACCATTGTAATTTGGAGTCTAATTTTGGCTTGTCCTAATCATAACTAGATAGACACTACTATGGTCATTTTTGCTATCGTTATTAGCTAGTATCTATGGTAGGATTATGAAGTATGAAGTAAGGATTAAGTAAAATGAACCTATCCAATCTTAAGCAGGTACTCATTGTTATGCTAAGATCAACAAGTACTTTCTAATGAGGATTAACAAACAAACAAGACATAGTATCATGCTAGGTTATTAATCAAACGAGACTTCGAGATAACTAATAGGCGTTTCAATTGATGGTAAATAGTAATTTTAGTTGGAAATGAAATTGAGATTGGAAATTTTGAGGCGTTTAGAGAATTCGGTCAAACTAAAGAACCCAATTACAGCCGTTATGCTGCCAGTTTTCCAGAAAATTGTGGAGTTTAGGCTAAAACGTTAAGTGTTAAACTTTCATGAATGATTAAGTACGAGATATGACTTGAATGTTTAGATCACACCTTAGTCTGACCTTTATAGGCCGGATTGGGGCGTGACACTTATAGAAGAATGGTATTAGAGATTAGATTGCTTAAGCCGGGTTTAACTCTCGGACCGTGGGTAGGAGCCCTAAGGTTATTAGGATGACTTGTTTATATGTGTTATTGTGTGATAATGTTAATTGTGCCTTCTATGTTCTATGTGCTTATGTGATTAACATGTCTTAATTGTTTCTAGAATTGTGTATCGATATAAAATTATATGTTGCATATCTTATGCATTAAATTCTTGTCTTGTCGTATTCCAATAAATTGTGCATCGTAATTTGTGCCTATAGATGGCTGGCCCTAGTACCCGCACTACTAATAGGAGCGGTGAGCCCCAAGAGACCGGAGATGCTTATCAAACTAATCTTGGCGTGACTATGTTTAACCTGATGGTGAATGCCAAGGATCGCGTGTCGCGAGTGATGGAACGTCAAGATGCACGTAAAATAAACAACAACAACAACAGGAATGATGGTAACCATGGGAGACATAGCAGAATGTGGGAGTTCCTTGACTTTCGCCCGTCTAAATTCCACGGGGAAGCTGATGATGAAAAGGTAGAGGCTTAGCTGTCTGAGATCGAGAGAATTTTCAGGCCACTTGACTATACTGATGAAGAAAAGGTGGAGTTCGCTGTGTTTCTGTTGCACGGGGATGCTGAGCATTGGTGGCACACTATAGAGGCTCTTTGGGAAACAGATCATACACCCCGCTTGTGGGGTAATTTCGTTAAGACATTCAAGGAGAAATATGTATCTGCAGTTTCCAGGCAGAGGCGGATTGAGGAATTCATGCACCTGAACCAGGGTAACATGACGGTAGCCTAGTACGAGGCTCGTTTTGACCGACTGCCCCGCTATGCTCAATACATGGTCATTACTCCTGAGGCGAAAATGTGGAAATTTACGACTGGATTGAGGCCAGAGATTCGGGACCAGTTGGCTTCGCATGACTTCGATACCTATTCTGCTCTCTTTGTTGCTGCTTCCCGAGTTGAGAAGAGGAAACTTGATAGAGCCGGTTTGAGTCAGTCGAACAAGAAACCATACCTGCCTCCAGGTCAATAGACGAAATTTCAGAGCCAGAGTCGTAGTCAGGGCCAGAGCCAAAACAGACCAGTTAACAACCGTGGCCCAACTAAAGCACCATCAGCCTCTTCCACCCGCGGATCCACAGGTAGTTCACTTGCTACTCAGTCTATCAACTGTTCTTACTGTGACAAAAAGAGGCATACCGAGGCCCAGTGCTGGAAGAAGTCGGGACGATATGTACGGTGTGGCAGTGATCAACATCAGATCAAGGATTGCCCTAAATGGCAAGCAGGACAAAATCAGGTTAAACCAGCTGGTAGATGCAAGACTCCAATTCCTAGAGTTTAGGCTCGAGCTTATGCTATTGAGTGCGAGGAGCTTCTAGAGGAGACCGCTGTTGTTGAAGGTACATTCTTCATACTGAATCAACCTGTTAGGGTGCTAATTGATCCGGGTGCTACTCATTCATTTATTACTCCCTTATGTGTGCAACGTGTGAAACTACGAGTTGTATGTTTTCCTTACGAAGTAGAAGTTGGTACTCCGATGGGTTCTAAACTTGTTACTAGCTCAGCTTGTAAAGCATGTAAAATCCAAATTAAAGATAGGGAATTCTCGGCCAATCTTATTGTATTACCTTTTCGAGACTATGAGGTCATCTTAGGGATGAACTGGTTGGAAAAGCATCATGCCCAACTAGATTGCCAAATGAAGATTGTAACATTCCGGATACCTGGTCAACCAATAATGGAGGTAATGGGTCGAAGGGACTTCACCAAGAGTTCCATCATTTCATCTACGAAAGCATTGGAGTCCTTGAGAAAAGGATGTAGTGGATACTTAGCTTACCTCATCAACAAGCCGTCAGACAAAGCTAAGTTGGAGAAGATGTCAGTGATTAAGGATTATGCGGATGTGTTTCCGGAAGAATTGCCCGGTTTACCCCCAAATCCGGAGATCGAGTTCATTATAGAATTACTGCCTGGGACCCAGCCGATATCTAAAGCTCCTTATCGTATAGCGCCGGCTAAGCTACAAGAATTGAAGGACCAATTGCAAGGATTGTTGAAGAAGGGGTTTGTTCAACCAAGTTCTTCTCCATGGGGTGCACCAGTCCTATTTGTAAAGAAGAAAGACAGAACGTTGAGGCCATGCATCGATTACCGAGGATTGAACCAAGTGACCGTCAAGAATAAATACCCACTTCCACTGATCGACGAGTTCTTTGATCAACTTCAAGGAGCGAAAGTGTATTCGAAGCTCGACTTGAGGCAAGGGTACTATCAATTGCGGATCAAAAAGGAGGATGTGCCTAAAACCGCTTTCAGGACGAGATATGGGCATTATGAATCTGTGGTGATGCCATTTGGACTAACTAATGCCCGTGCAGCTTTTATGGACTTGATGCACAGGGTGTTTCAACCGTACTTGGACCAATTTGTGGTGATCTTTATTGATGATATTTTGATATACTCGAAATCCGAGGCTGAGCATGAACAACATCTGTGATTGGTACTGCAAAAACTTCAAGAGCATCAATTGTACGTGAAGTTTAGCAAGTGCGAGTTTTGGTTGCAGCAGATTGCATTTTTGGGGCATATCATATCCCAAGAGGGAACAGCAGTGGATCCAGCAAAGATAGAAGCAGTGATGTCTTGGAAGAAGCCGAAAAACGTTACGGAGGTTCGGAGTTTTCTTGGTCTAGCCGGCTATTATCGGAGGTTCGTGAAGGATTTCTCAAAGATCGCAGGACCGCTTACAAAGCTCACTCAAAATAAAATGAAGTTTATATGGGATGACAAGTGTGGGAACAGTTTCCAAGAATTGAAGAGAAGATTGACTACCGCACCCGTTCTTGCATTGCCTGAAGGGAGTCAAGGTTTAGTATTCTATAGCGATGCTTCGAAGGAAGGACTGGGTTGTGTGTTGATGCAAAATGGTAGAGTGATTGCGTATGCTTCTAGGAAACCGAAGCCGTATGAATTGAACTACCCGATGCATGATTTGAAGTTAGCTGCTATTGTGTTTGCACTCAAGAAATGGAGGCACTATCTGTGGGGTAACAAGTTCGAGGTGTTTACTGATCACAAGAGTTTGAAATACTTGTTCTCACAAAAAGAGTTGAACATGAGGCAAAGGCGGTGGATGGAGCTTTTGGATGACTATAACTGCACAATCAATTATGTACCCGGTAAAGCAAATGTAGTTGCAGATGCCTTAAGTAGGAAAGCGAGCATGGCAAAACTAGAAGTCAAGGTGCAGGTGTTATTAGAGGAAGCATTCTTGTGGAAACCACAATTGACTCGAAAATGGTTACTTTTTGCCATTATACAAGTTCAATCGACCTTGTTGTCTGAATTACGAGAGGCTCAACAGAAGGACCAACAGTTTTAGAAGATTAAAGAAAGCAACACAGATTTCAAGTTTCATGATGATGGTATTTGGAGGTTTAGGAATCGGATTTGTGTTCCTAATGAGCCAGAGCTGAAAAAGAAGATTCTTGAAGAAGCCCATAATTCAAGATATACTATTCACCTCGACGGAATAAAGATGTACCGGGATTTGAAGCAATACTATTGGTGGAATAACATGAAGAGAAAGATCGCGGAGTTTGTGGCACGGTGTTTGACTTGCTAGAGAGTCAAAGCGGAACATCAATGACTAGTAGGTTTACTTCAGCCGTTGGAGATTCCTCAATGGAAATGGGAGCATATAACTATGGACTTTGTTATGGACCTGCCCAGGTCACAAAAGGGTCATGACGCCGTTTGGGTCATAGTGGATAGATTGACCAAGTCAGCACACTTCTTACCAATGAACAAGGAGGATAGCCCTAAGAAATTGGGAGATATGTATGTGGCGGAGATTGTAAGATTGCACGGGATGCTTGTGAGTATTGTATCGGATAGGGATCCTCGTTTCACTTCCCCATTTTGGAAGAGATTGCAAGAAGCTTTGGGAATGAAGTTGAGTTTCAGCACGGCTTATCACCCTCAGACTGATGGACAATCTGAGAGAACTATTCAGATTCAGGAGGATATGCTAAGGGCGTGTGTTTTAGACTTCGGGAAAGGTTGGGAAAAATACCTGTCTCTAGTGGAGTTTGCTTATAATAATAGGTATCAGGCCACTATTGGGATGGCCCCATTTGAGGCATTGTATGGACATAAGTGTCGATCCCCAATTTACTGGGATGAAGTAGGTGAGACGAAGACTTTTGACCCACCCTTCTACCTGAACGTATGAAGACTATTGATAATATCCACCTCATTCGGAAATGGATGCTTACCGCCCAGAGCAGACAGAAAAGTTATGCAGACCGACAGAGACGGAACCTAGAGTTTGAGGTCGGCGACAAGGTGTTCTCGAAGATATCACCTTGGAGGGGACTGATTAAACACGGCAAGGGTGGAAAGTTGAGCCCGAGGTTTATAGGACCATTTGAAATATTTGAGAAGGTTGGCAAATTGGCGTATCGCCTGGAACTACCCCAAAACCTCTCCAATATTCACAACGTCTATCATGTTTCAATGCTACGGAAGTATCATCCTGATCCATTGCATATCTTGGAGCCAGAGCCGTTGCAGCTTCGGGAGAACTTGTCTTATGAAGAGAAGCCCATTCGAATCCTAGATCAGCAAGATCGGGAGTTGTGCAACAAATCCATACCGATGGTGAAAGTGTTGTGGGATCCCATGGAGTTGAAGAAGCAACGTGGGAAAGGCGAGACCAAATGGAGCAACAGTATCCAACATTATTTCAAAAGTAATATTGAATTTCGGGATGAAATTCTTTTAAGGAGGGGAGGATGTGAGGCCCGACCTCGATTCACGTGCGATACCTCGTTTCGTGCGCCCTAACCTAGATTTGTGTACCTTGACTTAGGTTTAAGAGTGGTGTTTCATTTTGTGTGCCTTGCATTGAATTACATGCATTCATTTAGGGTTGCGTGCATTTACTTGGAAAATGTTCATTCGTCTCGTAGTTCGTGCCTTACCTCGTAGTGTATGCCCTAAACCTACGAAAGTGTACCCTCACGCTAATCAAGAAAGCATCTTACACGAAGCACTAGGTCATTAAATAATCCTACAAATCCTACTAAATAATATTAAATTGCTAATTCAACCCACTAGAAGACGAAATTACACCAAAAGCTTGACATTCTTATTCTTTATTCTTTATTCTTTGCATATCCCAAACACAATTAAATAATACTCCAAAAAATGACAAAAATTCAGATTCTAGCAATGCCTTGGCCGACCACTTTTGTGCATTTGTGCTTGCTTGCATAATTCAAATTCATTCCTAGACATGCTATGACAATTTATGACACAAAGCCTTAAAAAAATGACTCAAAACTCTACCCAAAGCTCTATATTCTCGACACACTCTCAATTGCCCATGCTAAGGATTCAAATTATGCTCCTTGAAGACACAAAAATCTGAATTTGCAAGGCCCTAGGCCGACATATGCATCAATTTCTTCAAAGCCTTTCATTTTTCCTTCATTCATTCTTTCTTTCTCACATTTCTCTCACTCTCTCTCATTTCTTCTCTCTCTCTCTCTCGGCCTTGGCTGAAGTTCTACTCTCCATAGCTAAGTTCTTCATCCTAAGGCTCTTCAAGACCACCAAGCTACCAAGGAACTCGACCAAGCAAAGCTATAGTGCAAAAGACACGCATGCATGCTCATTGAACCTTCATTTCGGATTAGGTGAGTTTGTTAGCTTCCATTTCATTTTCTTCCTGTTCTAACCACATGCACCTACTAAGAACATGGTAACTTAGCTAGGAAATTTGAGAAAATCAAGTGGTCTCTCGGCTAAGCAAGAAAAAGATCGACTTTGTGCTTCACCAAGAGTTTGCGCATCTTCTTTGTTGTCTTGCTAAGGTGAGGGCTAAAACTTCTTTGTAAAGCATTTAAAAACCACATGCATGCCCTTGAATGTCTATTTTTAGCTCTGTACTTGTGATATATATGTGTACATGAACTTTTGTAAGCATGCATGGCAAGATATTTGGCTAGAATGTGATGGTAGATGGAATTGCGTATGGGACAGTCTTCTGTCTTGTTGGTGCGAGGTGATGTTGACCAGGTAAATGAGGTTGAAAATGTGTAAAAATTGGTAGGTGACTAGTTTTTCCAGTTCTGAGAATTTTTCATAGAAATAGGACAAAGCTAATTTCGACTCTAAGGTCCTCAAAATGACAAATTATCAAAACATGTCCAAATCTGGAAAATCTGGGAAAATGAAGCAGGTTTTGGTAGATTCACTGTTCTTGTAGAACGAACCAGTTTTGATTTAGTAAATGACATCCAAAATGCATGTAATTTGGCATGCTGCTAGAATTTTCAGTTCTGGACATTTTTGTCAGAAATGGACTAAGGCTAAATCTGAGCAAATCTGGACAGTTTTGCGTAGTCTCACTGTTTTGGCTATAACTCTTGAACCCGAACTCCAAATGATGCGAGGTTTGTTTCTGAATGTAGTTCACTCCTTACGATTTATTTGACCTCTTGTTCACTGGAATTGGAGATTATTTGCTTGGCTCAATTATTGTGAGAAAATAGTCCATTGCAGTGAGGGTTTCACCTATTGATATGCTTAGAAAAATTATTGTAGCTTCTCTTGTTGTATTAAATGCTTGGGATTGTGGAATTTGGATGTTGTGTGGACTATTTTGAATACTTGAGGGTGTTTGAATTAATCAATGCATGGCTTGAGTTTAATTACGAGATGACTTGGGGCTTAATCGCACGGGTAAGCACGAATTGAAACCCTAGTGACTAGGTAAATTCGCTAAGTGTTGACCCTATGAATATTGTGTTTAATTATGTAATTAGTAGGCTTCCCGTAGTTTCCCTCATAGCCCTAAACATGATTTCGATGATTACATGTTGACAAGTAGGCCCTTCTTGCACCCGGTCCCACGTAGAGGTCGTTGCATATTGAATAATGTTGTTATTTGATTACGTGAACTTCGAAGTGAGTTATATGACTTGATTTACATGCGCTACATGGCTGCCCGTTTAATATTCATATATCTCCATGTGCTTTATAAGTGAAATTACATGTCATATCATGCCTCGCGTGTTTAACTGTCAATGTGCAATCTTATGACTGCTCGGAGGCAACCTACTTTGTTGTCCTCCAAATGTGATATATTAAATGTCATAATTGTGCATTGCATACAAGGTTGCAACCTTTCATTCTAGCGTGGTAGCGTTCACGTACACCGGGCGGCATCGGGCTTGCCGGTGCAACCGTGACTACCATTGTCCAATTCCCTCTCTCGCTTGGGGGCTAGACTTCCTCAAAGAGTCGGGTCGTAGGATTTTGAGGTACATCCGGAGTACACCCATTTGGCGTGATAAGGGGATGATTTGAAGTCGGCCACAACAACTTATACTGGAAATGAACTGAGAGCAAAAGCTCACCGTATCCTTTTCACTATGTGTATAAGTACTCTCGCTTGGTTCCTAGAGGAACTCGGGGAGGAAAGACGGGTAATTGTGTTCCTTTAATTTTACATTACGTTATGTACTTACTTGTGATATATTCATGCTTGCAAAAAGGGTTTTCATAAGTTGAACCGAAAAATGAGTTTCAAAACTTATTTCTCGTTCCCCCTCACTGAGTTCATAAGGACTCACCCTCTTTTATCATCTCAGGTGAAGAAGATCAGGAACAGGTACCCGAGGACAACATGCCTAACGATGATTCCTTGGAATGATTGCTTGCCCTACGTGCCTTGCTTGACTATGGCCATTTCGTGAACGATATGTTGTTTGAAGACTATTTGTTTTATGTTGCTTGTTGTTGTAATGTAAAAGACTCCCGTTGTAATTTGGGGTCTAATTTTGGCTTGTGCTGATCATAACTAGATAGACACTACTATGGTCATTTTTGCTATCGTTATTGGCTAGTATCTATCATAGGATTATGAAGCATCAGGTAAGGATTAAGTAAAATGAACCTATCCAATCTTAAGTAGGTACTCATTGTTAAGCTAAGATCAACAGGTACTTTTGTAACGAGGATTAACAAACAAACGAGACATAGTATCATGCTAGGTTATTAATCAAACGAGACTTTGAGATAACTAGTAGGCGTTTCAATTGATGGTAAATAGTAATCTTAGTTGGAAATGAAATTGAGATTGGAATTTTTGAGGGGTTTAGAGAATTAGGTCAAACTGAAGAGCCCAATTACAGCCGTTATGCTGCCAGTTTTTCGAAAAAATTGTGGAGTTTAGGCTAAAACGTTAAGTGTTAAACTTTCATGAACGATTAAGTACGAGATATGACTTGAATGTTTAGATCACACCCTATTCTAACCTTTATAGGCCGAGTTAAGGGGTGATAAGATGAGCCACAGCTTGGCACGCAGTGGGGGCACTGCTTGGAAAACAATTAGGGCGCAGTGGGGTCGTGCATCGGGCACGATGGGGCAAATAGTTGGGTGACGATGCCGCACGAAGGTGCGCACATAGGGCACCCTTGTCGCATGAAGGCGCATGGATGGGGCGCCCGTGCAGCATGATGGTGCGCGCATGCCGCACGATGTTGCACGTATGTGGCCCGCATACCGCATTTAGGTGCATGCATGGGGCGCCCATGCCGCACGATGGTGATAGATCATTGCAATTGTTGGTCTTGAACGAGGAATTCCTAGTAAGCGCAAGTCATCAGCTCGCGTTGACTATATCCCTGCCCTTTGTACACACCACTAGTCGTTCCAATAGATTGAATGATCCGGCGAAGTGTTTGGATCACGGCGATGTGTGCGATTCACTGCCCGCGATGTCGCGAGAAGTCCACTGAACCTTATCATTTAGAAGAAGGAGAATTTGTAACAAGGTTTCTGTAGGTGAACTTGCGAAAGGATCATTGTCGAACCCTACGAAAGCAAAACGACCTACAAACCCGTTTAAACAACGCGGGGCTGACGCGGGGGAGGTCAGTCCAGAGTCGGGGCGAACGCCCCACAAACAACAAACCCCGGTGCGGAACGCGCCAAGGAAAATGAAAAATGGGGGCCAGCCTATCCCTGCCCCATCTGTGGTGTACCGAGTTAGGCCTCGGTCCCTTACGAAATAAAAATGACTCTCGGCAATGGATATCTCGGCTTTCGTATCGATGAAGAACGTAGCGAAATGCGATACTTGGTGTTAATTGCAGAATCCCGTGAACTATCGAGTCTTTGAACGCAAGTTGTGCCCGAAGCCGTCAGGTCGATGGCACATCTGCCTGGGCGTCACACATCATGTCGCCCCCCACCACGCGCCCCAACATTGGGTTGCCAAGTTCATGCATGGGGACGAATTATGGCCTCTCGTGTCTCGAGGTGCAATTTTCCGAAATGCGAGTCCGGCGCGATGACATCACGACATGTGGTGGTTGGTGCATTCAACTAGCGAGTTGTCTTGCGCCGTCCTATCGCGCGTGCAGGACTGAAGATAGACCCTCAAGTGCTGTGTGCTACGACCACGACCCCAGGTCAGGCGGGTTACCTGTTGAGTTCAAGCATATCAATAAGCGGAGGAAAAGAAGCTTACAAAGATTCCCTTAGTAACGGCGAGTGAACTGGGAACAGCCTAGCTTGAGAATCGGGCGGCTCCGCCGTCTAAATTGTATTATGGAGAAGCGTCCTCAGCGGCGGACCAGGCCCAAGTCCCCTGGAAAAGGGCGCTAGAGAGGGTGAGAGCCCCGTCATGCCCGGACTCTGTCGCACCACGAGGTACTTCCAGCGAGTCGGGTTATTTCGGAATATAGCCCTAAGTGGGCGGTAAATTCTGTCCAAGGCAAAATACGGGCGAGAGACCGATAGCGAACAAGTATCGCGAGGGAAAGATGAAAAGGACTTTGAAAAGAGAGTCAAAGAGTGCTTCAAATTGTCAGGAGGAAAACGGATAGGGGCCGACGATGCGCCCCGGTAGTATGTGGAACGGCTAGACCCGGTCTGCCGATTGGCTCTAGGAGTAGACTAGCACGGATTGAGGCGGCGGCCAAAGCCTGGGAAGTAGATATGCCCGCGGATCACCATCACCTCAATCGTGGCGGGGCAGCGCTTGCCTTCGGCGTGCTTCGGCATCTGCGCGCTCCCGATGCTGGCTTGCGGGCTCCCCATTCGACCCGTCTTGAAACATGGACCAAGGAGTCTGACATGTGTGCAAGTCAATGGGTGTGTAAACCCGCAAAGCGCAAGGAAGCTGATTGGCGGGATCCTCCCTTGGGGGGTGCACCACCGACCGACCTTGATCTTCTAAGAAGGGTTCGAGTGTGAGCATACCAGTCGGGACCCGAAAGATGGTGAACTATGGTTGAGCGGGGTGAAGCCAGAGGAAACTTTGGGGGAGGCCCACAGCGATCCTGATGTGCAAATCGTTCGTCTGACTTAGGTATAGGGGCAAAAGACTAATTGAACCATCTAGTAGCTGGTTCCCTCCGAAGTTTTCCACAGGATAGCTGGAGCTCACGTGCGAGTTCTATCGGGTAAAGCCAATTATTAGAGGCATCGGGGGCGCAACACCCTCGACCTATTCTCAAACTTTAAATAGGTAGGATGGCGTGGCTGCTTTGTTGAGCTGCACAGTGGAATCAAGACATCCAAGTGGGCCAATTTTGGTTAGCAGAACTGGCGATGCGGGATGAACCGGAAGCCAGGTTACGGTGCCCAACTGCACGCTAACCTAGATCCCTCAATGGCTATTGGTCGATTAAGACAGTAGGATGGTAGTCATGGAAGTCAAAATCTGTTAAGAAGTGTGTTACAACTCACCTACTGAATCAACTAGCCCCGAAATTGGATGGCTCTTAAGCGCGCGACCTATATCCGACCGTCGGGGCAAGTGCCATGCCCCGATGAGTAGGAGGGCGCAGTGGCAGCCATAAAACCTAGGGCATGAGCCCGAGCAGAGCGGCCGTCAGTGCAGATCTTGGTGGTAGTAGCAAATATTTAGATGAGAACTTTGAAGGCCGAAGAGGGGAATGGTTCCATTTGAATGGAACTTGCATATGGGTTAGTCGATCCTAAGGGTCGGGGGAAGCCCGACAGATAGCGTGTCCCGCGCGTGCACTAAAAGCGAATCGGGTTAAAATTCCTGAACTGGGACGTGGCGGTTGACGGCAACATTAGGAAGTCCGGAGATGTTGGCGAGGGCCTCGGGAAGAGTTATCTTTTCTATTTAACAGCCTGCCCACCCTGGAAACGGCTCAGTTAGGGGTAGAGTCCAGCAGCTGGAAGAGTACCGCACGTCGAACAGTGTCCGGTACGCCCTCAGCGGCCCTTGAAAATCCGGAGGACCGAGTGCCGCCCACGCCCGGTCGTACTCATAACAGCATCAAGTTTCCAAGGTGAATAGCCTCTGGTCGCTGGAACAAAGTAGGCAAAGGAAGTCAACAAAATGGATCCGTAACTTCGGGAAAAGGATTGGCTCTTAGGGCTGGGCACGGGGGTCCCAGTCCCGAACCCATCGGCTATCGGCGGACTGCTCGAGCTGGTCCCACCGCTAGAGCGGGTAACCACTTGTCAGCCGGGGGATGGACTGGGAACGACTCCCTCAGGGGTCTTCCCCGGGCGTCGAACAGCCAGCTCAGAACTGGTACGGACAAGGGGAATCTGACTGAAAAATTAAAACAAAGCATTGTGATAGCCCCTGCGGATGCTCACGCAATGTGATTTCTACCCAGTCCTCTGAATGCCAAAGTGAAGAAATTCAATCAAGCGCGGCTAAACGTCGGGAGTAACTATGACTCTCTTAAGGTAGCCAAATGCCTCGTTATGTAATTAGTGATGCGCATGAATGGATTAACAAGATTCCCATTGTCCCTGTCTACTATCCAGTGAACCCACAACCAAGGGAACGGGCTTGGCAGAATCAGCGGGGAAAGAAGACCTTGTTGAGCTTGACTCTAGTCCAACTTTGTGAAATGACTTGAGAGGTGTAGGATAATTGGGAGCCGAAATGAGAAATTGAAATACTACTACTTTTAAAGTTATTTGACTTATTCTGTGAATCGGAGGCGGGGCACTACCCCTCTTTTTGGAACCAAGGCTCGCTCTGCAGGCCGATCCAGGCAGAAGACATTGTCAGGTGGGGAGTTTGGCTGGGGGCGACACATTTGTTAAAAGATAACGCAGGTGCCCTAACATAAGCTCAACGATAACATAAATCTCATTTGGAACAGAAGGGTAAAAGCTCGTTTGATTCTGATTTTCAGTACGAATATGAACCGCGAAAGTGTGGCCTTACAATCCTTTAGACCTTCGGAATTTGAAGCTAGAGGTGTCAGAAAAGTTACCACAGGGATAATTGGCTTGTGGTAGCCAAGCGTTCATAGCGACGTGTTGAACTGTTTTACCCCACTGATGACAGTGTCGCAATAGTAATTTAACCTAGTATGAGAGGAACCGTTGATTCGCACAATTGGCCATCGCGCTTGGTTGAAAAGCTACCATGCGCTGGATTATGAGTAAACGCCTCTAAGTTAGAATCCAGGCTAGAATCAATGCACTTGCCCGCCGCCCATTCACCGACCCACAATAGGGGCCTCCGGTCCCCAATGGCACATGTCGTTGGCCAAGCCGTCGCGATAGAAGCGCTGCGCTGGCCGCCTTGAAGTACAATTCCCATCGAGCGGTTGGCAGAATCCTCTGCAAATGACTTAAATACGCGATGGGGTATTGTAAGTGGCAGAGTGGCCTTGCTGCCAAGATCCACTAAGATTCAGCCCTTTGTCTCTCTGATTCGTCCCTCCCCCTTCCTCGCCTATCTTTGCC
Source organism: Ehretia macrophylla (assembly GCA_037974665.1). Classification (NCBI taxonomy): domain Eukaryota; kingdom Viridiplantae; phylum Streptophyta; class Magnoliopsida; order Boraginales; family Ehretiaceae; genus Ehretia; species Ehretia macrophylla. The sequence goes on from CM075768.1 coordinate 41,043,853, forward strand.
CCATTCGCAATCCAATCCCATCCCATCCCATCAACCAATACTATTTCCCCCAAACAAGCCAAGAGGTTCGATGCCCTATGCCACTCCTCAAGTGTGTCTCCAAGTGCCTAAGTAAGTCATAAGTTGCAACCCAAGTGTCAACGAATGCCTAAGTGTTGCCAAGTGCTCTGCTTCGAAGTCTGAATAACATTAGCCCAAGTTAGTTTGGCACGCACACTGCCTACTATTGTTCCTCCACAAGTGTCGTGGGGTTTCGAGGCAATGATGATGCCTAATTATGCCCAAGTGCTAAGTGCTACGCCCAAGGATGCCCAAGTGCTATGCCCAAGGATGCTCAAGTGCTAAGTGCTATGCCCAAGGATACCCAAGTGCTAATACCCAAGTATTATGCCCAAGGACTCCCAAGTGTCAACGTCATAAGTTTTAAGTGTCGATGTGCGAATACCCAAAGTGCTATACCCATATGCTATGTGCTATGCCCAAGGATGCCCAAGTGCTATATGTTATGCCCATTGATGCCCAAGTGCTATGTTCACCCAAGCTCTATGCCCAAGTGCTATGCCCAATGATGCTTAAGTACTATGCCCAAGTGCTAACGGGCCCACTACCGGCCGACCCCGTGCATCGTCTCGAGTGCCCAAGTGTTAGACAACCTATGCTTGCTTCGTAAGAGATGGCAAAAAATTTGAATCCGACCTTGTGTGCTGCCGGCCCACCGAGGTGCCTAACGTTCTTCCCTTAGCATTAACGGTGACTGAGGTTATGTTGCCACTATCTTTGGCACGGCTGGGCATGTTGGTGAACGTTTACGACACAGCTGCCCACGGTGTTGCACGATGGCACACGGTTGGGCCTCGAATGGGGCATTTACTTGGGGCACGTACGTTGGGCCTCAAATGAGCCACAGCTTGGCACGCAGTTAGGGTATGACTTGGTAAGGTTTTTGCGCAGTAGGGTTGCCATCGGGCATGATGGGGCAAGCACTTGGGCGACGATGTCGTACGATGGTGCGCGGATACCACACGAAGGTGCACGCATGGGGTGCCCATTCCACACGAAGGTGCGGGCATGGGGCGCCCGTGCCGCACGATGGTACACGTATGCTGCAAGAAGGTGCACGTATGGGGCACCCATGCCACACGATGGTGTACGCATGGGGCGCCCATGCCGCACGACGGTGTACGCATGGGGCGCCTATGCCGCACGAAGGTGCGCATATGGGGCGCACATGGCGCAATATGGTGCACTCACGTGGCCCATATGCCGCACGAAGATGCGCGCATAGGGCGCCCATTCCGCACGATGGTGTGTGCATGGGGCACCTTTGCCGCACGATGGTGCGCGCATGCCGCACGAAGGTCCGTGTATGTGGCGCCCATGCTGCACAAAGGCGCGCGGATGGACGCGCATATTGCATGATGATAAGCGCATGTGGCCCGCATATCACACGAAGGTACGCACATGGGGCGCCCATGCCGCACGATAGTGCTCGCATCGGGCACACATGTCGCATGATGGTGCGCGCATGTGGCCTGCATGCCGCATGAAGGTGCGCACATGGGGCGCCCATGACGCACGATGGTGCACTCATCGTGCTCGCATGCCGAACGATAGTCTGCACATGTGGCCCGCATGCGGCACGAAGGTGCATGCATGGGGCGCCCATGCCGTACGATGGTATACAATGTACATTTATACCATTTAACAATTCACATTAGGTGGGCAACAAAGTAGGTTGCCTCCAAGCAATTTCATGTTCACATATTGCCAAGTAAACGAACAAGGCATGCTTAACACGAATTTTTACTTTGTAAAACACATAGAGTTATATGAACATTAAATGGGCAGCCAAGTAACACATGTAAATCAAGTCATATAACTCATTTCTGGGTTCACGTATCAAGTATTAAGATTATACAAGCATGCAACGATGTTTACATGAGACCCGGTGAAAGAAAAGTTTAGTTATCAACATGTAATCATCGAAAATCACATTTAGAGCTATAAGGACAACTACGGTCAGCCTATTAACCACACAAATTAATACATTTAATCATAAGATCATCTCTTAGCAAATAGTCATAAGCATTAGGGCCTCAATTCCGTGCTTAAACATGCAATTAAGCAAACCATTCATCAATTAATGATCCCAAGTCATACATCAACCAAATTAAACAACCTCAACCAACCACAACAGTCCACACAACATTTATGTGCTACAATTCCAAGCATTCAATACCTCAAGGAAGGTCTCAACATGATTCTAAGCATATCACTAACTAAAACCTCACTGCAATGGTTTGTTTTCCCACATTCGATTAGAAAAGGAAATAATCTCCTATTTCAGTGAACCAAATGTTAAATGTAAGCTTAATGAGTGATTTAAATCTAGGAACAAACCTCACTGCATTTGGAGTTCGGACTTAGGAGTTATGGCCAAAACCGTGAGACTATGCAAAACTGTCCAGTTTTAGACATATTACGATTTTTGCCATGTTTGAGGGCCCTACAAACCTCGTGCTCAACTTTCCACCCTTACCATATTTAATCAATCCCCTCCGAGGTGATAACTTCAAGAACACCTTGTTGCTGACCTCAAACTCCAAATTTCGTCTCCGTCGGTCTGCATAACTTTTCTGCCTGCTTGGGGCGGTAAGCATCCGTTTCCAGATGAGGTGGACATTATCAACAATCTTCATAAGTTATGGTAGAAGGATTGGGTCAAAAGTCTTCGTCTCACCTACTTCATCCCAGTAAATTGGGGATCGACACTTGCGCCCATACAATGCCTCAAATGGGGCCATCCTGATAGTGGCCTGATAACTGTTATTATAAGCAAACTCTGCTAGAGGCAGATATTTCTCCCAACCTTTTCTGAAGTCTAGAACACAAGCCCTCAGCATATCCTCCATAATCTGAATAGTTCTCTCAGATTGTCGATCAGTTTGAGGGTGATAAGCTGTACTGAAACTCAACTTCATCCCCAAAGCTTCTTGTAATCTCTTCCAAAATCGGGAGGTAAAATGAGGATCCTTATCCGATACAATACTTATAGGCATCCCATTTAACCTTACAATATCCGCCACATACATATCGCCCAATTTCTTAGGACTATCCTTCTTATTCGTCGGTAAAAAGTGTGCCGACTTAGTCAATCTATCCACAATGACCCAAACAACATCATTACCTTTTTGTGACCTGGGCAAGTCCATGACAAAGTCCATAGTTCTATGTTCCCATTTCCATCGGGGAATTTTCAACGGTTGTAGTAAACCTGCCGGTCGTTGATGTTCTGCTTTGACTTTCTAACAAGTTAAACACTGTGCCACAAACTCTGCAATCTCTCTCTTCATGTTATTCCACAAATAGTGTTGCTTCAAGTCCCGGTACATCTTTGTTCCACCGGGGTGAATGGTGTATCTTGTGTTATGGGCTTCTTCAAGAATCTTCTTTTTCAACTATGGGTCATTAGGGACACAAATTCGACTCCTGAATCTCCAAATACCATGATCATGAAACTTGAAATCTGCATTGCTTTCCTTAATCTTCTGACACTGTTGATCCTTCTGTTGAGCCTCTCGTATCTCAGACAACAAGGTCGATTGAACTTGTATAGTGGCAAATAGTAATCCTTTTTGACTCAATTGTGGTTTCCACATAAATGCTTCTGATAATATCTCCCATACCTTAACCTCCAATTTTCCCATGCTCGCCTTCCGGTTTAAGGCATCTGCTACTACATTCGCTTTACCGGGCATATAATTGATTGTGCAGTTATAATCATCCAAGAGCTCCATCCACCATCTTTGCCTCACGTTTAACTCTTTTTGTGAGAACAAATACTTCAAACTCTTGTGATCCATAAACACCTCAAACTTATTACCCTACAAATAGGGCCTCCATTTCTTCAATGCAAACACAATAACTGCTAACTCCAAATCATGCGTCGGTTAATTCAATTCATATGGTTTTGGCTTCCTAGAGGTATATGCAATCTCTCTACCATTCTGCATCAAAACCCAACCTAGTCCTTCCTTAGAAGCATCGCTATAGATTACGAAGCCTTGACTTCCTTTAGGTAATGCAAGAACATGTGCAGTCGTCAATCTTGTCTTCAACTCCTGAAAGCTGTCTCACACTTGTCATCCTACATGAACTTTGTTTTCTTCTGAGTGAGCTTTGTAAGCAGTCCTACAATCTTTGAGAAATCCTTCACGAACCTCCAATAATAGCTGGCTAAACCAAGAAAACTCCGAACCTCTGTGACATTTTCCGGCTTCCTCCAATACATCACTGCTTCTATCTTTGCTGGGTCTACCACTATTCCTTCCTGGGATATGATGTGTCCCAAGAATGTAATCTGCTACAACCAAAATTCACATTTGCTAAACTTTGCATACAATTGATTCTCCTGAAGTTTCTGCAATACCAATCGCAGATGTTGTTCATGCTCAGCCTTGGATTTTGAGTATACCAAAATGTCATCAATAAAGATCACCATAAATTGGTCCAAGTAGGGTTGAAACACCCTGTGCATTAAGTCCATAAAAGTTGCAAGGGCATTAGTCAGCCCAAATGGCATAACCACAAGCTCGTAGTACCCATATCTCATCCTGAAAGCCGATTTAAGAACATCCTCCTTTTTGATCCGCAGCTGATAATATCCTTGTCTAAAGTCGAGTTTCGAATACACTTTAGCTCCTTGAAGTTGGTCAAACAACTCATCGATCAATGGAAGTGGGTATTTATTCTTGACGGGCACTTGGTTCAACCGTCGGCAATCGATGCATAGCCTTAACGTTCCCTCTTTCTTCTTTACAAATAGGACTGGTGCAACCCATGGAGAAGAACTTGGTTGAACAAACCCTTTCTTCAACAATCCTTGCAATTGGTCCTTCAATTCTTGTAGCTCGGCTGGTGCTACACGATAGGGAGCTTTAGATTTCGGCTGGGTGCTAGGCAATACTTCTATTACAAACTCGATCTACCGATCCGGAGGTAACCCCAGCAATTCTTCTAGAAACACATTGGCTTGTTCTTTAATCACCGGCATATCCTCCAACTTAGCTTTGTCCGATGGCTTGTTGATAAGGTAAGCTAAGTATCCACTACACCCTTTTCTCAAAGACTTCACTGCTTTCGTAGATGAAATGATGGAACTCTCGGTGAAGTCTTTTCGACCCATTACCTTCAATGTTGGTTGACCACGTATCTGGAATGTTACAATATTCGTCTGGCAATCTAGTTGGGCATGATGCTTTGCCAACCAGTCCATCCCTAAGATAACTTCATAGTCTTGAAAGGGTAACACTATAAGATTGGCCGAGAATTCTTTATCCCTAATTTGGATTTTACATGCTTTACAAGCTGAGCTAGTAACAAGTTTAGAACCCATCGGAGTACCGACTTCTACTTCGTAAGACAAACATTCAACTCGTAATTTCACACGTTGCACACATAAGGGAGCAATAAATGAATGAGTAGCACCTGGGTCAATTAGCACCCTAACAGGCTGATTCAGTATCAAGAATGTACCTTCAACAATAGCAGTCTTCTCAGGAAGCTCCTTGCATTCAATAGTATAAGCTCGGGCCAAAACTCTAGGAACTGGAGTCTTGCCTCTACCAGCTAGTTTATTCTGATTTTGTCCCCCTTGCCATTTAGGGCAATCCTTAACCTGGTGTTGATCACTACCACACCCCACGCATCATCCCGATTTCTTCCAGTATTGGGTCTCAGTGTGACCCTTCCTGTTACAGTAAGAACAGGTGACAACCTGAGTAGCAGGTGAACTACTTGTGGATCCACAGGTGGAAGAGGTTGATGGTACTTTAGACGGGCCATGGTTGTTGACTGGTCTGTTCTTGCTCTGGCCCTGACAGCGACTCTGAGTCTGGAAGTTCCTCTATTGTCCTTGAGGTTGGTAAGGTTTCTTATTCGGCTGACTCGAACCGGCTCTATCAAGTTTTCTCTTCTCAACTAGGGAAGCAGCAGCAAAGAGAGCAGAATATGTAGTAAAGTCATGTGAAGCCAAGTGATCCTAAATTTCTGGCCTCAACCCATTCATAAATTTCCACATCTTCACCTCAGGGGTACTGACCATGTATTGTGCATAGCGGGATAGTCTTTCGAAACGGGCCTCATACTGAGCCACTGTCATGTTGCCTTGAGTCAAGGTAATAAACTCTTCAATCTGCCTCTGCCTTAAAACTGTAGGTATATATTTCTCCTTGAAAGCCTTGATGAAGTTACTCCACAAGCGAGGTGTATGATCAGTTTCCCAAAGTGCCTCCACAATGTGTTGTCAATGCTCAACATCCCCGTGTAACAGGTACATAGCAAACTCAATCTTCTCTTCGTCAGTGTAGTCAAGTGGCCTGTAAATCCTTTCAATCTCAGACAACCAAGCCTCTGACTTTTCATCATTAGCTTCCCTGAAAAATTTGGACGGGTGAAAATCAAGGAATTCCCGCATCCTGCTATTTCTCCCATTGTTACCACCATCCCTGTTGTTATTACCACTAGCTCCGTAGTTGTTGTTGTTATGGGCTGCTTCACATGCTTCTTGATGTTCCATTACTCGCGACGCGCGATCCATAGCACTTGTCATCATATTATACATAGTCATGCTGGTATTAGTTTGATGAGCATCTCCAACTTCTTGAGGCTCATCGCCCTTATTGGTATTGCAGGTACTAGGGCCAGCCATCTATAGGCACATATTATTATGCACAATTTATTGGAATACAACAAGACAAGAATTTAATGTATAAAGTATGCAACATACAATTTCACATAGACATCCAATTCTCAAAACAATTAAGACATGTTGATCATATAAGCACGTAGAAACAAAGAAGGCGTATTTAACATTGGCACACATTAACACACATAAACAAGTCATCATAACTATCTTAGGGCTTCTACCCATGGTCCGAGTGTTAAACTCGGCTTAAGCAATCTAAGCTCTAATACCATTAATATAGGGTGTCAAGCCCCAATCCGACCTATAGAGGTTAGACTAGGGTGTGATCTAAACGTTTACACCATTTCGCATACTTAATCATTTGTTAAGATTTAACACTTAACGTTAGCCTAAAACTCTAAAAGATTTCCCGAAAAACTGGCAGCATAACGGCTGTATTTAGAACCTTTTGTTGTGACCTAATGTTTTAATTGCCTCAATATACCAATCATTAATCCAATTCCATTAAGAACTTCTATTTGGCCGTGAACCAATATACCTACTTATTTATCTTTAAAGTCTTGTTTGATTAATAAGCCTACCATGATGACTATGTCTCGTTTACTTGTCGATTCCTATTATGCAAGTACCTATTGATCTTTAGCTTACTATTGAGTACCTAGGTGAAATTAGATAGAGTTATATCATTTGTTTTCTTCTCCTAGTGATTGAGTTGCCTATGGTAGTTACTAAATCAAAACAGTAATAGCAACTTACATGATAGCTAGTCATCTAGTCATAGTTAGTACAATCCAAAATTAGACCCCAAATTATAACGGGAGTCATTTACAACAACAACAACAACAAACAACATAAGAAATAGTCTTCAAAACAACATAACATTCACAAAATAGCCACAGTCAAGCAAGGCACGTAAGACAAGCAATCACTCCAAGGAGTCATCAATAGGCACTGTCACGCCCCAACTCGACCCCCTTAAGATCAGTCAGGACGCAACAAAATTTCGGCAGTATAATGACTGTAACGCGGATACCGAGGCTCTAAAACAACCTCTTCGGAACTCATACACCCAACTCCACAACAAATCAACAATTAAACAACACAACCACAATATACAATAAACATTCTTTACCATTGCATCCATAGGTTATACGCCTCCGTTCCAACATCATACATTACTATATAACATACATTAACAAAATAGGTTATAACCAACTTAGTAATCTAGTCATGATCAAATTAAAGACTACTGAATCAACATACATATGTCTTTATATTAAGTTTGGTTATACAACACATTATTTTACAACAACTAAGACAAACTCATGGCAATGACTCCTGCACATAAGACTTATCCACATATGGCACATTTCTCTCTTCAAGAGGCACGTACCTGTAGTAAGGCTCAGTAACACCTGCATGCATGCAGTAATTGAGAGTGAGCTTATATAAAACAAGCCTAGTGAGGATTCGATAGATCTCTAACAGTATCTATTATACTCCTTGAAAATCATCCTTTGAGTAGTTAACATACAATAAACATCAATAACAATATAAACACATAAACAATAATGACCATTCAATAAAGGATACTCTAGTTGGTGTTGCTCCAAACGCCATCACGATCTCAACCAACTTCTTATCACCCCTATGACACACACACCCGAGGTACCTCACTAGCCCTACTCTCCATGACATCTCCGCCCATGCAAGATGAGGGTAGCCTCTGATAGCCATGCCGTTTTCAGCCCGATAGCCCGATACCGCCCGAGAAGTGACACACGCATACTAAGACTCAGCAATAATAATAAACATTCAATCACAGGAGGACAACCTTTTCCGTTGACTATCTCCCGGTTCATCAATAATCAATAATCAATAATCAATAATCAATAATCAATAATCAATAATCAATTAATCATTAATCAATTAATAACATTTCAACAACATAACATCAATTAATCAATTAACAACTAAACAACTAAGTTAGATGACAAAGTAGGCCACCCAACTTAATATGCATTAGACACACAACCAAACCCTAATCTAACCATCAACAAATCACAATTCAATCACTCAAACACCACCCGATCATCTAAAGGCATATATCAACATTTTAAAGAAAGGCAACCTAAACTTCTAATAATCATAACTTACATTCTAATAATCCAAACAACTCCAAACCAGTTCCTATGATTCACTCACTCAAGCAACTACATTAGCCTCCTCGGAAACCAACCAAAATACATCCAAATCAAGTCCAACAACCCTAAAACCCTAATGTACCTTGGCTGAAATTTCCAAACTTTGCCACCGACATCACAATCAAAATATCGGCAATACAATGGTACTACCCCATATTTAACAAATTTTTACAAATCGACGGCAATCGACTCCAACCACTACAACTCAAAATATTCAACAAATAGTCAACAACTCAACTTTTAATACCCGAAAATAAAAATTCATGCTACAAAGGTTCAAATCTTATATAAACGCATATAAACGATCCTTAGCTTGTATTGAGCAATAATATAACATCAATTCAACTTTCTAACGGTTCAAAATTCAGTTATATGCAAAAATATAAAAATGACCTTTTGAGATCTTAAATTTTTCTCTCACCTTTGATGTGTTTTGATGCAAGAAAGATGTAGAATGGATGCCCAATGAGTGAAATCAAGCTTTGAATGAAGTGATTTGGACTTTAATTGCAAAATCTATCTGAAAAATGCTTTGAAAAACCTTGAAAATGCCTTCTTTCTTCTCCCCCATGGATTTTCAGTAATGTGTGTGTAAAATGAGTGTGTTTTGTGAGCTTTTAATGCGTGTTGATGATATATTAAGCAAATGTCAAACAAATAAAAGAAAGTCAAAGTTGACACTTAGTTATTTTTAGTGTTTTCTTGTCTTTTAATTCTATTTTTAGACTATTTCTTGCTCAAACATTAAATTGACACTTGAACTAATTCTAGATAATATATTTTGGGTGACAAAGAGTTTTACATTCAAACATTTCCACCCGAGTCGGGTTAAAACTCGATTTTTGCAAAAGAATATGAAAAGTCATATTATTTGTTTTCAAATATCTTTTGAATGCACAATTAATCTAAAATAATTTAATACCACATATAAATACATTTATATTAATATATACTAGGTCAATGAAAGTCAATGCAAGGATCAGGTTTAGAAGAAATCACTATTTGGCTCAAAAACGCTACTTTTCGTCCGCAAAGTTTATTTAAATTACTATTCCATTTCAGAATAAATTTTTATCAAACATGGGTCTATTAATAATAGAGGATTAGGTTTTAAAACGTTTAAAACACCCCTATAAAAAATTTATCTGATAGGTGTTCAAAATACTATTCAAAAAAATCGTCAATAAAATTCATGATGTCGTTTTTTATGAAAATTTCATGAATGCACACATAGCATGTATTAGGAATATAAATCACATATTTAGCACATTCTCCTTGGGTACCTGTTCCTGATCTTCTTCACCTGTGATGATAAAAGAGGGTGAGTCCTTATGAACTCAGCGAGGGGAACGAGAGATAATGTTTTGAAACCCTTTTTCAGTTAATTTCATAAAAATCTCTTTTTGAAAACATGTCACGTATTACAAATAATAAAGTACGCAAAGTATAAGAATCAAATTTAACAACAGATACAATTACCAACCATTTCAAGGATACGGTGAGCTTTTGCTCTCAAGTTCAATCGGTGAACATTTACTCTCAATATCATTTTCGATAACAATTGTTGCGGTCGGCTTCAATCATCCACTTATCACTTCCAATTGGGTGTGCTCCGGCTGTACCCTGAAATCCTACGACCCAACTCTCCGAGGGTGGAAGGCCAAGCGAGAGAGGGAATTGGACCATGGTAGTCACAGGAGCACTGGCAAGCCCTATGCCACCCGGCATTCGTGAAACGCTACCATGCCACAATGAAAGGTTACAATCTTGTATACAATGTACATTTATACCATTTAACAATTCACATTAGGAGGATAACAAAATAGGTTGCTTCCGAGCAATTTCAAGATCACATATTACCAAGTAAACGAACGAGGCATGCTTAACACAAATTTTCACTTTGTAAAACACATAGAGTTATATGGACAATAAACGAGCAGCCAAGTAACACATATAAATCAAGTCATATAACTCATTTTGGGGTTCATGTATCAAGTATTAAGATTATACAAGCATGCAACGACGTTTACATAAGACCGGGTGCAAGAAAAGTTTACTTATCAACATGTAATCATCGGAAATCACATTTAGAGCTATAAGGACAACTAGGGGCAGCCTATTAACCACACAATTTAACACATTTAGACATAAGATCATCTCTTAGCAAACAGTCATAAGCATTAGGGCCTCAATTCCGTGTTTAAACATGCTATTAAGCAAACCATTCATCAATTAATGATCCCAAGCCATACATCAATCAAATTAAGCAACGTCAACCAACCACAACAGTCCACACAACATCTAAGTGCCACAATTTCAAGCATTCAATACCTCAAGCAAGGTCTCAACATGATTCTAACCATATCACTAAACAAAAACCTCACTGCAATTGGCTGTTTTCCCACATTCTATTAGACAAGCAAATAATCTCCAATTTCAGTGAACCTAATGTCAAATTGAAGCTTAATGAGTGATTTAAATCTAGGAACAAACCTCGTTGCATTTGGAGTTCGGACTTAGGAGTTATGGCCAAAACCGTGAGACTATGCAAACCTGTCCAGGTTTCGACACATTACGATTTTTGCCATGTTTGAGGGTCTTAGATTCATATTTAGCCTTAGCCTATTTCTGAAAAAATATCTGGAACTACAAGATCTAGAAACCTACCAATTTTCATGCATTTTTATCAACTTTTACTAGGTCAAAAAACTTCGTTCCACAAAGTCAGTAATCTGCCTGGAAAACGAGTTTGCATATCTATAAGTTTCTAGCCAAAATCAAGCCATGCATGAGAAGATAAGCTCATATACGCACATATACATCAACTGCAGAGGTAAATATAGCCATATGAGAGCATGCATGTAAGCTTTGAAAGCATTTAAAAGAGTTTAACCGTTACCTTAGCCTATTGATAGATGAAGATTCTCAAAAGCTCTTGAAAATACACAAAAGGGTCTTCTTTCCTTGCTTGGCCCAGAGATGGCTTGTTGTTCTTTAATTCCTAGCTTAGTTAGAATATTCTTAGTGTGTTCATGTCATTAGACCAAAAATAATTGAAACAAAACTATCAAAACATACCTATGGCCGAGATAGAGAGATTTGTGAGCTTTGTGTGAGATTTCTTGCTTGTGGCTTGCAATAGTAGAGTTACTTAGAATCTTTGAGAGCCTAGGTGAGTCTTAGAATGTGAGCTTGAGCTATGGAGGTCCATGAAGCAGCCATGGCCGAGAGAGAGAGGATGAGAGAGCTTGAGAGCAAAATTTTTGATGTTGAAGAGTTGTGTGTGAGTGTGTCGGCCATTGGCTTTGCAAGGCTGAAAATTCTTGTCACCTTTTGCATTTTGAATTGTGAGGTGTATGGGTATGGTGTGTAGGCCGAGAAAGGTAGCTTAGGGTAGGGTGTTTATGAGTTTTTTTTATGCATTGTGTTATGTGTTTGTGTCATAGAATGTCTAGGCATATTTGAAATTATGCAATGCTTGACCAAATGCAAGGTATGGTCGGCCAAATGAGCTTAAAAATCTGAATTTTTTGTTTTGTTTTAAGATTTATTTATTGTAGGTTGGTTGTGGTATTTGAGGTGCATGGATTTTGCAAAAAGAATAAGGAATAAAGAATGCTTAGTGTTTAGTGTTTTTGTCTTTTAGTGAATTAACTTAGGATTAAAATAATAGATAGTGGAGTTTGTAGGATTATTTAATAGTTTAGTGTTTTGTGTAGGATTCTTTATTAATTAGCGTGCGGGGACGCTTTCGTAGTTCTAGGGCATGCACTATGAGGTAAGGCACGAATTACGAGACAAATACACGTATTCCAAGTAAATACACGCAACCCTAAATGAATGCACGTAAGTCAAGAAACGACTCTTAAACCTAGGTTAAGGCACATAGTTCAAGGTTAGGGCACACAAAACGAGATAACGCATGCAATTCGAGGTCGGGCCTCACATCCTCCCCTCCTTAAAAGAATTTCGTCCCGAAATTCAGTATTACCTTTGGAATAATGCCGGATACTGTTGCTCCATCTGGTCTCGTCTTTCCCACGTTGCTTCTTCAACTCGATGGTGATCCCATAACAGTTTCACCATCGGTATTGACTTCTTGCGCAACTCCTGATCTTGCTGGTCTAGGATCCGAATAGGCTTATCTTCATAAGATAAGTTCTCCTGAAGCTGCAACGGCTCTGGTTCCAAGATGTGATGGATCAGGGTGATACTTCCGCAACATTAAGACATGGAAAACATCATGAATATTGGAGAGGTTTTGGGGAAGTTCTAGGCAATACGCCAATTTTCCAACCTTCTCAACTATCCCAAATGGTCCTACAAACCTCGGGCTCAACTTTCCACCCTTACCATGTTTAATCAATCCCCTCTGAGGTGATAACATCAAGAATACCTTGTCGTCGACCTCAAATTCCAAATTCCGTCTCCGTCGGTCTGCATAACTTTTCTGCCTGCTTTGGGCGGTAAGCATCTGTTTTCGGATGAGGTGGACATTTTCACGATTTCCATAAGTTCTGGTAGAAAAGTCAGGTCAAAATCTTTGTCTCACCTACTTCATCCCAGTATACTGGGGATCGACACTTGCGTCTATACAATGCCTCAAATGGGGCCATCCCGATAGTGGCCTTGTAACTATTATTTTAAGAAAACTCCGCTAAAGGCAGATACTTCTCCCAACCTTTTCTGAAGTCTAGAACACACGCCCTTAGCATATCCTCCAAAATTTGAATAGTTCTCTCAGATTGTCCATCAGTCGTGATAACCTGTACTGAAACTCAACTTCGTCCCCAAAGCTTCTTGTGATCTCTTCCGAATTCGGGAGGTAAAACGAGGATCCATATCTGATACAATACTTACAGGCATCCCATGTAACCTTACAATATCCGCCACATACATATCCCTTAGTTTCTCAGGACTATCCTCCTTATTCATCGGTAAGAAGTGTGTTGACTTTGTAAATCTATCCACTATGACCCAAACGCCATCATGACCCTTTTGTGACCTAGGCAGGTCCATGACAAAGTCCATAGTTATATGTTCCCATTTTCATCGGGGAATTTCCAACGGTTGAAGTAAACATGCCGGTCGTTGATGTTCTGCCTTGACCCTCTAACAAGTTAAGCACCGTGCCACAAACTCTGCAATTTCTCTCTTTATGTTATTCCACCAATAGTGTTGCTTCAAGTCCCAGTACATCTTTGTTCTACCGGGGTAAATGGTGTATCTTGAGTTATGGGCTTCCTCGAGAATCTTCTTTTTCAACTCTAGGTCATTAGGGACACAAATTTGACTCCTGAACCTTCAAATACCATCATCATGAAACTTGAAATATGTGTTGCTTTTCTTAATCTTCTAAAACTGTTGGTCCTTCTGTTGAGCCTCTCATATCTCAAACAACAAGGTCGATTGAACTTGTATAGTAGCAAATAGTAATCCTTTTTGAGTCAATTCTGGTTTCCACATAAATGCTTCTTCTAACATCTCCCATACCTTAACCTCTAATTTTGCCATGCTAGCCTTCCGGCTTAAGGCATCTGCTACCACATTCGCTTTATCGGGCACATAATTGATTGTGCAGTTATAATCATCCAAGAGCTCCATCCACCATCTTTGCCTCATGTTCAACTCTTTTTGTGAGAACAAATACTTCAAACTCTTGTGATCCGTAAACACCTCAAACTTATTACCCCACAAATAGTGCCTCCATTTCTCTAGAGCAAACACAATAGCCGCTAGCTCCAAATCATGCGTCGAGTAATTCAATTCATACAGCTTGGGCTTCCTAGAGGCATACACAATCACTCTACCATTCTGCATTAAAACACAACCTAGTCCTTCCTTAGAAGCATCGCTATAGATTACGAAGCCTTGACTTCCTTCATGTAATGCAAGAACAGGTACAGTCGTCAATCTTGTCTTCAACTCCTGAAAGTTGTTCTCACACTTGTCATCCCACACGAACTTTGTTTTCCTCTGAGTGAGCTTTGTAAGCGGTCCTGCAATCTTTGTGAAATCCTTCACGAACCTCCGATAATAGTCGGCTAAACCAAGAAAACACCGAACCTCTGTGACATTTTCTGGCTTCCTACAAGACATCACCGCTTCTATCTTTGTTGGGTCTACCGCTATTCCTTCCTAGGATATGACGTGTCCCAAGAATGCAATTTGCTGCAACCAAAATTAACATTTGCTAAACTTTGCATACAATTGACGCTCACGAAGTTTATGCAATACCAATCGCAAATGTTGTTCATGCTCAGCCTCGGATTTTGAGTATACCAAAATGTCATCGATAAAGATCACCACAAATTGGTCCAAGTAGGGTTGAAATACCCTGTGCATTAAGTCCATAAAAGTTGCAGGGGTATTAGTCAGCCCAAATGGCATAATCACAAACTCGTAGTGCCCATATCTCGTCCTGAAAGCCAATTTAGGAACATCTTCCTTTTTGATCCGCAGCTGATAATATCCTTGTCTCAAGTCGAGTTTCGAATACACTTTAGCTCCTTGAAGTTGGTCAAAAAACTCATCAATCAATGGAAGTGGGTATTTATTCTTGACGGTCACTTGGTTCAATCCTCGGTAATCTATACACAGCCTCAACGTTCCATCTTTCTTCTTTACAAATAGGACTGGTGTACCCCACAGAGAAGAACTCGGTTGAACAAACCTTTTCTTCAACAATCCTTGCAATTAGTCCTTCAATTCTTGTAGCTCAGCTGGTGCCATACGATAGGCAGCCTTAGATATCGGCTGGGTGCCAAGCAGTACTTCTATTACAAACATGATCTCCCGATTCGGAGGTAAACCTGACAATTCTTCTGGAAACACATTGGCATATTCTTTAATCACCGGCATCTCTTCCAACTTAGCTTTGTCTGATGGCTTGTTGATGAGGTAAGCTAAGTATCCACTACACCCTTTTCTCAAGGACTTCACTACTTTCGTAGATGAAATGATAGAATTTTCATTGAAGTATTTTCGACCCATTACCTTCAATGTTGGTTGACCAGGTATCTGGAATGTTATAATCTTCGTCTGGCAATCTAGTTGGGCATGATGCTTTGCCAACCAGTCCATCCCTAGGATGACTTCATAGTCTCGAAAGGGTAACACTATAAGATTGGCTGAGAATTCCCTATCCTTAATTTGGATTTTACATGCTTTACAAGTTGAGCAACTAACACGTTTAGAACCCATCGGAGTACTGACTTCTACTTCGTAAGGCAAACATTCAACTCGTAATTTTATATGTTGCACACTTAAGGGAGTAATAAAAGAATGAGTAGCACCTGGGTCAATTAGCACCCTAACAAGCTGATTCAGTATCAAGAATGTACCTTTAACAACAGTAGTCTCCTCAGGAAGCTCCTCGCATTCAATAGCATTAGCTCGGGCCGGAACTCTAGGAACAGGAGTCTTGCCTCTACCAGCTAGTTTATTCTGATTTGTCCCCCTTGCCATTTAGGGCAATCCTTAACCTGGTGTTGATCACTGCCACACCCCAAGCATCGTCCCAATTTTCTCCAGCATTAGGTCTCAGTGTGACCTTTCCTGTTACAGTAAGAACAGGTGACAATCTAAGTAGCAGGTGAACTACCTGTGGATCCACGGGTAGAAGAGGCTGATGGTGCTTTAGATGGGCCACAGTTATTGATTGGTCTATTCTGGTTCTAGCCCTAACTACGACTCTGAGTCTGGAAGTTCCTCTGTTGTCCTTGAGGCTGGTAAGGTTTCTTATTCGACTGATTCGAACTGGCTCTATCAAGTTTTCACTTCTCAACTCGGGAAGCAGCAGCAAAGAGAGCAGAATATGTAGTAAAGTCATGTGAAGCCAAGTGATCCTAAATTTCTGGCCTCAACCCATTCATAAATTTCCACATCTTCACCTCAGGGGTACTGACCATGTATTGTGCATAGCGGGATAGTCTTTCGAAACGGGCCTCATACTGAGCCACTGTCATGTTGCCTTGAGTCAAGGTAATAAACTCTTCAATCTACCTCTACCTCGAAATTGTAGGTATGTATTTCTCTTTGAAGGCCTTGATGAAGTTACTCCACAAGCGATGTGTATGATCAGTTTCCCAAAGTGCCTCCACAATGTGCTGCTAATGCTTAGCATCCCCGTGTAACAGGTGTACAACAAACTCAATCTTCTCTTCGTTAGTGTAGTCAAGTGGCTTGTAAATCCTTTCAATCTCAGATAGCCAAGCCTCTGCCTTTTCATCATTAGCTTCCCCGAAGAATTTGGACGGGTGAAAATCAAAGAATTCCTGCATCCTGCTGTTTCTCCCATTGTTACCACCATCCCTGTTGTTATTACCTCCAGCTCCGTAGTTGTTGTTGTTATTATGGACTGCTTCACGTGCTTCTTGACATTCCATTACTCGTGACACGCGATCCATAGCACTTGTCGTCATGTTAAACATAGCCATGCCGGGATTAGTTTGGTGAGCATCTCCGACTTCTTGATGCTCATCACCCCTATTAGTATTGCAGGTACTAGGGCCAGCCATCAATAGGCACATATTATTATGCACAATTTATTGGAATATGACAAGACAAGAAATTAATGTATAGAGTATGCAACACACAATTTCACATAGACATATAATTCTCAAAACAATTAAGACATGTTGATCACATAAGAACATAGAAACAAAGAAGGCATATATGCAACATACAATTTCGGAGGGGGAATGAGAGATAATGTTTTGAAACTCTTTTCCGGTTAATCTCAAAAAAATCTCTTTTTGAAAACATGTCACATATTACAAATAATAAAGTACGCAAAGTATAAGAATCAAATTGAACAACAGATACAATTACCAATCATTTCAAGGATACGGTGAGCTTTTGCTCTCAAGTTCAATCGGTGAGCATTTGCTCTCAATATCATTTTCGATAACAATTGTTGCGGCCGGCTTCAACTATCCACTTATCACTCCCAATTGGGTGTACTCCGGATGTACCCTGAAATCCTACGACCCAACTCTCTGAGGATGGAATGCCAAGCGAGAGAGGGAATTGGACCATGGTAGTCACGGAACACTAGCAAGCCCTGTGCTGCCCAGCATTCGTGAAACGCTACCATGCCACAATGAAAGGTTGCAACCTTGTATAAAATTTATACTTATACCATTTAACCATTAACATTAGGAGGGCAACAAAGTAGGTTGCCTCCGAGCAATTTCAAGATCACATATTTCCAAGTAAACGAACGAGGCATGCTTAACACGAATTTTCAATTTGTAAAACACATAGAGTTATATGACCATTAAACAGGCAGCCAAGTAACACATATAAATCAAGTCATATAACTCATTTCGGGGTTCACGCATCAAGTATTAAGATTATACAAGCATGCAATGACGTTTACATGAGACCGGGTGCAAGAAAAGTTTACTTATCAACATGTAAATATCGAAAATCACATTTAGAGTTAAAAGGACAACAACGGACAGCCTATTAACCACACAACTTAACACATTTAACCATAAGATCATCTCTTAGCAAATAGTCATAAGCGTTAGGGCCTCAATTCCGTGCTTAAACATGCGATTAAGCAAACCATTCATCAATTAATGATCCCAAGCCGTACATCAATCAAATTAAGCAACCTCAACCAACCAAAACAGTCCACACAACATCTAAGTGCCACAATTCCAAGCATTCAATACCTCAAGCAAGGTCTCAACATGATTCTAAGCATATCATTAAACAAAAACCTCATTGCTATGGTCTGTTTTCCCACATTCGATTAGACAACCAAATAATCTCCAATTTTAGTGAACCAAATTTTCAATTTAATATGAATGAGTGATTTAAAACTATGAACAAACTTTGTGGCATTTGGAGTTCGAACTTAGGAGTTATGGCCAAAACCGTGAGACTACGCAAAACTGTCCAGTTTTAGACACATTACTATTTTTTCCATGTTTGAGGGTCTTCGAATCCGATTTGGCCTTAGCTTATTTCTGACAAAAATGTCCAGAACGGAAAATTCTAGCAACCTACCAATTTTCATGGATTTTTATCAACTGTTACTAGGTCAAAAACACTTCGGTCTACAACATCAGTAATCTGCCAAAAAAACGAGTTTGCAAATCTCTAAGTTTCTAGCCAAAATCAAGCCATGCATGAGAAGCTAAGCTCATATACGCACATATACATCAACTACGGAGGTAAATATAGCCATATGAGAGCATGCATGTAAGCTTTGAAAGCATTTAAAAGAGTTTAACCCTCACCTTAGCCTATTGATAGATGAAGATGCTCAAAAGCTCTTGAAAATGCACAAAAAGGTCTTTTTTCCTTGCTTGGCCGAGAGATAGCTTGTTGTTCTTTAATTCCTAGCTTAGTTAGCATATTCTTAGTGTGTGCATGTGATTAGAACAAAAAGAAATGAAACAAGACAATCAAAACATACCTATGGCCGAGATAGAGATATTTGTGAGCTTTGTGTGAGATTTCTTGCTTGTGGCTTGCAATGGTCGAGTTCCTTAGAGTCCTTGATAGCCTAGGTGAGTCTTAGAAGGTGATCTTGAGCTATGGAGGTTCATGAAGCAGCCATGGCTGATCGAGAGAGAGGATGAGAGAGCTTGCGAGCAAAATTTTTGATGTTGAAGAGTTGTGTGAGTGTGTCGGCCATAGGCTTTGCAAGGCTGAAAATTCTTGTCACCTTTTGCATTTTGAAGTATGAGATGTATGGGTATGGTGTGTAGGCCGAGAAAAGTAGCCTAGGGTAGGGTGGTTAAGAGTTTTTTTATTCATTGTGTCATGTGTTGGTGTCATAGAATGTCTAGGCATATTTGAAATTATGCAATGCTTGACCAAATGCAAGGTATGGTCGGCCAAGTGAGTTTAAAAATATTAATTCTTTGTTTTGTTTTAAGATTTATTTATTGTAGGTTGATTGTGGTATTTGAGGTGCATGTGTTTTGCAAATAGAATAAGGAATAAAGAATGTTTAGTGTTTATTGTTTTTGTCTTTTAATGAATTGACTTAGGATTAAAATAATAGTTAGTGGAGTTTGTAGGATTATTTCATAGTCTAGTGTTTTGTGTAGGATTCTTTATTAATTAGCGTGTGGGCACGCACTACGAAGTAAGGCATAAACTACGAGACAAACGCACGTATTCCAAGTAAATGCACGCAACCCTAAATGAATGCACGTAATTCAAGACACGAATCTTAAACCTAGGTCAAGGCACGTAGTTCAAGGTTAGGACACACGAATCAAGGTATCGTACGCAATTCGAGGTCAGGCCTTACATGCGCGATGCGCGAATCGCCTAGCACACGAAGCCATGGTCGTTGCCGAGTGGATGCGCGCGGCCATGCTCTAGTGTCATAGCGATCCAAGCACCGCGTGGGCTTGGGTGGCTCTTAGGGGATGGTGGGGGCAAGTGTGATGCACGAATCGCCTAGCACACATGGCATTGGTTTTCGTTAAGCAATGACGCGAGCGTTGCGATGAGACGATTACTAATGCTTCAATGTCGTGGCGATCCAAGCACCATGCGACCTTGAAGCCATGCCTCGGTGGGTTCTGACGTGCCTGTGCAATGCGTGAATCGCCTAGAACATGACGCCATGGTCCTCGCTGACTTGTAATATGACAGATGTGGTCTAGTGTAATGGCGATCCAAGTACCGCGTGGGTAGGAAGGTAGTTTGCTTGTCCCGTTACGTGCATACAGGTGCATACAGGGGGACAGTAGGGGCATGCGCAATGCATGAATCACCTAGCATACGGCCTTCTCTTTCGTTAAGTGACGACGCGAGCATTGCGATGAGACGATGGCTAGATTTTCAATGTCGTGGCGATCCAAGAACTTTGCTGCCTCGAAACCGTCTAACGGTGTGTTCCTATGGGCCTACGTGAATTGCCTATCATACGACGCCATGGTCCTCATTGAGTTATAATGCGATGGACGTGGTCTAGTGTTGTAGCGATCCAAGCACTCTGTGGGTAAGAAGGTAGTTTGCTTGTCCCGTTCTGTGCGTACGGGTGCATACAGGGTGATGGTAAGGTCATGCGCGATGCGTGAATCGCCTAGCACACGGGCTTGGCTTTCGTTAAGGGACGACATGAGCATTGCGATGAGACGATGGCTAGAGTTTCAATGTCGTGGTGATCCAAGCACCGTGCTACCTCAAAGCCGTCCAACAGTGTGTTCCTATGGGTCTGTGAGATATGTGAATCGCCTAGCACACGACGCCATGGTCCTCGTTGAGTCATAATGCGACGGACGTGGTCTAGTGTCTTGGTGATCCAAGCACCACGTGGGTAGGAAGGCAGTTTGCTTGTCCCTTTCCGTGCATACGGGTGCATACAAAGGGACGGTAGGGGCATGCGCGATGCGCGAATCACCTAGCACACAGCCTTTGCTTTTGTTAAGTGACGACGCGAGCATTGCGATGAGATGATGGCTAGAGCTTCAATGTCGTGGCGATCCAAGTATCGTGCTGCCTCGAAATCGTCCGACGATGTTTTCCTATGGGCCTGCACGATGCGCGAATCGCCTAGCACACGTCGCCATGGTCCTTGCTGAGTCATAATGCGATGGACGTGGTCTAGTATCGTAGCGATCCAAGCACTGCCGGGGCTCGAAGTCCGCTTTTAGTTGGTACCTCAAGTGTGTGCACTCAGTGCTTGGTCGGGCACCACGAAGTGGGCTTCTAAGCTTGCGATGTGTGGCCTGGTCATGCACCTTGTTCCTTGTGCCTCATAAATTCTCCGTGCCTAGCGGTACGATCTCAGGCCATCTCGCCGGTCCCGTCTACTTGAAGGGCTTCCTTTGCCTAGCCGGTGGGGTGGTTACCGGCTTAGTGGTCTAGGAATAGCGAACGTGATAGTGCATGAGTGGTGGTCGGCTTGTATAGGTCGATTGGATCCTTGCTTGAGCAGCGACGTCCGCCCCTGCTTTTCTCTTTATTCGCGGGCCGAGTGCTTACGTTGCCTCGGTCGGTCGATCAGTTTCCTATGTTGCGTATCTACAAAGAAGGCTGTCTAAAGTCACATTGTCCATCTTTTGCCTTGCGTCTGCCTCCGTGGACGACGTGGGGCAAACCCCTAAGCACGTTCTGTGTTCCACGCTACTCACTCTAACATGTGCGGCACATGTGGCCTGTGGGGCATCGCTCGATCTCTTGGATGTGGCATACCATGACAGTATGGGGTCCTTGGCCTCTTTTTTCCCAAAATCAGCGTTCGTCGCTAATCGCGTACGACGGTTGTGCCCTCGTCTCGAGCTGTTAACCCTTAGGGAATGACGAGCCTAGTGTGATGCCAGCATCGGTGAAGAATGCTACTTGGCTGATCCTTCCAGTAGTCATATGCTTGTCTCAAAGATTAAGCCATGCATGTGTAAGTATGAGCTAATTCAGACTGTGAAACTGCGAATGGCTCATTAAATCAGTTATAGTTTGTTTGATGGTAAGAAAAATGCGCCAAGAAAAATGAAAAATAGGGGCCAGCCTATCCCTACCCCATCCGCGGTGCGATACTTGGTGTGAATTACAGAATCTCGTGAACCATCGAGTCTTTGATCGCAACGGTTTCGGGCACGTCTGCCTGGGCATCACGCATCGCATCACCCCCCACCCCGCGCCGCAACATTGGGTTGCCGGGTTCGTGCATGGGGGCGGTTTTTGGCCTCCCGTGTCTCGAGGCGTGGTTGGCCGAAATGCTAGTTCGGCGCGACGAACATCACGACAAGTGGTGGTTGGTCCATTCAACTCACGAGTTGTCGTACGTCGTCCTGTCGTGCGTGCGGTACTGAAGATAGACCCTCTAGCACCGTGAGCTATGACCGCGACCCCAGGTCAAGCGGGATTACCCACTGAGTTTAATCATATCAATAAGTGGAGGATAAAAAACTTATAAGGATTCCTTTAGTAACGGTGAGCGAACCGGGAATAGCCCAGCTTAAGAATCGGGCGGTTCCGTCCAAATTGTAGTCTGGAGAAGCGTCTTCAGCGGTAGACCGAGCCCAAGTCCTCTAGAAAGGGGCGCCAGAGAGGGTGAAAGCCCTGTCGTGCTTGGACCCTGTCGCACCATGAGGCGCTGTCGGCGAGTCGGGTTGTTTGGGAATACATCCCTAAACGGGCGGTAAATTCCGTCCAAGGCTAAATACGGGCGAGAGATCGATAGCGAACAAGTACCAAGAGGGAAAGATGAAAAGGACTTTGAAAATAGAGTCAAAGAGTGCTTGAAATTGTCGAGAGGAAAGCGGGCGGGGGCTAATGATGCGCCCCGGTCATATGCAAAACAGCGAGAGCCGGTCTGCTGATCGGCTCAGGGCGCAGACCAGCACGAATTGGGGCGGCGGCCGAAGCCCGGGCAGTAGATATGCATGCGGAACGTCGTCACCTCAATTGTGGTGGGGTAGCGTGCTTTGCCATTTGCGCACTCCCGGTGCTAGCCTAGGGCTCCCCATTCGACCCATCAAGAAACACGAACCAAGGAGTTTCACATGTGTGTGAGTCAACAGGTGCGTAAACCCACAAGGTGCAAGGAAGCTGATTGGCAGGACCCTCCCGGGGGGTGCACCACCGACTAACCTTGATCTTCTGAGAAGGGTTCGAGTGCGAGCATACTTGTCAGGACCCGAGAGATGGTGAACTATGCCTAAGAAGGGCGAAGCCAAAGGAAACTCTGGTGGAGGCCCACAGCGATACTGACGTACCAATCGTTCATCTGACTTGGGATAGGGGCGAAAGACTAATCGAACCATCTAGTAGCTGGTTCCCTCCGAAGTTTTCCTTAGGATAGCTGGAGCTCGCATGCGAGTTCTATCGGGTAAAGCCAATGATTAGAGGCATCGAGGGCGTAACGCCCTTGACCTATTCTCAGACTTTAAATAGGTAGGACAGTGCGGCTGCTTTGTTGAGCTACCCCACAAAATCAAGAGCTCCAAGTGGACCATTTTTGGTAAGCAAAACTGGCAATGCGGGATGAACCGGAAGCCAGGTTACGGTGCCCAACTACACGCTAACCTAGATCCCATAAATGGTGTTGGTCGATTAAGATAGCAGGACAATGGTCATGGAAGTCAAAATCCGCTAAGGAGTATGTAACAACTCACCTGCCGAATCAACTAGCCCTAAAAATGGATGGTGCTTAAGCGCGCGACCTATACCCAGCAGTCGGGGCAAGTGCCAGGCCCCGATGAGTAGAAAGGCTTGGCGGTCGCCGTAAAACCTAGGGCACGAGCCCGGGCAGAGTGGCCGTCGGTGCAAATCTTGGTGTTGGTAGCAAATATTCAAATGAGAACTTTGACGGCCAAAGAGGGGAAAGGTTCCATGTGAACGGCACTGCACATGGATTAGTCGATCCTCAAGGTCGGGGAAGCCCGACAAATAGCACGTTCCGCCCATGCACCGAAAGGGAATTGGGTTAAAATTCTTGAAACGGGACGTGGCGGTTGACGACAACGTTAGGGAGTCCAGAGACGTCGGCGGGGGCCTCGGGAAGAGTTATCTTTTCTGTTTAACAGCCTGCCCACACTGGAAATGGCTCAGCCGGAGGTAGGGTCTAGCGATTGGAAGATCACCGTACGTCGCGTGGTGTCTGGTGCGCCACCGGCGACCCTTGAAAATTTGGAGGACCGAGTGTCGTCCACGCCCGGTGGTATTCATAATCGCATCAGGTCTCCAAGGTGAACAGCCTCTGGTCAATGGAACAATGTAGGCAAAAGAAGTCAACAAAATGGATCGGTAACTTCGGGAAAAGGATTGGCTCTGAGGGCTGGGCATGGGGGTCCCAGTCCCGAACCTGTTGGTTGTCAGTGGACTGCTCAAGCTGCTCCCACGGCGAGAGCGGGTAACCGTATGCTGGCCAGGGGACGGACTGGGAACGGCTCCCTCGGGGGCCTTCCCCGGGCGTTGAATAGCCAGCTCAGAACTGGTACGGACAAGGGCAATCCGACTGTTTAATTAAAACAAAGCATTGCGATGGTCCCTGTTGATGCTCACGCAATGTGATTTCTGCCCAGTGCTCTGAATGTCAAAGTGAAGAAATTCAACCAAGTACGGTTAAATGGCGGGAGTAACTATGACTCTCTTAAGGTAGCCAAATGCCTCGTCATCTAATTAGTGATGCGCATGAATGGATTAACAAGATTCCCACAGTCCCTATTTACTATCCAACGAAACCACAGCCAAGGGAACGAGCTTGGCAAAATCAGCGGGGAAAGAAGACCCTGTTGAGCTTGACTATCGTCCAAATTTGTGAATGACTTGAGAGGTGCAGGATAAGTGGGAGCCAAAAGGCAAAAATGAAATACCACTACTTTTAACGTTATTTTACTTATTCTGCGAATCGGAGGTGGGGTACTGCCCCTCTTTTTGGACCCAAGGCTCGGTTTGCGAGCCGATCCAGGCGGAAGACATTGTGAGGTGGGGAGTTTGGCTAGGGCGGCACATCTGTTAAAAGATAACGCAAGTGTCCTAAGATGAGCTCAACGAGAACAGAAATCTCGTGTAGAATAGAAAGGTAAAAGCTTGTTTGATTCTGATTTTCAATACGAATACGAACCGTGAAAGCGTGGCCTAATGATCCTTTAGAGCTTCGGAATTTGAAGCTAGAGGTGTTAGAAAAGTTACCACAGGGATAACTAGCTTGTGGCAACCAAGCGTTCATAGCGACGTTGCTTTTTGATCCTTCGATGTCGGTTCTTCCTATCATTGTGAAGTAGAATTCACCAAGTTTTGGATTGTTCACCCACCAATAGGGAACGTGAACTGGGTTTAGACCGTCATGGGACAGGTTAGTTTTACCCTACTGAGATTCAGCCCTTTGTCTCTCTGATTCGTCCCTCCCCCCTCCTCACCTATCTCTGCCGCATCCGCAATCCAATCCCGTCCCATCCCATCAACCAACACTATTTTCCCCAAACAGGCCAAGAGGTTCGACGCCCTATGCCGTTCCCCATGTGTGTCTCCAAGTGCCTAAGTAAGTCATAAGTTGTAACCCAACTATTGACACGCGAATGACCAAGTGTTGCAAAGTGTTCTGCGCCCAAGTCTCAATAACTTTAGCCCAAGTTAGTTTGCCTGTCCCCCAACGTGTTGTTGGGCTTGCGCGATATGCGAATCACCTAGAACACGAAGCCATGGCCATTGCCGAGTGGGTGCGCTGTGCCATGGCCTAGTGTCGTGGCGATCCAAGCACCGTGTGGGCTTGGGTGGCTCTTGGGGGATAGTGGGGGAAGCGTGATGCACGAATCACCTTGCACACATGGCATTGTCTTTCGTTAAGCAACGACGTGAGCGTTGCGATGAGACGATTGCTAATGCTTCAATGTCGTGCTGATCCAAGTACCATGCGGCTTTGAAGCCGTCCCTTGGTGGGTTCTGACGTGCCTGTGCGATGCGGGAATCGCCTAGAACACGACGCCATGGTCCTCGCTGAGTCGTAATGTGACGGACGTGGTCTAGTATCATGGCGATCCAAGTACCACGCGGGCAGGAAGGTAGTGTGCTTGTCCTGTTCCATGCATACAGGGGTATATAGGGGAACGGTAAGGGCATACGTGATGCATGAATCGCTTAGCACACGGCCTTGGCTTTCGTTAAGTGATGACGCGAGCGTTGTGATGATACGATGGCTAGAGCTTTAATGTCGTGGCGATCCAAGCACCGTGCTGCCTCGAAACCGTCCGACGGTGTGTTCCTACAGTTCTGCGCGATGCACGAATCGCCTAGCACACGACGCCATGGTCCTCACTGAGTCGTAATGTGACGGACGTGGTCTAGTGTCATGGCGATCCAAGCACCGCGGGGGCTCGAAGTCCTCTTTCGGTTGGTACCTCAAGTGCGTGCACTCGGTGCTTGGTCGGGCACCACGAAGTGGGCTCCTAAGCTTGCGACGTGCGGCCTGGTCATGCACCTCGTGCCATTCCCGTCCCTTGTCCCTTGTCCCTCAGAAATTCTTCATGCCTAGCGGTGCTTTCTTGGGCCATCTCGTAAGTTTTGTCTACTTGAAGTGCTTCGTTTGCCTAGACGGTGGGGCGGTTATTGGCTTGGTGGTCTGGGAATAGCGAACGTGATACCGCATGAGTGGTGGTCGGCTTGTATGGGTCAGTTGGATCCTTGCTTGAGCAGCGATGTCTGCCCTTGCTTGCCTCTTCATTCACAGGCCGAGTGCTTACGTTACCTCGGTCGGTCGGTCGGTTTCTGTGTTGCGTACCTACAAAGAAGGCAGTCTGAAGTCACATCGTCCATCTTTTGCCTTGTGTCTGCCTCCGGAGACGATGTGGGGCAAACTCCTAAGCACGTCCCGTGTTCCATGCTGCTCACTCCAACAAGTACGGCACACGTGGCCCGTGGGGCATCGCTCGATCTCTTGAATGTGGCACACCATGACGGTATAGGGTCCTTGGCCTCTCTTTGCCCGAAATCAGCATTCGTCGCTAATCGCATACGACGATCATGCTCTCGTGTCGAGCCGTCGACCCTTAGGGGACTACGTGCCTCGTGCTATGCCGGCATCGGTGAAGAATGCTACTAGGTTGATCCTGCTAGTAGTCATATGCTTGTCTCAAAGATTAAGCCATGCATGTATAAGTATGAACTAATTCAGACTGTGAAACTGCGAATGGCTCATTAAATCAGTTATAGTTTGTTTGATGGTATCTACTACTCGGATAACCGTAGTAATTATAGAGCTAATACATGCAACAAACCCTGACTTCTGGAAGAGATGCATTTATTAGATAAAAGGTCGACGCGGGCTCTACCTGTTGCTGCGATGATTCATGATAACTAGACGGATCGCACGTCGCTCGTGCCAATGACGCATCATTCAAAATTTTGCCCTATTAACTTTCGATGGTAGGATAATGGCCTACCATGGTAGTGACAGGTGACAGAGAATTGGGGTTCGATTCCGAAGAGAGAGCCTGAGAAACGGCTACCACATCCAAGGAAGGCAGTAGGCGCGCAAATTACCCAATCCTGACACGAGGAGGTAGTGACAATAAATAACAATACCGGGCTCAAAGAGTCTGGTAATTGGAATGAGTACAATCTAAATCACTTAACGACGATCCATTGGAGGGCAAGTCTGGTGCCAGTAACCGCGGTAATTCCAACTCTAATAGCGTATATTTAAGTTGTTGCAGTTAAAAAGCTCGTAGTTGGACTTTGGGATGGGTCAGTTGGTTCACCTCAGGTGTGTAGCGGTCGTCTCGTCCCTTCTGCCGGCGATGCACTCCTGGCCTTAATTGGACGGGTCGTGCCTTTGGCGCTGTTACTTTGAAGAAATTAGAGTGCTCAAAGCAAGCCTACGCTCTGTATACATTAGCTTGGGATAACATTATAGGATTTCGATCATATTGAGTTGGCCTTCGGGATCGGAGTAATGATTAACAAGGATAGTCTGGGGCATTTGTATTTCATAGTCAGAGGTGAAATTCTTGGATTTATGAAAGATGAACAATTGCGAAAGCATTTGCCAAGGATGTTTTCATTAATCAAGAACGAAAGTTGGGGGCTCAAAGACAATCAGATACTGTCCAAGTCTCAACCATAAACGATGCCGACCAGGGCTCGGCGGATATTGCTTTTAGGACTCCGCCGGCGCCTTATGAGAAATCAAAGTTTTTGGGTTCTGGGAGGAGTATGGTCGCAAGGCTGAAACTTAAAGGAATTGACGGAAGGGCACTACTAGGAGTGGAGCCTACGGCTTAATTTTACTCAACACGGGAAAACTTACCAAGTCTAGACATAGTAAGGATTGACAGACTGAGAGCTCTTTCTTGATTCTATGGGTGGTGGTGCATGGTCGTTCTTAGTTGGTGGAGTGATTTGTCTGGTTAATTCCATTAACGAACGAGACCTGAACCTACTAACTAGCTATGCGGAGGTATCCTTCCGCAGCCAGGTTCTTAGAGGGACAACGACCTTTTAGGTCACGGAAGTTTAAGGCAATAATAGGTCTGTGATGCCCTTAGATGTTTTGGGCCGAACGCGCGCTATACTAATGTATTCAACGAGTCTATAGCCGTGGCCGACAAGCGTGGGTAATCTTTGAAATTTCATCGTGATGGGGATAGATCATTGTAATTGTTGGTCTTGAACGAGGAATTCCTAGTAAGCGCGAGTCATCAGCTCGCGTTGACTATGTCCTTGCCCTTTGTACATACTGCCCGTCGCTCCTACCGATTGAATGAATCAGTGAAGTGTTCAAATCGCGGCGACATGGGCGGTTCGCTGCCCACGATGTCGGGTGAAGTCCACTGAACCTTATCATTTAGAGGAAGGAGAAGTCATAATAAGGTTTCCGTAGGTAAACATGCGGAAGGATCATTGTTAAACCCTGCGAAGGCAGAACGACCTGCGAACCTGTTAAACAACGCGGGGCCGATGCGGGGGAGACGGCACTTCCTTAGCCCGCGTGTTGGTCCTGAGTAGGGGCGAACGCCCCGCAAACATTGAAACCTGGAGCGGAATGAACCAAGAAAAATGAAAAATGGGGGCCAGCCTATGTCACGTCCCAACTCGACCCCTCCTACGATCAGTCAGGACGTAACGAAATTCCTGCATTATAATGACAGTAATTAAGACACCGAAGCTCTAAACCAACATCTTCGAAACTCATATATCCAACTCCACAATAATTCAACAATTAACAACACAACCATAATATACAATAAACATTCTTTACCATTGCATCCATAGGTTATACGCCTCCGTTCCAACATCATACATTTACTATATAACATACATTTCTAAAATAGATTATAACCAATCTAACATCCTAATCATGTTCCAAAACAAGACTACTAAGCTAGCAACATTTAATTCATTATATTTACAACATCTTATACATCATAAACATCTAAGTAAATACAAAACATCTAGTTTTAATACACAAGATAACAAAAGAGAACTACACCTCAGATATCAATGACAAGACTTTGGCACATAGGGCTTGTCCACATAAAGCACATTCTTAGCTTCATGAGGCACGTACCTGTATTCCTATTCTATAACACTTGTATGCATGCAATAATTGAGAGTGAGCGTATATAAAATAAGCCCAGTGAGGATTCGATAGATCTCTAACAGTATTTACTATACTCATTGGAAATCATCCTTTGAGCAGTAAACAAACAATAAACATCAATAACAATATAAACACATAAACTATAATGACCAATCAATAAAGGATACTCTAGTTAGTGTAGCTCCAAACGCCATCACGATCTCAACGAACTTCTTATCACCCCTATGACACACATACCCTAGGTACCTCACTAGCCCTGCCCTCCATGGCATCTCCGCCGATGCGAGATGAGGGTAGCCTCTGATAGCCATGCTGTTCTCAACCCGACGGCCCGATACCGCCCGAGAGGTGGAACGCGCATATCAATACTCAACAATAAAAATAAACATTCAATCACATGAGGACAACCTTTTCCGTTGACTATATGCCGATTCATCAATAATCATTATTCAATAATCAATAACCAATAATGCATCAATCAATTAATAACATTACAACAACACAACATCAATTAATTAATTAACAACTAAACAACTAAGTTAGATGACAAAGTAGGCCACCCAACTTAACATGGATTAGACATACAACTAAACCCTAATCTGACAATCAACAACTCACAATTCAATCACTCAAACACCACCCGATCATCTAAAGGCATATACCAACATTATAAAGAAAGACAACCTAAACTTCTGATAATCATAACTTAGATTCAACTAATCCAAACAACTCCAAACCAGTTCCTATCACTGACTCACTCAATCAACTACATTAGCCCCTCGGAAACCAACCAAAATACATCCAAATCAAGCCCAACAACCCTAAAACCTCAATGCACCTAGGCTGAAATTTCAGGACCTTCACACAGACATCACAATCAAAATTTTGGCATTACAACGGCACTACCCGTATTTAACAAACTTTTACAAATCGACGGCAATCGATTCCAACGACTACACCTCAAAATATTCAACAAATAGCCAATAACTCAACTTTTAATACCTGAAAATAAAAATTCATGCTACAACGATTCAAATCTTATATAAACGCATATAAACTATCCTTAGCATGCACTGAGCAATAATATAACATCAATTCAACTTTCTAACGGTTCAAAATTCAATTATACGCAAAAACATAAAAGATGACTTTTGAGATCTAGAATTTTTCTCTCACCTTTGATGTGTTTTGATGCAATAAAGATGTAGAATGGATGCCCAAAAAGTGAAATCAAGCTTTGAATGAAGTGATTTGGACTTGAATTGCTAAATCTATGAGAAAAATGCTTTGAAAAACCTTGAAAATGCCTTCTTTCTTCTCTCTCATGGATTTTTGGTAATGTGTGTGTAAAATGAGTGTGTTTTGTGAGCTTTTAATGTGTGTTAATGATATATTAAGCAAAGGTCAAACAAATAAAAGAAAGTCAAAGTTGACACTTAGTTACTTTTAGTGTTTTCTTGTCTTTTAATTCTATTTTAGAATATTTCTTGCTCACAACATTAATTTAACAGTTAGAGTTTTTTACGTAGTTTGTTTTTAGGTGACAAGCGTTTTCTCATGCAAACACTTTCACCCGACTCAACTAAAAAGGCGATTTCTGCAAAAGAAGGTGAAAAGTCATATTATTTGTTTTCAAATATCTTTTGAATGCACAATTAATCTAAAATCTTTTAATACCACATATAAATACATTTATATTAATATATACTAGGTCAACGAAAGTCAATGCAAGAATCAGGTTTAGAAGAAATTACTATTTGGCTAAAAAATGCTACTTTTCGCCCGAAAAGTCTATTTAAATTACTATTTCGTTTCAGAATCAATTTTTATCAAACATGGGTCTATTAATAATAGAAGACTAGGTTTTAAGACGTTTAAAACACTCTTGTACAAATTTTAGCGGACAGGTGTTCAAAATACTATTCACAATAATCGTCGATAAAATTTCTGATGCCGTTTTTGATGAAAATTTTATGAATGCACACATAGCATATATTAGGAATATAAATCACATATTTAACACATTCTAAATCATATAACACATAAACAGGTCAAATCACGCAAATCGAGGCAAAACACGTATGTCATGGTAAAGACGAAAACTGGGGTTTCACATTCTCCCCCCTTAAAGAAATTGCGTTCGCGCAATTCTCGAACTGACAGACAATTAAATCATCAATCGTTACACTTAACAATACTTCTCTTAGTTCTCATTTATCTCTTAAGGATGACATCTAAACAAAGATCTCAATTGAAATAAACTCCGTTGACTGCAAGTTGATGATCCTAACTCCAAGACAATCTTCAATTCATAATTCTCTCCCACCTAATATCATATTGCATGTGAAAGAAATCGCAACTCCAAAGTCTTAGCATGATACCACTAATTATCAATCATCTCTTACCACACAAAAGAGCTCTATGAACACCCCAAGGGTTTAAAAACTCATTCACGATAACATGAATGATTACTGATCAAGGAAATATCTCAAAAGTGACATTGGTCAGAATATGGCTAATATGAAATTTACAAGGAAATAAGGATATGGAAAGTCATATTCAAGCCAACAATCAAGGGAACAAGAGGTCGAACAAGTTAGAGAATCAAGAAGCTAATAGTTTAATAAGAAAGCAAAATAACTAAGATAAGGAATGTCTCAACACCTATCAGTTAAATAAGTACGAACGAAGGATGATGACGGATCAAAACAGTGCTGAGTATGTTGAACAAACATTCCTGAACAAGTAAACATTTCAATTCTCGATGATTGTTCAAGGAACCAACAAGTAAGTTGTACTTGAGGCGAAATGAAATTAAGAAATAAGAGATGATTAATTCAATAGAAAATATGAGTGTCAAGATATTGAGTATCTCAGCACGCAATAACCAAAGAAGTATAAATAAGAAAGGACAGTGCTGAGTATATTAAATGAGCAATTACAAGTAACATAATGGCTCTGGATTTAATAATAAAACAATAGGATTAACAAAGATCAACAAGAATGACAATGATGTACTTAGGTAGGGAGTACATCAATCAAGTGAAATTCGAACAAGTAAAATGGTATACCAAATGAAAAATTATTTTCAAATGAATAGTAATAGGATGAAATGAAATATATTGAAATCAATGGCTGGAGATATAGAATGAAATATAGAAGTCTCAAACCTTAACTCCAATAAGCGACATTACTATAAGAAGCAAATATGAATGTTAAGAATAGAAACAATGTCAAATGAGTATAGAATCCATTAATCCAATAAGCAAAACTTTCCTGAAACAATTGATATGCTAGAAAAGTGTAACTCTCTCTCAAATAAGTGAGAATAGAGTAGAAGAGAATAACAAGACCAATAGAATAGGAAGCACAAAAGGGGTATCCCACCTACACATTTAAATACCAACAAGTCAAATCCTACAATCTATCTTCCTCCAAAACAAGACACTAATGAGATCTAGAAAACCTAAGGAGTCATAACAATCACCAAACAAGATAAATCACTCTAAAATTTTACATTTCGTACCAGACCAATCACCAAACAAGATAAATTACAGATTATCCAACAAGATTAACTAATGAAGACTCCAAAATCTGATAACACAATACAGATTCATACTAACCCATTATAACACAAGAGAATCCCCAATCAACAATTTAGAAAGTCACACCACCTAGAACTCAAAAGCTTGATGTAGGCAAGTAAATGTTCAGTCACCAAAATGCATTCTTATTTCATAAAATAATTCTATCTCCCAACAATTACATCTTCGAATAAAGTAACTTTAGTCAGGAATTACTCCAATTGTCTCCAAGGTTTAAAGATCAAAACTCCAAAATATTCTTTAATAATATAGCAATCCTAAATAGTAGAAATACTCACATGTTATACCACACTTCATTCCATTCACAAATATACATCACTAATTCCTCAAATAAATTCATTCTAAAATAACCTCAAGAAAGTATAATCTGAGTTGAGACTCCAAAAGTGAATGATCACAACATCACGGGAACCTTAACGTATGATCCATCTCCAAGAAATAACAAATTAAACATGGCAACAAAAGTAATTATAATCATCAAGATACATTGCTATTTCCTCGAACAACTTCATTCTCGGTAAACGAACATCAAGAACATATCCATTAAACTGAGACTAAAATCCATAAACATAACAATTAAAATCTCATTGATAAACTACTAGAATAATAATAATTCAAAATCATGGCCTACCTCTATTTCTGAGAGCTCCTTCAGTCAACCTTACTTCACCCAAAAGAATCACCCACAATTATAGCATATATACAATTATATCTCATGAAAACAAGTACCAACATATTACATGATTATCATATATTACAACATTATCACATAACACACAATTCAGCATATAAGAAGCCAACATCACATAAACAGGTTATATCATAGAAGTAAGTTATAAACAATTAAAGTCACATAAGCAATAAACTTCACATAAGAGAAGTTGATCACGCAACTCACATTGGTCACTTAAAGTACATTGAACACCTAAAGCACGTGGTTTCACATAAGCTAGTTATAAACAATTAAAACCACATAAACAACTAACTTCACACAAACACTTCAATCACATAAAACACATTTTTCACATAATACACATTAATCAGAAAATGCATATTAACTATAACACATTGAGTACGTAAGACACGTTATCACATAAAACATATTGACCACATTAGTTCACTTAACACATAAAGCATATTGATCACATAGAAAGTTAGACATAAAAGTAAATTAATCGCATAAACATATTAACATATGTTTCACTTTTCTTTCACTTAATACATACTTGCATGCTTAGACCACTACTTATATTCCGAGGATACCCCGTCTGACAGCTAAACATGCGCTCTGATACCACTTAATGTCACGCCCCAACTCGACCCTTCCTACGATCAGTCAGGATGCAAAGGAATTTTGGCAGTATAACGACAGTAATTAAGACACTGAGGCTCTAAACCAATCTCTTTGAAACTCATACATCCAACTCCACAATAATTCAACAATTAACAACACAACCACAACATACAATAAACATTCTTTACCATTGCATCCATAGGTTATACGCCTCCGTTCCAACATCATACATTTACTTTATAACATACATTCCTAAAATAGATTATAACCAATCTAGCAACCTAATCATGTTCCAAAACAAGACTACTAAGCTAGCAACATTTAATTCATTATCTTTACAACATCTTATACATCGTAAACTTCTAAGTAAATACAAAACATCTAGTTTTAATATACAAGATAACAAAATAGAACTACATCTCAGATATCAATGACAAGACTTTGGCACATAGGACTTGTCCACATAAAGCACATTCTCAGCTTCCTGGGGCACGTACCCGTTTTCCT
The DNA here is from genome assembly GCA_037974665.1 of Ehretia macrophylla. Taxonomy (NCBI): domain Eukaryota; kingdom Viridiplantae; phylum Streptophyta; class Magnoliopsida; order Boraginales; family Ehretiaceae; genus Ehretia; species Ehretia macrophylla. The sequence continues at coordinate 41,079,188 of CM075768.1, forward strand.
GTTCTGTAACACCTGTATGCATGAAATATTTGAGAGTGAGCTTATATAAAACAAGTTCAATGATGATTAGATAGATCTCTAACAGTATTTACTATACTCCTTAGAAATCATCATTTGAGCAGTAAACACACAATAAACATCAATAACAATATAAACACATAAACTATAATGACCAATCAATAAAGGATACTCTAATTGGTGTAGCTCTAAACGCCATCACAATCTCAACCAACTTCTTATCACCCCATGACACACACACCCGAGGTACCTCACTAGCCCTGCCCTCCATGGTATCTCCGCCCATGCGAGATGAGGGTAGCCTCTGATAGCTATGCTGTTTTCAACCCGACGGCCCGATACCGCCTAAGAGGTAGCACACGTATATCAAGACTCAATAATAAAAATTAACATTCAGTCACAAGATGACAACCTTTTCTGTTGACTATCTCCTGGTTCATCAATAATCATTATTCAATAATCAATAATCAATAATGCAACAATCAATTAATAACATTACAACAACACAACATCAATTAATTAATTAACAGCTAAACAACTACGTTAGATGACAAAGTAAGCCACCCACTCAACATGCATTAGACACACAACCAAACCCTAATCTAACCATCAACAACTCACAATTCAATCACTCAAACACCACCCGATCATCTAAAGGCATATACCAACATTATAAAGAAAGACAACCTAAACTTCTAATAATCATAACTTACATTCAACTAACCCAAACAACTCCAAACCAGTTCCTATCACTGACTTACTCAATCAACTACATTATCCCCCTCGAAAACCAACCAAAATACATCCAAATCAATCCCAACAACCCTAAAACCTCAATGCACCTAGGCTGAAATTTCAGGACTTTCACACCGACATCACAATCAAAATTTCAGCATTACAATAGAACTACCCCATATTTAACAAACTTTTACAAATTGACATAAATCGATTCCAACCACTACAACTCAAAATATTCAACAAATAGCCGACAACTCAACTTTTAATACCCGAAAATAAAAATTCATGCTACAACTGTTCAAATCTTATATAAACGCATATAAATGATCCTTAGCATGCACTTAGCAATAATATAACATCAATTCAACTTTCTAACGGTTTAAAATTCAATTATATGCAAAAACAAAAAAGATGACTTTTGAGATCTAGAATTTTTCTCTCACCTTTGATGTGTTTTGATGCAAGAAAGATGTAGAATGGATGCCCAACAAGTAAAATCAAGCTTTGAATGAAGTGATTTGGACTTGAATTGCTAAATCTATGAGAAAAATACTTTGAAAAACCTTGAAAATGCCTTCTTTCTTCGCCCTCATGGATTTTCGGTAATGTGTGTGTCAAATGTGTGTGTTTTGTGAGCTTTTAATGTATGTTGATGATATATTAAGAAAAGGTCAAACAAATAAAAGAAAGTCAAAGTTGACACTTAGTTATTTTTAGTGTTTTCTTGTCTTTTAATTCTATTTTAGACTATTTCTTGCTCAAAATATTAATTTAACACTTAGACCATTTTAAGTAGTTTATTTTTAGGTGACAAGAGTTTCTCATGCAAAGACTTTCACCCGACTCAGCTAAAAATGCGATTTCTGCAAAAGAAATTGAAAAGTCATATCATTTGTGTTCAAATATCTTTTGAATGCACAATTAATCAAAAATCATTTAATACCACAGATAAATAACTTTATATTAATATATACTAGGTCAACTAAAGTCAATGCAAGAATCGGGTTTAGAAGAAATTACTATTTGGCTCAAAAACACTACTTTTTGCCCGAAAAGTCTATTTAAATTACTATTCTGTTTCAGAATCAATTTTTATCAAACATGGGTCTATTAATAATAGAGGACGAGGTTTTGAGACGTTTAAAACACCCTTGTAAAAATTTTAGCGGACAGGTGTTCAAAATACTATTCACAAAAATCGTCGATAAAATTTCTAGTGCCGTTTTTTATCAAAATTTCATGAATTCACACATAGCACGTATTAGGAATATAAATCACATAATTAACACATTCTACCTCGTAAAACAAATAAAGAGGTCAAATCACGCAAATTGAGGCAAAACACACAAGTCGAAGTAAAGACAAAAATTAGGGTTTCACAACTTATCCCTGCCCCGTCCGTTGTGTGCCGGGTTATGCCTCGGTCCCTTACGAAATGAAAACGACTCTCGACAACAGATATCTCGGCTCTCGCGTCGATGAAGAACGTAGCGAAATGCGATACTTGGTGTGAATTACAAAATCCCGTGAACCATCGAGCCCTTGAACGCAAGTTGCGCCCGAAGTCGTCAGGCCAAGGGCACGTCTACCTGGGCGTCACGCATCACGTCACCCCCTACCCCACGCCCCAACATTAGGATGATGGGTTAGTGCATGGGGATAGTTTGTGGCCTCCCGTGTCTCGAGGCGTGGTTGGCCAAAATGCGAGTTCGGCGCGACGAACGTCACGACAAGTGGTGGTTGGTCCTTTCAGCTCGCGAGTTGTCGTGCGCAGTCCTGTCGCGTGTGCGGGACTGAAGATAGACCCTTCAGCGTTGTGCGCTACGACCATAACCCCAGGTTAGGCGGGATTACCGGCTGAGTTTAAGCATATCAATAAGCGGAGGAAAAGAAACTTACAAGAATTCCCTTAGTAATGACGAGCGAACTGAGAACAGCCCAGCTTGAGAATTGGGCATCTCCGCCATCCAAATTGTAGTCTAGAGAAACGTCCTCAGCGATGGGCCGGGCCCAAGTCCCATGGAAAAGGGTGCTAGAGAGGGTGAGAGCCCCGCCGTGCCCGGACTTTGTTGCACCACAAGGCGCTATTGGTGAGTCGGGTTGTTTGGGAATGCAGCCCTAAGCGGGCGGTAAATTCCGTCCAAGGCTAAATATGGGTGAGAGATCGATAGCGAACAAGTACCGCGAAGGAAAGACGAAAAGATAGTCAAAGAGTGCTTGAAATTATCGGGATGGAAGCGGATAGGGGCTGACGATGGGCCCCGGTCGTATGTGGAACGGCGAGAGCCGGTCCGCCGATCGGCTCGGGGCTCGGACCAGTGCGGATTGGGGTAGAGGCCAAAGCCCAGGCAGTAGATATGCCTGTGAAACGCCATCGCCTCGATCGTGGTGGGGCAGTGCGCGCCTTCACCGTGCTTTGCCATCTGCACGCTCTCGGTGCTGCCTGCTGGTTCCCCATTCGACCCATCAAGAAACACGAACCAAGGAGTCTAACATGTGTACGAGTCAACGAGTGCATAAACCCGCAAGGCGCAAGGAAGCTGATTGGCGGGATCCCTCCCGGGGAGTGCACCGTTGACCGACCTTGATCTTTTGAGAAGGGTTCGAGTGCGAGCATACCTATTGGGACCCGAAAGATAAGGAACTATGCTTGAGTGAGGCGAAGCCAAAGAAAACTCTGGTGGAGGCCCGCAATGATACTGACGTGCAAATCATTCGTCTGACTTGGGTATAGGGGCGAAAGACTAATCGAACCATCTAGTAGCTGGTTTCCTCTGAAGTTTTCCTCAGGATAGCTGGAGCTCGTGTGCGAGTTCTATCGGGTAAAGCCAATGATTAGAGGCATTGAGGGTGCAACGCCCTCGACCTATTCTCAAACCTTAAATAGGTAGGATGGCACGATTGCTTTGTTGAGCCACGCAACGGAATCAAGAGCTCCAAGTGGGCCATTTTTGAAAAGCAGAACTGACAATGCAGGATGAACTGAAAGTCGGGTTACGGTGCCCAACTGCGTGCTAACCTAGATCCCACAAAGGGTGTTGGTCGATTAAGATAGCAAGACAGTGGTCATGGAATTCGAAATCCGCTAAGGAGTGTGTAACAACTCCCTTGCCGAATCAACTAGCCTAGAAAATGGATGGCGTTTAAGCAAGCGACCTATACCCGACCGTTGGGGCAAGTGCCAGTCCCCGATGAGTAGGAGGGCGCGACAATCACCGCAAAACCTAGGCTGCGAGCTCGGGTGGAGCGACCGTCGTTCAGATCTTGGTGGTAGTTGCAAATATTCAAATGAGAACTTTGAAGGCCGAAGAAGGGAAAAGTTCCATGTGAACGGCACTTCCACATGGGTTAGTCGATCCTAAGGGTTGGGGGAAGCCCGATAGATAGCGCGTTCCGCGCATGCAACGAAAGGGAATCGGGTTAAAATTCTTGAATCGGAATGTGGCGGTTGACGGCAACGTTAGGGAGTCCAAAAACGTCGGCGGGGGCTCGGGAAGAGTTATATTTTCTGTTTAACAGCTTGCATACCCTGGAAATGGCTCAACCGGAGGTAGGGTCCAGCGGCTAGAAGAGCACCGCATATCGCGCGGTGTCCGGTGCACCCCCGGTCGTACTCATAATCGCATCAGGTCTCCAAGGTGAACAACCTCTGGTCGATGGAATAATGTTGGCAAGGGAAGTCGGCAAAATGGATCCGTAACTTCGGGAAAAGGATTGGCTCTGAGGGCTGGGCACAGGGGTCCTAGTCCTGAACCCGTCGGTTGTCGACGGGCTGCTCGTCATCTAATTAGTGATGCGCATGAATGGATTAACGAGATTCACACTGTCCCTGCCTACTATCTAGCGAAACCATAGCCAAGGGAACGGGCTTGGCAGAATCAGCGGGGAAAGAAGACCCTGTTGAGCTTGACTCTAGCCCGACTTTGTGAAATGACTTGAGAGGTATAGGATAAGTGGGAGCCGAAAGGCGAAAGTGAAATACAACTACTTTTTCACATTATTTTACTTATTTCGTGAATCGGAGGCGGGGCACTACCCCTCTTTTTGGACCCAAGGCTCACTCTACGGGATGATCCAGGCGGAAGACATTATCATGTGGGGAGTTTGGCTGGGGCGGCCCATTTGTTAAAAGATAACGCAGGTGTCCTAAGATGAGCTCAACGAGAACATAAATCTCGTGTGGAATAGAAGGGTCCTTTAGACATTGTCAGGTGGGGAATTCTGATTTCCAGTATGAATACGAACCGTGAAAGCGTGGCCTAACGATCCTTTAGACCTTCAGAATTTGAAGCTAGAGGTGTCAGAAAAGTTACCACAGGGATAACTGGGTTGTGGCAGCCAAGTGTTCATAGCGACGTTGCTTTTTGATCCTTCGATGTCGGCTCTTCCTATCATTATGAAGCAGAATTCACCAAGTGTTGGATTGTTCACCCACCAATAAGGAACGTGAGCTGGGTTTAGACCGTTGTGAGATAGGTTAGTTTTACCTTATTGATGATAGTGTCGCAATAGTAATTCAACCTAGTACGAGGGAAACTATTGATTCGCACAATTGGTCATCTCGCTTGGTTGAAAAGCCAGTAGCGCGAAGCTACTATGCGCTGGATTATGACTGAACGCCTCTAGGTCAGAATCCGGGCTAGAAGCGACGTGCTCGCCTGCCGCCCGTTCACCGACCCACAGTGGGGGCCTCTGGTCCCCAAGGGCACGTGTCGTTGGCCAAGCTGTCGCGACGGAAATGTTGCGCCAGCCACCTTTAAGTACAATTCCCATCGAGCGGCTGACAGAATCCTTTGCAGGTGACTTAAATACGTGACAGGGTATTGTAAGTGGCAAAGTGGCCATGCTGCCACGATCCACTGGGATTCAGGCCTTTGTCACTCTAATTCGTCCCTCCCCCCTCCTTGCCTATCTCTGCCCCATCCGTAATCCAATCCCGTCCCATTACATCAACCAATACTATTTTCCCCAAACAGGCCAAGAGGTTCGACGCCCTATGTTACTCACCAAGTGTGTCTCCAAGTGCCTAAGTAAGTGATAAGTTGTAACCCAAGTGTCGACGTGCGAATGCCCAAGTGTTGCCAAGTGCTCTGCGCCCAAGTCCGAATAACATTAGCCCAAGTTAGTTTGCCACGCTCGCTGCCTACTATAGTGCCGTCGCAAGTGTCGTGGGGTTTCGAGGCAACGATGATGCCCAATTATGCCCAAGTGCTAAGTGCTATGCACAAGGATGTCCAAGTGCTATGCCCAAGGATGCCCAAGTGTCGACGTCATAAGTTTTAAGAGTCGACGTGCGAATGCCTAAGGTACTATATCCAAGTGCTATGTGCTATGCCCAATGATGCCCAAATGCTATGTGCTATGCCCATTGATGCCCAAGTGCTATGTGCACCCAAGCTCTATGCCCAAGTGCTATGTGCACCGAACTGCTATGCCCAATGATGCCTAAGTGCTATGTGCTATGCCCAAGTACTAACGGGCCCACTACCGGCCAACCCGACGCATCGTCTCGAGTGCCCAAGTGTTAGATAGCCTATGCTTGCTTCGTAAGAGATGGCAAAAAATTTGAATCCGACCTTGTGTGTTGCTGGCCCTGCGAGGTGCCTAACGTTCTTCCCTTAGCATTAACAGTGACTGAGGTTATGTTTCCCCTATCTTTGGCATGGCTGGGCACATTGGTGAACATTTGTGGCACGGCTGCCCATGGTGTTGAACGTATTTGGGGCACGTACTTGGGGCCTCGGATGAGCTACAGTTTGGTACCCAATTGGGGCATGGCTTGATAAGGTTGTTGCGCAATGGGGTCGCGCATCAGGCACGACAGGGCAAGCACTTGGGCGACAATGCCGCACGATGGTGCGCGTATACAGCATGAAGGTACGCACATGGGCCACCAATGCAGTACGAAGGTACGTGCATGGGGTGCCCATACCGCACGATGGTGCGCTCATGCCGCAAGAAGGTGCTCGCAAGGGGCGCCCATGCTGGATGATGGTGCATGCATGGGGTGCCATGCTGCATGAAGGTGCGCACATAGGGCGCGCATACCACAATATGGCGTGACCATGTGGCCCACATATCGTACGAAGGTGCACGCATGGGGCACCCATGCCGCAAGATGGTGCGCGCATGGGGCGCCAATGCCACACGATGGTACGCGCATATCTCACGAAGGTGTGCGCATGTGGTGCCCAAGCCGCACGATGGTACGCGCATGTGGGCCGCATGCCGCATGCCGCACGAAGGTGAGCCCATGTGGCACCCATGCCACATGAAGATGCACGCAAGGGGCGCGACGAGGCACCCATGCAGCACGATGAGGCACCCATGTAGCACGATTGTGCGTGCATGTGGCCCATATGCGGCACGATGGTGCTCGCATGGGGCGCCCATGCCGCACGATCGGGCACCCATGTCGCAGGATGTTGCTCGCATCGGGCGCGCATACCGCACGATAGTGTGCACATGTGGCCTGCATGCCTCATGAAGGTGCGCGCATAGGGTGCCCATGCCGCAAGATGGTGCCCGCATGCCGTGCGAAATTGCACGCATGGGGCGCCCATGTGGCCCCCATGCCACACGACGATGTGCGAATGTGGCCCGCATGCCGTACGACGATGCGCGCATATGGCCCGCATGCTGCACGAAGTTGCACGCATCGGGTGCCCATGTCGCACGATGGTGCGCTCATCGGGCTCGCATGCTCCACGATGGTGTACGCATGTGGCCCGCATGCAGCATGAAGGTGTGAGCATAGGGGCCCAATGCCGTATGATGATGTGGGCATCGTACGCACATGCGGCATGAAGGTGTTCGCATGGCGCGCCCATGCCGTACCTTTGTACGCATCTGGGGTGTGCATACCGCATGATGGTACAAGCAAGTGGTGGGCGCAAGGCGCTCTAGGGGCGCTGTTGGGGCACTGTTAGGGCACGACTGGGGCACTATTAGGGCATGGCTGGGGCACTATTAGGGCATGGCTGGGGCACTATGGGGTTACGCTTGGGGGACGATGAGGGATGTTGGGGGACGGCTTTCGCACTACTAGGGGACGTTAGGCACGACGGGCAACGTTAAGCATTCGAGAGTAATAGGCATGCAAAATGTATTATGACACAAATGTGGATATTGATGTCCTTTTAAAAGTAGTTTCTGAATCTATGAAGTAGTCTTAACCTTTCCCTTGTCTGACAAACAGTTCGTTACATTTGTGAGGCGAATTAGATTAATCGGGTTCCCAATCCACCCAAAAACAATTTTAACGGCAAATATCATGTAAACAAATTAATTTTTGAATTAATATAAATTTTTCTTATTTTTCTAGTGTTTTTTCGAATGTTTCCCTATTTTTCATTATTTTTAAATATTAAAAATTAATTTTCTAGAAAAAAAAATTTGAATGTCATTTAACAAATTAATGTATGGATTAATATAAATTTTTCTAAATTTTCTACTATTTTTTTTGATTTTTCACTATTTTTCACAATTATTAAATATTAAAAAATATTTTTTCGAAAAAAAAAATATTGAAGCATTTGGATATCATATGCTATCAATAAGGAGCAAGTTGGATATGAAGATCATGCAACATGGGGCCATTTATACTATAAAACACCCATTACGAATCTCTGGCAAAATGTACGTTACTACTGTCACTTGGGTTTTGCATCTAAATGTACTATAGGGGAGCATGTGGTGTCAAGCCCCCTGGTTGAAGTCCATGTGGGGGGACGTTGTAGACACTTCATGGCACATTGTGGCCTATATCTTACGCTATATTTGTCGATATATGTCAATATCCACCTCTTCATAATAAGTATCGTTAATTATATGGTAGTATAAATTAATGATTCCGACTTAAACGTCGATGAGGTCAAAAGAGATCGCGATGGCTACAAGAAAGAAGTTCGGGAATTTGGAATTACCTAAGATGACGTCGGGATGATACAATGCTAAAGTTACCCAACTTGACCAAAGGAAACTTCCGAGAAGTTGACTTGGATGCTAGCCACCCATGTGATTAATTTTAGCCACCCATGTGATAAATATGGGTGGTTAATACTTTGAACATGATTGGTAAAGCCAACCAAGATTGAAATGTTTGATAGGAAAGTCTCCTGTGGCGGGCTAGCTGAATTCTATAAATAGGCATGCATTAGTTCATCATTTTCATCCACAACACAACTCCAAACATAATTCTAAGTTAGTCTTTCTTTCTTGTATTCTTCTTGTAAGTTGAGAAGCCATTGAAGCTCTAATCTAGAGAGCGCACGGTGGGATAATTATCTTGTAAGTGTTATATTGAATTGTTATAACGAGTAGTGTTGTCTTTCTACTTGATTGTTGTTAAGACATTTCTGGGAAATTGGTTATATTCTTACATGGTATCAGAGCTTAAGGGGCTCTTAACAACAATCTTGTCTAGTAAAGCTCACCAACTCTGAGTACTCAAGGTGCTAGTTCTTCTTCTACCAGTTCTAGTTCCGGTTTAGTACCGACAATTCGTATCCGTCTCCCTACCTTCACAGAAGGAAAGCTTGATGGCACGAACTATCTTTTGTGGAAGTTCAAAATCACTACAGTTCTGGACTCCTACGAACTCCTTGATACAGTGTTAGGCACAGATGCAGAACCAGTTGCAGTCCGTGCTGAAGATGACACAAAAAAGGTCACACCTCCAGATCCTCAGCTTCTCAAAGAATGGAGGAGACGAAATGCTGATGCACTTTGTGCAATTGTCACAAGTGTTCATGATTCCGTCCTCACTCTTATTCCACACACAACCAAGGCATCTAAAGCTTGGAACATACTGAAAATTCAGTATGAAACAAGGAACCAGACTCGTATTCAGAACTTGGAGAATCAGTTAGCTGTTGAGAGATTAAGTGAAGATGAAGCAGCTGAGTCATTTATCAGTAGGATGAAAAACCTACGTGATCAAATGGCTGTAGTTGGTATTGCCAAATCAACCAAGGAACTAGCTCGAAGGTGCATTAGAGTGTTGCCTCCAAAATTTGACGGTCTTGTGATAGTACTCAATACACAAGTTCGCATTCCTCCTTTGACGTTTGAAGAATTCACTGCCATGTTGATGGAGGAGGAGATGAGGCTGAGGAGCAGAGAAAATCAACTTGACTCTACCTTTACAGCCAAGGCGAGGAGTAACCAAGAAGAAAAGAAGAAAGCAAAGAAGAAGACGTTCTCTGGATCGTGCTACTACTGCAATAAGAAAGGTCATACTCTCAAAGATTCAGGAAACGAATCCATGACGAGAAGAACAAAACTTTAAAGCCAAATTGGAGAAATAAAGAATCTGCCAATACGGCTAAAACAGAAGTGCATCTGTTTATTGTAACAGATGTATTGGAGGAAACGTGTACTAGCACACATGTACATCAAACAAGTGCATGGGTGTTAGAAAGTGGAGCTTCCTGACACATAACTAGCAAGAAGGAGTTATATGACTCTATAAAACCTCTACAAGAACCAATGAATGTTGTCGTCGGAAATAATGCTAGGTGTCCCGTTGAGGGCACTGGAACCATCTCGCTCGTGTCTAAAGATGGAGGAAGCAAGAAGCTGTCCAACGTACTCTTTGTACCCCAGATCACCAGAAATTTGCTATCTGTAGCTGCTATTACAGATAATGATCTAGAAGTGCGGTTCAAGAAGACGGAAGCTTTGATTCTTGATAAGGATCAAAATATCGTGAGTAAAGGTATTCGCAAAAATAATCTTTACGAAATCAGCTCTCTTTCTGCTGTCGTGGATGCCAAAACAAGTCAACTTTGGCATGAAAGATTCGGGCACATTTCCTATCCTGTGTTAAAGGAAATGCAAAAGAAGAAGATGATGGCTGACTTGCCTTCAATTGAAGAAATTGAAGGACCATGTGAAGCTTGTATGCTGGGCAAGCAACATAGACAGTCATTTCCCAAAGAGAGTCATAACCAATCAAAGGCTCCTCTAGAGTTGGTACATGCTGACCTCTGCGGAAAAATGACTACGACGGCGTTGGGAGGATCTTCCTACTTTATGCTGTTAGTCGACGATTATAGTAGGAAGATGTGGGTGTACTTCCTTCGGGACAAGGCTGATGCTCTTGAAAAATTTAAAGTGTGGCACAAACTTATGACAAATGAGAACACAACTCAGTTGAAGAAACTTCGTACTGATCGTGGGGGGGAATTCTGTTCTACAGAGTTCACCAACTACTACAACAAGTTTGGGATTAAACGCCAATTGACTGCTCCATACACACCACAACAAAATGGAGTTATGGAATGAAGAAATCGAACAGTTGTAGAAATGGCTCGATGCATGTTGAAACGTGCTGGCCTACCTGACACATTCTGGACTGAAGCAGTCAACACAACAGTATACATCCTTAATCAGTGCTCAACCAGGGCACTCAACGATAAGACTCCTAATGAGGCTTATTATGGTACGAAACCTTATGTGTCTCATTTGAGAAAATTTAGGTGTGAGTGTTTTGTACACGCCCCAAATGAAAATAGAAAGAAATTGGATGACAAGAGCAAAAAGTGCATTTTCTTGGGATATAGTGAAAAGTCTAAAGCATACAGACTCTATGATGTAGATGCCAAGAAAGTGATCATAAGCCGAGATGTGGTGTTTAATGAGCGACCATACTCGATGGAGGATAGCGGTCCTGCCATTTCGTCATCAACCGATAAAGTAATCCACCAAGTGCCTGAACAACAACCGTTGAACAATGAATAAGTCTCTAATAATGAGGAGACTGAAGACCAACCCGTTGTACCCACAAGGAAGCCACAATCGAAGTGGTTCCAACAGCTCTTTGATGGAATAAATCCAGGAGTTACTGATGATGGCCCATATCCTGCTGGAATCAGACGATCAAAGAGAATAGAGGAGCAGAACAGATCAGGACAACGTAAACATGGCTTTGATGACCCAAATCATCAAGACGGTAAAAGAACCGGTAACTGTAGAGGAAGTCATATCAGATCCAAATTGGAGAGCAGCTATGCAAACCGAGTATGATAGTATCATAAAAAATGATACTTGGAAGATCGTTGAAAAGCCACCGAACAGAAAAATTATCGGCACCAAATGGATCTGGAAAGTGAAGTGCAAGGCAGATAGAAGTCTTGAAAAATACTAGGCACGCCTTGTAGCACAAGGTTTTTCGCAAGTCGAAGGTTTCGATGTATATGAAACCTTTGCTCCAACAACAAAAATGTCAACAATCAGGCTAGTTGTTGCAGCTGCCGCACATTATGAATGGATTGTACATCAAATGGATGTCAAGTCAGCTTTTCTTAATGGGCAACTTGAAGAAGAAGTCTACGTTGCACAACCCCCTGGCTTTCAAATACCAGGTGAAGAAGAAAAAGTCTGCAAATTGGAAAAAGCTTTATATGGGTTAAAGCAAGCACCACGAGCTTGGTACAAACATATAGACTATTTCTTCTTACAACATGGTTTCTGTAGAAGCAAATCAGAGGCCAACTTGTATGTTCTAAGTGAACAAGGAAAGAAGGTAATTGTAGTTCTATATGTGGATGATCTTGTAATCACTGGTGACCATGAAGATAATATTCAGAAGACGCAAGAATGGTTGAGCCAAGAATTTGAAATGACAAATCTTGGTCTTCTTCATTATTGCTTGGGAATCGAGGTATGGCAAAAACCTCATACTATCTTCATCTCGCAGCAACGATATGTTCGTGAGCTTCTGACTGCATTTGGTATGTCCGAATGCAAACTAGTTGTTACCCCGATGGAAGTGAATACAAAGTTATCAATTGACGATCCTTCAAAACAAGTTGATAACAAGCTCTACAGAAGGTTGGTGGGAAGTTTAATCTTCCTTTGTAACACAAGACCTGATTTTAGTTATGTTGTGGGAGTTCTTAGTCGGTTTTCAAATAAACCGAAACAAAGTCATTGGCAAGCAGGAATGCAAATCCTCAAATATCTCAAAGGCACGTTGGAGTATGGGATATCATACAAGTCTGGAGATACTTTATATGGGTACTGTGACTCAGACTGGGCTGGTGATATTGACTCAAGAAAATCTGTTACAGGTTACGTACTCACATTCGGTGGTGGAGTCATCTCATGGGCTAGTAAAGAGCAACCCACCGTTGCACTTTCATCAACGGAGGCAGAATACAAGGCTACTTGTGTAGCATCCTATGAAGCTGTTTGGCTACGACGCATCATGACTGATATTGGCATTCCAATAGAGGAAGCAACAATACTGAAATGTGACAGTCAGAGTTGTATAGCCATGTCAAAGAATCCAGTATTTCATGCTAGAACAAAATACATAGAGATTTAGTATCACTATGTGAGGGAATTGATCGAGGAAGGTGAAATCCACATGGAGTACTGCCTTACAGAAGATAATTGTGCAGATATCTTCACTAAAGCGTTAGGAAACATCTAGTTGAGCAAGCATCTTCAAACATTGGGTGTTGGCCCAATAGCTTAATCAACATGAGGTGAACATTGAGGGGAGCGGGAGGAGGGGGGGTATTGGTATATGTCAATATCCACCTCCTCATAATAAGTATCGTTAATTATATGGTAGCATAAATTAACGATTATAACTTAAACGTCGATGAGGTCAAAAGAGATCGCGATGGCTACAAGAAAGAAGTTCGGGAATTTGGAATTACCTAAGATGACGTCGGGATGATACAATGCTAAAGTTAGCCAATTTGATCAAAGGAAACTTCCTAGAAGTTGACTTGGATGCTAGCCACCCATGTGATTAATTGTAGCCACCCATGTAATAAATATGGGTGGTTAATACTTTGAACATGGTTGGTAAAGCCAACCAAGATTGAAATGTTTGATAGGAAAGTCTCCTGTGGCGGGCTAGCTGAATTCTATAAATAGGCATGCATTAGTTCATCATTTTCATTCACAACACAACTCCAAACACAATCCTAAGTTAGTCTTTCTTTCTTGTATTCTTCTTGTAAGTCCAGAAGCCATTGAAGCTCTAATCTAGAGAGTGCACGGTGGGATAATTATCTTGTAAGTGTTATATTGAATTGTTATAACGAGTAGTGTAGTCTTTCTACTTGATTGTTGTTAAGATGTTTTTGGGAAATTGGTTATATTCTTACAATATCGTGGGCTATATTGTGGGCAGGAATGCCTACTGAGTGAATCACGCTGAGGTATTGCATTTCATACCTATACGTTGGGGCCGTGCCATCCCCGCCTCGCCTTCCCTGGCATGTCCCTCGGTGCGGCACCAGGATGGCTAATGAGGAAGGTGGTGGCTTCCCTAGCCCCTCATTATCCATCTTGGTACCACAACACCGTCGACGTCATTGGGATGGCTAATGAGGGGGCGAGTAGTTGCCCAAGCACAAAACCAGCCATCCCCGTGCCACCGGCTAGGCACATGTTGAGGGACATTCCCGTCCCCTGACATGTCGTTGGGCCTGCGCGATGCGCAAATCTTCTAGCACACGAAGCCATGGCCGTTGCTGAGTGGATGCGCATGGCCATGGTCTAGTGTCGTGGCGATCCAAGCACTGCGTGGGCTTGGGTTGCTCTTGGGGGACGGTGGGGGAAAGCTTGATACCGTGAATTACCTAGCACACGTGGCATTGGCTTTCGTTATGCAACAACGCGAGTGTTGCAATGAGATGATTGCTGATGCTTCAATGTCGTGGTGATCTAAGCACCATGCGGCCTTGAAACTGACCCCTGGTGGGTTCCGACGTGTTTGTGCGATGTGCGAATCACCTAGCACACGAGGCTATGGTCCTCGCTGAGTCATAATGTGACGGAAGTGGTCTAGTGTTGTGGCGATCCAAGCACCGCGTGGGCATAAATGTAGTTTGCTTGTCCGTTCCATGCATACAAGTGCATACATGGGGACGGTAGGGGCATGCGCGATGTGTGAATCACCTAGCACACAGCCTTGGCTTTCATTAAGTGACGACGCGAGCATTACGATGAGACAATGACTAGAGCTTCATTGTTGTAGCGATCCAAGCACCATGCTGCCTCGAAGCCGTCCAATGGTGTATTCCTAGGGGCTTGCGCGATGCGTAAATCACCTAGCACACGATGCCATGGTTCTCGCTGAGTCGTAATGCGATGGACGTGGTCTAGTGTCGTGGCGATCCAAGCACCGTGTAGGCAGGAATGTAGTTTGCTTGTCCCGTTCCATGCATACGGGTGTATACAGGGGAACGGTAGGGGTATACGCAATGCACGAATCGCCTAGCACACGGACTTGGCTTTCGTTAAGTGACGACGCGAGTATTGCGATGAAACGATGGCTAGAGCATCAATGTCGTGGCAATCCAAGCACTGTGTTACATCGAAGCCGTCCGACGGTGTGTTCCTATGTGCCTGCACGATGGGCGAATCGCCTAGCACACGACGCCATGGTCCTCGCTGAGTCGTAATGTGACGAATGTGGTCTAGTTTCATGGCGATCCAAGCATCGTGAGGGCTCGAAGTCTGCTTTCCGTTGGTACCTCAAGTGCGTGCACTCGGTGCTTGGTTGGGCACCACGAAGTGGGCTCCTAAGCTTGAGACAAACGGCCTGGTCTTGCACCTCGTGCCGTTCCCGTCCCTTCTCCCTTGTCCCTCAGAAATTCTTCGTGCCTAGCGGTGCATTCTCAGGCCATCTCGCAAGTTCCGTCTGCTTGAAGGGCTTTGTTTGCCACGATGGTGTGGCGGTTACTGGCTTGGTGGTCTGGGCATAGCGAACGTGATAGCGCGTGAGTGGTGGTCGGCTTGTACGGGTCGGTTGGATCCCTGCTTGAGCAGCGACGTCCGCCCCTACTTGCCTCTTCATTCGCAAGCCGAGTGCTTACGTTGCCTCGGTCTGTCGGTCGGTTTCCTGTGTTGTGTACCTTCAAAGAAGGCAGTTTGAAGTCACATCGTGTATCTTTTGCCTTGCGTCTGTCTCCGTGGATGATATGGGGTGAACCCCTAATCACGTCCCGTGTTCCACGCTGCTCACTCCAACAAGTGCGGTACACGTGGCCCGTGGGGCGTTGCTCGATCTCTCAGATGTGGCACACCATGACGGTATGTGGTCTTTGGCCTCTCTTTGCCCAAAATCAACGCTCGTCCCTAATCACGTACGACGGTCATGCGCTCATCTCGAGCCGTCGACCCTTAATGGACGACGTGCCTCGTGCGATGTCAGCGTCGGTGGGGAATGCTACCTGGTTGATCCTGCTAGTAGTCGTATGCTTGTCTCAAAGATTAAGCCATGCATGTGTAAGTATGACTAATTCAGACTGTGAAATTGCGAATGGCTCATTAAATCAGTTATAGTTTGTTTGATAGTATCTACTACTCGGATGACCGTAGTAATTCTAGAGCTAATACGTGCAACAAACCCCGACTTCTCGAAGGGATGCATTTATTAGATTAAAGGTCGATGCGGGCTTTGCCCGTTGGTGCGATGATTCATGATAACTCGACAGATCACACAGCCCTCGTGCCGACGATGCATCATTCAAATTTCTGCCCTATCAACTTTCG
>CM075768.1:41097965-41132965 GCA_037974665.1 Ehretia macrophylla
GCCCCGGTCATATGCAGAACGGTGAGAGCTGATCGGTCTATCGACTCGGGGCGCGGACCAGTGCAGATTGGGGCGACGGCCAAAGCCCGGGCAGTAGATATACCCACAGAACGTCGTGGCCTCGATTGTGGGAGGGCAGCACGCGCCTTCGGCGTGCTTCGGCATTTGCGCGCTATCGGTGCTGGCCTGCGGGCTCCCCATTCGACCCGTCTTGAAACACGGACCAAGGAGTTTGACATGTGTGCTAGTCAACGGGTACGTAAACTCGCAAGGCGCAAGGAAGCCGATTGGCGGGATCCCTCCCAGGGGGTGAACCGCCGACAAACCTTGATCTTCTAAGAAGGGTTCGAGTGCGAGCATACCTGTCGGGACCTAAAAGATGGTGAACTATGCCTGAGCGGGGCGAAGCCAGAGGAAACTCTGGTAGAGGCCCACAGCATACTGACGTGCAAATCGTTCGTCTGACTTGAGTATATGGGCGAAAAACTAATCGAACCATCTAGTAGCTGGTTCCCTCAGAAGTTTCCCTTAGGATAGCTGAAGCTCGCGTGCGAGTTCTATCGGGTAAAGCCAACGATTAGAGGCATCGGGGGCACAACGCCCTCGACCTATTCTCAAACTTTAAATAGGTAGGACGGTGCGGCTACTTTGTTGAGCCGCGCCACGGAATCAAGAGCTCCAAGTGGGCCATTTTTGGTAAGCATAATTGGCGATGCGGGATGAACTAGAAGTCGGGTTACGATGCCTAACTAAGCGCTAACCTAGGTCCTACAAAGGGTGTTGGTCGATTAAGACAGCAGGACGGTGGTCATAGAAGTCGAAATCTACTAAGGAGTGTGTAACAACTCACTTGTCGAATCAACTAGCCTCGAAAATGGATAGCGCTTAAGCGCGCGACCTATACCCGGCCGTCGGGGCAAGTGCCAGTCCCCGATGAGTAGAAGGGTGCGGTGGTCGCCACAAAACTCAAGGCGCTAGCCCGAGTAGAGCGGCCATCGGTTCAGATCTTTGTGGTAGCAGCAAATATTCAAACCAGAACTTTGAAGGCTGAAGAGGGGAAAGGTTCCATGTGAACGGCATTTGCACATGGGTTAGTCGATCCTAAGGGTCGGGGGAAGCCCGACAGATAGCGCGTTCTGCGCGTGCACCGAGAAAGAATCGGGTTAAAATTCTTGAACCGGGATGTGGCAGTTGACGGCAATGTTAGGGAGTCTGGAGATGTTGGCGAGGGCCTCAGGAAGAGTTATCTTTTCTGTTTAACAGCCTGCCCACCATGGAAATGGCTGAGCCGGAGGTAGGGTCTAGCGGCTGGAAGAGCATCACACATTGCGCAGTGTCCGGTGCGCCCCTGGCGGCCGTTGAAAATCTGGGGGACCGACTGCCATCGACGCCTAGTCGTACTCATAACCACATCAGGACTCCAAGGTGAACAGTCTCTGGTCGATGGAACAATGTAGGCAAGCGAAGTCGACAAAATGGATCCATAACTTCGGGAAAAGGATTGGCTTTGAGGGCTTGGCATGGGGGTCCCAGTCCCGAACCCGTCGGCTGTTGGTAGACTGCTCGAGCTGCTCTCGCGATGAGAGATGGTTGCCGCGTGCCGGCCACAGGACGGACTGGGAACGGCTCCCTTGGGGGCCTTCCCCGGGCGTCGAACAGCCAACTTAGAACTAGTATGGACAAGGGGAATCCGATTGTTTAATTAAAACAAAGCATTGCGATGGTCCCTGCGGATGCTCACGCAATGTGATTTATGCCCAGTGCTCTAAATGTCAAAGTGAAGAAATTCAACCAAGCGCGGGTAAACAGAGGGAGTAACTATGACTCTCTTAAAGTAGCCAAATGCCTCATCATCTAATTAGTGATGCGCATGAATGGATTAATGAGATTCCCACTGTCCCTGTCTACTATTCAACGAAACCACAGCCAAGGGAATGGGCTTGGTAGAATCAGCGGGGAAAGAAGACCCTGTTGAGCTTGATGATATAAGTAGGAGTTTGCATATTTTTATATTTAAATTAGACTTTGTTACATCCAATATGAGCTTAACTAATAAGTCTTAAATGCATTAATTTGTCTATCACTTATCTGAGACTTTTTCATATTTCAGGGCTAAAATGTTATTTATACGTGAGAAGTAATTAAATGTGAAGATCTTATGGATGTGAGAATCAAAGATCTTGAAGAACTGGATGAAAAGGAGCAAGCCTTTTTGATGAAGATTGAATGAAGATTGAAATTAAAAAATAAAAAAAAAGTCCAAGTTGGACTTGGATTAAAAATAATAATAAAAAAAAGAAGGCAGCAAAGCCTTGGCAAGAAAAAGACTCACGTGAGTCAAGTCCAAAATGGACTTTGAAGACCAACAAAATAAAAAAAAAAAGAAGTAAGCCAAGGTCGGTTAGGAAAAGAACTTGTGCCTATTTAAAGGCACAACAAAGCAGCGCAAAGGGGGCGAATAAAAAGAGAGAGCAGAAGCGGGGAAAATTCAATAAAAAAATTAGTTTAGTTTTATTAGTTTTTTTTCTTCTGCGAGACATTAGGATGCTTTTGGAGTTTCTTCGTATTTAAACTCTGTAGCGTTTTCTTTCCTTTACTTTAATTTATTTAAATAATGATTATTTTTCAGAATTGTTATTTTAGTTTCTTTAGTATGTCAGGCTAAATTTATTCGCTGAGGTGACGATGAAACCTTGTTAATTTTAATTGATGCTATGTTTGTGAATTAATTTTTCCCCATAACTTGATCATTCATGTTTAATGTTTATTCTTTCATCAATTATTGAAATAATTTCTTTGATGGGTTTAATCATGTTTTTCTCATGCTTTGAATAGTTCTTAATAATTGAAAGTTTTGATTTTAATGTCGAATATTAATTGTGATTTCTAGTTGGGATACAATTAATAATTTGAAGATTCTTTTGCAAAGTTAGAATAAACATACTTTTGGGATTCATTAACTTAGGGCTTAAAAGATGATATCTTCCATGGTAACGAGGCTAGACTGCGAGATTATCATGTAGTAAAATTTGGGAAAAATTAATGATCAAATATAGTTGACGTTAGGATTAGCAAGGTGGATTCCGAACCTTAGCCTTTTACGATTACTTGTTTAGTCTCACTTTTTAACCTTCGTCTTTTATTTAATTAGTTATTTTGTTTTCTAATATTTCCTTGATTTAGTTTATTTTAATTGATTTTACTCAAGTTATTAATTGTTTTCGTTTTAAAATTTATTAATTTATTTCATTCAATTTATTAGTTGTTCTTATTTCAGAATTTATTTATTAAGTCACTAGATTCATTATATATATATTTTTTTTGTTGGCCGACCCTATTTACATCCCCATACAAAGGCTCCGAACTCTGGGAGGCACTAAAGCCAACTCTGGATCCATTTAATGTCAGCTAGTAAGACAAATCCTGTGAAACTTCAGAAATAGAGTTAACCAAGTACATTAAAAATGCGGAGAAGAGGCCATTAATTTCAAACCACCAATGTACTCAAACCCCGGTCAATCCCCTTTACTTAGGAGGGAAAGCTAGGCATTACGCTTTCGGCCAATGGTTTTACTTTCATAGTATCCATCCTAGTTAACCACAAAACTTCCATTACACAAGATAATCCATTTTCGAGAAAATGGTAAAGCCCACTATAACCCAGTGGAGGTCCAACCAAAAGTTGGGAAAAATAAAGCTTGCATAAAAAGTATTTTAATCCTGATAAACAGGATCATCTACCAAGACCTCTTCGATCTTTGGGTTTTTAAGTTCTAGAAATGGTTTTAATCGTTGCCCATTTACTTTAAAAATATTACCATTCTGAGGATTTTCAATTTCAATAGCACCATGAGAATAGACAGTACGCACAACATATGGACCAGACCACCTAGATCTCAATTTTCCTAGAAATAAATGTAAACGGGAATTATACAGCAAGACTTTTTGACCAGGCTCAAAGGATTTCCTAAAGATGTTAGAATCATGCATTTTCTTCATTCTATCTTTATATGACTTGGCACAATCATAAGCATCATTACGGATTTCCTCCAACTCATTGAGTTGAAGTTTTCTTTGAAGACCTGCCTTATCAAGATCAAAATTTAAAGTTCTGATAGCCCAGTATGCCTTATGCTCTAGCTCAACAGGAAGATGACATGCTTTACCAAACACTAGACGATACGGAGACATTCCAATGGGATTCTTATATGCTGTCCTATATGCCCACAATGCATCATCTAATTTCAAAGACCAATCTTTCCGTGTGGGATTTACAGTCTTTTCTAGAATTCTTTTTATTTCCCTGTTAGATATTTCAACCTGACCACTAGTCTGTGGGTGATAAGGGGTAGCTACCTTATGATTAATGCCATATTTTTTCATTAACTGCTCAAACACCTTATTGCAAAAATGTCTACCCCCATCACTAATGATTACCCTTGGAGTACCAAATCGTGCAAAAATGTGTTCTTTCAAAAATTTAACAACTGTTCTATGATCATTACTCCTACATGCTTTAGCCTCTATCCATTTTGACACATAATCTACTCCAACTAGAATGTAAAGATTACCAAAAGAATTAGGGAATGGCCCCATAAAATCAATACCCCAAACATCAAAAATATCAACAATTAAAATTGGGTTCAAAGGCATCATGTTTTTCTTACCAATACTCCCTAATCTCTGGCATCGTTCACAAGCTCTACAATAATCATGCGAATCACGAAATATAGAAGGCCAATAAAATCCGCATTGTAAAATTTTAGTAGCTGTTTTCCTAGAGCTAAAGTGACCACCACATGAATGATCATGACAAAAAGAAATAATATTTTGTTGTTCACTTTCAGGAATGCATCTTCTAATAATTTGGTCAGGACAATATTTAAACAAGTAGGGGTCATCCCAAAAGAAATGTTTTACCTCAGACAAAAACTTGAACTTATCTTGCTTGCTCCAATGTGTTGGTAGCTGATTTGTAACCAAGTAGTTTACAATATCAGCATACCATGGTGTTTGAGAAATCTGTAGTAGCTGCTCATCAGGAAAAGACTCAACAATAGGATAAACATTATCATCATACTCAATTACTAATCTAGATAAATGATCAGCTACTACATTTTCTGACCCCTTTTTATCTCTAATCTCAATGTCAAATTCTTGAAGAAGTAAAATCCATCTAATGAGTCTAGCCTTAGCATCCTTTTTAGAGAACAAATATTTCAAAGCAGCATGATCAGAAAATATGACAACTTTAGACCCCAGAATATAAGATCTGAATTTTTCCAAAACAAAAACAACAGCCAATAGTTCTTTCTCAGTTGTGGAATAGTTCAATTGAGCATCATTCAGTGTTCTGCTAGCATAATAAATCACATGAGGAAGTTTATCAATTCATTGACCTAAAACAGCACCAATCGCATAATCAGAAGCATTACACATAATTTCAAAAGGCACATTCCAATTAGGTGGTCTAATAATAGGTGCAGAAGTCAATTCATTTTTCAGTCTATTGAAAGCTTCAATGCATGCATCATCAAAAACAAAAGGTGTATCCTTACCAAGGAGATTACATAAAGGTCTAGCTATCTTACTAAAATCTTTTATGAACCTCCTATAAAATCCTGCATGGCCAAGAAATGATCTAATTTCTTTTATATTCCTAGGAAAAGGAAGATTAGAAATCAAATCAATTTTTGCCTTATCTACTTCAATGCCCTTTTCAGAAATGATATGACCAAGTACAATACCCTTTTTAACCATGAAGTGACATTTTTCCCAATTAAGCACAAGATTCTTTTCTTTACACCTAGCTAGCACAAAAGATAAATTATGCAAACAAGTATCAAATAAAGTTCCAAAGACAGAAAAATCATCCATAAACACTTCTAAAAATTGCCCAACCATATCAGAAAAAATACTAATCATGCATCTTTGAAAAGTGGCCGGAGCATTGCACAACCCAAAAGGCATGCGACGATATGCAAAAGTACCAAATGGACACGTAAATGTGGTCTTTTCTTTATCCTCAGGTGCAATTGCAATTTGATTATAACCAGAATATCCATCAAGAAAACAATAATATGCATGACCAGCTAATTTTTCCAACATCTGATCTATGAAAGGGAGAGGGAAGTGATCTTTTCTAGTCATAGAATTCAACTTACGATAATCAATACACACTTTCCACCCTGTTTTTACTCTTGTTGGAACCAATTCATCATCTTCATTTTTAACAACAGTTACACCAGACTTCTTAGGTACTACCTGCACAGGACTCACCCAATTTCTGTTAGTAATAGGATATATAACACCCACATCTAAAAGTTTTAGAATTTTAGCCTTTACCACATCTTGCATGATAGGATTTAGACGCCTTTGGGATTCACGTGTAGGCTTAGCATCTTCCTCCAAATGGATTCTATGCATAACAACTGATGGACTAATACCCTTAATGTCTGCTATTGTCCAACCTATGGCCTCTTTATGCTCTTGTAAAACACTCACTAACAGACGTTCTTGAGACTTATCTAAATCAGAAGCTACAATGGTGGGCAGTGTCTCATTAGCTCCTAAAAAGACATATTTAAGGGTATCTGGCAAAGGCTTTAACTCTAACTTAGGTGGCTCTATTGTAGATGGTAATGGTGGTGATGAGGAAAGGGTAAGCGGTAATGGTTTAGGCTGCCACTTATCAACATTCATGAGAGGCACAGAATCTAGCAAAGAATTAACCTCAGCAACAACATTATCAATATCCAAATCAAAACCAAAATGTGCTAAACATGCTTCTAATGGGTCAACACAACTTAACTGCACAAATGCATCATGAACTAAATCTTCAATCATATTAACTTCACTGACACCATCATTATCATCAGGCATTTGTTTACTTATATGGAAAATATTAAGCTCAACAGTCATGTTACCAAAAGAAATTTTCATCACACCATTCCTACAATTAATCAATGCATTTGATGTGGCTAAAAATGGACGACCCAAAATAACATGAGTTTGCACAACAAGGTTATTAACAGGCTCAGTATCCAAAACAACAAAATCCACTGGGAAGTAAAAAGTATCTACCTTAATCAAAACATCCTCAACTATACCTCTCAAAATTTTCACAGATCTATCAGCTAACTGCAGTGTCATCTTAGTAGGCTTTAGCTCACCTAGACCTAATTACAAGTAAACAGAGTAAGGCAGTAAATTCACACTTGCACCTAAATCTAGCAAAGCTCTCTCAATCTGATGTTCTCCAATTTTGCAAGAAATAGTAGGAGATCCAGGATCTTTATACTTAACAGGATATTTATTTTGAATCACTGAGCTTACCTGTTCTGTTAAAAATGCTTTCTTAGGAACATTTGTCTTTCTTTTTGCTGTAACAAGATCTTTCAAAAATTTAGCATATGCAGGCACTTGTTTAATGGCATCCAGAAAATGTATATTTATTTGTACCTGCTTGAAGACTTCTAAAATATCACCAACCTGTGCATTGTCTTTCTTACTAAGAAGCCTATGGGGAAATGGAGCTTTAGGCACGAACTCTTTAATTTTAGGCTCTATGCCTCTAGGATGTCAGTCTTTGGGCTCTATAGGTGTATCATGTGATGAATGCACTCTACTTTCATTATGATCATCCTCAGAGATTTTAGCTTTCTCTACTTTCCTATTGCTACGCTCAGGAACAGTCACATGGTTATCAATTTGCTTACCATACCTAAGTGTAGTGACGGATTGCACATGCTCTTGCCCTGAATTAGAACTAGATGCCCCATTAATAGCATATTGTCCCTTTGGATTGGGTATGGGCTGACTTGGAAATTTTCCTTTCTCTCTTTCTCCTACCTGTGTGGCCAACTGACCCATCTGAGTCTCTAACTTAGCAATGGCATTAGTGTTCAATTGTGTTGAATTTTTCATTTCCTGAATTGCCTAGGTCGTGGTCTGCATGAATGCTTTAAGAGACTCTTCTAGTGATGATTGTTGCCTAGACTGACTTGCAAACTGAGGTAGAACCTAATCATGAGAGTAGTTCTGATTAGGTGGCCTAAATTGATTCTGATATTGCACTGGTGGGACAACTGGGTTACTAGAAGGTTGATTTAATTTCCATGAAAGATTTGGATGGTTCCGCAAATTAGGATTATATGTCTCCACATATGGATTAATAAATGGCCTTCCTAATTTATTAAGTGAATTCGCTTGTTCAGCATGACACTCATTATATGCAGGCATAGAAGGACACATTGCAGTTACATGCATAGGACTGGCACAAATAAAACATATTTCATTATGAACATTGTAAACAGAACCTCCTCTATTATTCACAACTAAGGCATCTACTTTCCTTGTAAGAGCATCTAATCTAGCCTTTATATCTACCTCCTCACTAATCTCATACAAACCCCCTTTCTTTACTGTCTGAACTGACTTCTCTTTACGGTTAGAGAAATCCCATTGCTGGGAACTCTCTGACAAACCTTCAAGAAAATTATATGTATCATCCTCTGTTAGACTCAAGAAACCCCTACTATTCATTGACTCTAGCATATTCCTACTTGACTGTGTCAACCCATTATAAAAGTATTGCACTAATCTCCAAGTTTCAAAACCATGATGAGGACACTTAATTTGCAAATCCTTAAACCTCTCCCAACTTTCATAAAATTTTTCATGCTCATCCTGACAAAAATCAGTAATTTCTCTCCTTAAAGCATTAGTTTTATTCATGGGAAAGAATTTTGACAAAAACTTTTTTACCATTGCTACCCAAGATGTAATAGATCCAGAAGGAAGAGAATTAAGCCATGCTTTGGCCTTATCCTTTAGTGAAAAAGGAAATAGGCGCAAGCGAACAGATTCTTCAGAAAAATTTTGAAATTTAAATGTAGTACATATTTCCAAAAATTCTTTAACATGCAAATAAGGATCCTCTCTATCTAGACCATGAAAAGTAGGAAGAAGATTTATTACCTGTGGTTTTAGCTCAAAATGAGCGGCTGTAGTGGCAGGCAAAACTATGCAAGAAGGAGGATTGGTAAAGATGGGGTGGAATAACTCCCTAAGAGGCTTAATCTCCTCTCCCTGTTGACTCATTTTAGATTCTAGTTCTAACTCAATGCTAACTAGCCTGTTTGTATGATCACGTGCTCAAACTTTCATGCAACACAAATATCACACAAAAAGAAACAAAGAAAGAAAATAAAAAAAAATGCACTTATTATTCTTTTTAATTTTATTTTTGTTTTTATTTTTTTATTTATTTTTTATTTTGATTTTTTTTTTAAAAAAAGCAATAAAACAACTAGTAGAAGAAAACCCTAATCAAAAGTCTAAAAACTTATCCTATTTAAGTGCCCGGCAACGGCGTCAAAAACTTGTTGTATGTTTTAAATTACTCGCAAGTGCACGAACCGTATGAAGGTATAGCTTAGGCAAATACGAGGTCGATCCCTCAGAGACTTGTTCAGTTAAGATCAAATTTTAGACTTAGATTTAGACTTCCTAATCTAGTTGAAAAGATTGATTTTCTAGGTTGAGATAAAATAATAAAAGACTAAACAATAAATCTAAATAAGTAAGACAATTAAAAATCCTAAGACAAAAGAGTTAATAATTTTAAGAACAAAGAATAAAGTAAAACTAAAAAAAATATATAATGAATCTAGAGACTTAATAAATAAATTCTGAAATAAGAACAACTAATAAATTGAATGAAATAAATTAATAAATTTTAAAACGAAAACAATTAATAACTTGAGTAAAATCAATTAAAATAAACTAAATCAAGGAAATATTAGAAAACCAAATAACTAATTAAATAAAAGACAAAGGTTAAAAAGTGAGACTAAACAAGTAATCGTAAAAGGCTAAGGTTCGGAATCCACCTTGCTAATCCTAACGTCAACTATATTTGATCATTAATTTTCCCCAAATTTTACTACATGATAATCTCGCAGTCTAGCCTCGTTACCATGGAAGATATCATCTTTTAAGCCCTAAGTTAATGAATCCCAAAAGTATGTTTATTCTAACTTTGCAAAAGAATCTTCAAATTATTAATTGTATCCCAACTAGAAATCACAATTAATATTCGGCATTAAAATTAAAACTTTCAATTATTAAGAACTATTCAAAGCATAAGAAAACATGATTAAACCCATCAAAGAAATTATTTCAATAATTGATTAAAGAATAAACATTAAACATGAATGATCAAGTTATGGGGAAAAATTAATTCACAAACATAGCATCAATTAAAATTAACAAGGTTTCATCGTCACCTCAGCGAATAAATTTAGCCTGACATACTAAAGAAACTAAAATAACAATTCTGAAAAATAATCATTATTTAAATAAATTAAAGTAAAGGAAAGAAAACGTTACAGAGTTTAAATACGAAGAAACTCCAAAAGCATCCTAATGTCTCGCAGAAGAAAAAAAACTAATAAAACTAAACTAATTTTTTTATTGAATTTTCCCCGCTTCTTTCAAGGCTCAACGGGGCGACTAGCGGTTATGTAAAGAAAAGAAAAGAAAAAAAAAATATATATATATATATATATATATATATATATATAATGGAAAAAGTAAAAAAAAGGTATTTTTATTTTTTCCTGCTGCTTTGCTTTCTTTTGGTTTTTTGGGTTTCACTGAATCATCGCAGATTTAAGGCATTATTTTCCTTTTCCTTATCAAGTGCTTCAGGTATGTTCACGTACAAACTTTATTTTCTTAGCTGACTTGTTCTCATGCGCTTTCTTTATACTCTCTGTTCATTGTTGCATATATTTGAGAGTTTATTTTTAAACATTGAGGACAATGTTTGGTTTTGATTGGGGGTGGGGAGTTATTTTTCAATCATCATTATTTTTGTTTCTCCCTTCTTTTTCCCTTGTCTTAGCTTAAGTTGTATGTCAAGTTAATTAGCCGCTTTTGTGAAAAGGACTTCACTATCATCATACTCAGCTCCTTGCACATTCATGTAGCAACACAATACTACTTTTTATTGAAGGATTGAATGATGAGATAACCTGAAGAGAATATGTGAAAACTATTCAAACCTTTGTGAGTCTTGAGCCTATCATTTATTGTGGAGAGTTACTTTCTTGGCCATCTAATTATTTTCTTTTGTGGAAACTCATGTTATATCGTTGAATAGTCTCATTATTTCTTACTTTTATTTGCCTAAAAATTCTTTATGTCACAATTGAAGTGAAATCATGAAATTTTAGGTAAGCCATGTATATCCTTAAGAGATGACAGTTAGGCCCTATTTCTTGTTTTGAGCCTTACAATAATATTTGTTTTTTCTCTTTTCTTTTCTTTACATAACCGCTAGTCGCCCCGTTGAGCCTTGAAATTAGCCTTTCCTTCGTAAACCCATTTTTCCAAAGTGTTTCAAGTAGAAAGTGAGAACATTCTGTCAGTATTGATGGAGATTATGAGCTTAAATTTGTTAGTTGCATTAGCTACTCTTGTTACTAGTGATTTTATCTTCTTGGAGTAGGATGACTTATTTGAGACGTTTTCTATCGTTATTGAAGTTTTCATAGTTGAGGGGAAGAAAAACAGTGATGGAAATGTGTATTAACAAAAAAAAAAGGGAAAAAAAAGCAAAAAAAAAAAAGGGAGAAATATGGAAAAAAGTAAAAAGAAAAAAAAATCAAAAAAAGGAATAAAGTCAATGAAAAACTAATGGAGTTGTGAAAGATGCGAATGAGAAAAGAAAAAAAAAGTATTGAACAGAAAAACTGAAAGTATTTCCCAAGTAATCTTGAGACACTTTCAACATTCACCACTTAACCTTAACCCCTATATATATCCTTTTTACCAACATTGGGTCCTAAAAAAGTCCTTACTTGATCTTAGGGGTTACATGGCAATGTTGACTATATGTGATGGATCTAAAAGGGTGATATGAAGTATTTTTGGTATTCCTTTCATGAGACTAAATATTATATCTTCCTTATTCTTGTTCCTTCATTCATGCTTATATGTGAGATTCTTATTTGTTCATATTCCTCCACTCACATATACTAGTTGAGAGTATTACACCTTATCCTCTGAGTGTTGTTGCTTGTTGAGTGATCATATCTGTGAGGGTTAAGTTGTCATGTATTTTCTGAAAGGGGACTTGAGTGGTGATATCTGAAAATTATGAGTTGGTATTGTGCTTGCTAACTCATTCACACATGCTGAGTTGACGATTTGTGAAGTATCTCTAACGATTGTAGCTTTTTGCTTGGTGTATTGACTTGAGTCAAGGTTGAGGGAAGAAAAGAAAATTCATTTGATGTTCGTTTATTCAATAATCTTTTAAATCGCTTCAATTGCTAGGGACTAGCAATACGCTGATTGAGGGTTGTGATATAAGTAGGAGTTTGCATATTTTTATATTTAAATTAGAGTTTGTTACATCCAATATGAGCTTAACTAATAAGTCTTAAATGCATTAATTTGTCTATCACTTATCTGAGACTTTTTCATATTTCAGGGCTAAAATGTTATTTATACGTGAGAAGTAATTAAATGTGAAGATCTTATGGATGTGAGAATCAAAGATCTTGAAGAACTGGATGAAAAGAAGCAAGCCTTTTTTATGAAGATTGAATGAAGATTGAAATTAAAAAAAAAAAAAAAACAAGTCGAAGTTGGACTTGGATTAAAAATAATAATAAAAAAAAAGAAGGCAGCAAAGCCTTGGCAAGAAAAAGACTCACGTGAGTCAAGTCCAAATTGGACTTTGAAGACCAACAAAATACGAAAAAAAGAAGTAAGCCAAGGTCGGTTAGGAAAAGAACTTGTGCCTATTTAAAGGCACAACAAAGCAGCGCAAAAGGGGCGAACAAAAAGAGAGAGCAGAAGCGGGGAAAATTCAATAAAAAAATTAGTTTAGTTTTATTAGTTTTTTTTCTTCTGCGAGACATTAGGATGCTTTTGGAGTTTCTTCGTATTTAAACTCTGTAACGTTTTCTTTCCTTTACTTTAATTTATTTAAATAATGATTATTTTTCAGAATTGTTATTTTAGTTTCTTTAGTATGTCAGGCTAAATTTATTCGCTGAGGTGACGATGAAACCTTGTTAATTTTAATTGATGCTATGTTTGTGAATTAATTTTTCCCCATAACTTGATCATTCATGTTTAATGTTTATTCTTTCATCAATTATTGAAATAATTTCTTTGATGGGTTTAATCATGTTTTTCTCATGCTTTGAATAGTTCTTAATAATTGAAAGTTTTGATTTTAATGTCGAATATTAATTGTGATTTCTAGTTGGGATACAATTAATAATTTGAAGATTCTTTTGCAAAGTTAGAATAAACATACTTTTGGAATTCATTAACTTAGGGCTTAAACGATGATATCTTCCATGGTAACGAGGCTAGACTGCGAGATTATCATGTAGTAAAATTTGGGGAAAATTAATGATCAAATATAGTTGACGTTAGGATTAGCAAGGTGGATTCCGAACCTTAGCCTTTTACGATTACTTGTTTAGTCTCACTTTTTAACCTTCGTCTTTTATTTAATTAGTTATTTTTTTTTCTAATATTTCCTTGATTTAGTTTATTTTAATTGATTTTAATCAAGTTATTAATTGTTTTCGTTTTAAAATTTATTAATTTATTTCATTCAATTTATTAGTTGTTCTTATTTCAGAATTTATTTATTAAGTCTCTAGATTCATTATATATTTTTTTTAGTTTTACTTTATTCTTTGTTCTTAAAATTATTAACTCTTTTGTCTTAGGATTTTTAATTGTCTTACTTATTTAGATTTATTGTTTAGTCTTTTATTATTTTATCTCAACCTAGAATATCAATCTTTTCAACTAGATTAGGAAGTCTAAATCTAAGTCTAAAATTTGATCTTAACTGAACAAGTCTCTGAGGGATCGACCTTGTATTTGCCTAAGCTATACCTTCATACGGTTCGTGCACTTGCGAGTAATTTAAAACATACAACACTTGACTCTAGTCTGACTTTGTGAAATGACTTGAGAGGTGTAGGATAAGTGGGAACCGAAAGGCGAAAGTAAAATACCACTACTTTTAACGTTATTTTACTTATTCCGTGAAACGAAGGCGGGGTACTACCCCTCTTTTTGGACCCAAGGCTCGCTCTGCGGGATGATCCAGGTGGAAGACATTGTCAGGTGGGGAGTTTAGTTGGGGTGGAACATCTGTTAAAAGATAACGCAAGTGTCCTAAGACGAGCTCAACGAGAACAAAAATCTCATGTGGAATAGAAAGGTAAAAGCTCGTTTGATTCTGATTTCCAGTACGAATACGAACTGTGAAAGTGTGGCCTAACGATTCTTTAGACCTTCGAAATTTGAAGCTAAAGGTGTCAGAAAAGTTAGCACAGGGAAAACTGGCTTCTGGCAGCCAAGCGTTCATAGCGACGTTGCTTTTTGATCATTCGATGTCGGCTCTTCCTATCATTGTGAAGCAAAATTCACCAAGTGTTGGATTTTTCACCCACCAATAAGGAACGCGAGCTAGGTTTAGACCGTCATGAGACAGGTTATTTTTAACCTATTGATGACAGTGTCGCAATAGTAATTCAACCTAGTACGAGAGGAACTGTTGATTCGCACAATTGGTCATCGCGCTTGGTTGGAAAGCCAGAGACGTGAAGCTACCTTGCGCTGGATTATGACTGAACGCCTCCAAGTTAGAATCCGGGCTAGAAGCGACGCACTCGCTTGTCGCCCATACACCGACCCGCAGTAGGGGCCTTCGATGTGAGGCCCGACCCTGAATAACGTGTCTTACCTCGATTTGCATGCCATAGACCCAGAATTATATTACTGACCTTGGATTACGTGCCCTATCTTGGTTTTCGTGCATGCTTTATCATTCATGCCTTGACCTAGAATTGTGTGCCCTAATCCTTGACTTACGTGCCCTAACTTCAATTTACGTGCATTACCTCGTTTTGTGTGCCCAAACCTTGAATCGTGTGTCTTAACCTAGATTTAAGTGCCATACCTTGATTTATATGCATTGTATCGAATTACGTGCCTTGCATTGGTTTGCATGCATTTACCTAAGGTTGAGTGCATTTGCATTGAAATCCGTGCATTTACCTTGAAGTATGTGTCTTAGTCTTGAAGTATGTGATGTACCTCGTAGTTCGTGTCTATCTCGTAGTTCGTGCCCTAGAACCTAGGACTGCGTGCCTGCATGCTAATCAAGAAAGATTCCTGCACAAAGCACTAGACACTAAAATAATCCTACACAATCCACTAACCAATATTATATTCCTAAATCAAATTCTCTAGAAAATCCACTAACAATAAAGAATTCTATCTACACAAACACCTAAACATTCTTTATTCCTTATTCTATTTGCAAATTCAATGCACCTCAAATCCTACACTTATTATAATCTATAATAAGCTAACATAAATCTTAAAATTCAGATTCTCCATGCTAATACTCGGCCATGCCTATGCCATTTGAACAAAATTTGAACAAGATATTTAATTGATGCATGCCTAGACAACACCTTACATATTGTCATGCATTTTCCATACACCAAAGCACCTTTTGCTAACACCAAGCATCCCTATGTCGGCCCTCTCAACTCATACACTAAAACAATTCCAAATTGTGCTAAAGATGACACAAAATTCAGAATTGTGAAGCTTAAAGCCGACACACACACACAACTTACATTCAACATGCCTCACACATCATTTTCTCTCACAAACTCTCTCTTCCTCTCTCATTTTCAACCCTTGCATTCTCATGAGCTCCCAAGACTCCCAACAACTCTCAAGGACTCTCCAAGACTCTCCCAAGCTCGGCCATAGTAGGGTAATCATGCAAGGATAGCTCAAAGTCACACACAAAGCTCAAAAACAAGGATTTTGTGCACATTTGCTAAGTCTTCAAAGAGGTGAGGGTTAAACTCTTTTAAAAGCTTTCAAAACTCACATGCATGCTTTCATATGGCTAGATTTACCTTTGTAATTATTGTATATGTGTGTATATTAGCTTATCTTCTTATGCATGGCATGATAATGGCTAGAACTTGAAGATAGGTAAAAACATTTGTGCTGGCAGTTATTTGATCTTGTAGTACGAAGTGCATTGGGCTTAGTAAACCTTGATAAAACTGTGTGAAAATCGGTAGGCCACTAGTTTTGTTAGTTCTAAACATTTTTTTGTAGAAATAGGACAAGGCCAATTTTGACTCTAAGACCTCCAAAATGGAAAAATATCAAAAGGTGTCTAAATCTGGAAATTTGGAAAAATGAAATAGGTTTCTGGCAGATTACTAACTTTGTAGAAAGAAGTGTTTTTGACCTACTAAATGTTGACAAAAATGCCTAAAAATATGGTAGGTTGCTACATTTTGCAGTTCTGGACATTGTTTTCAAAAATAGGCCAAAGATAAATCTGAATCTAAGACCCTAAAAAATGGCAAAAATCGTAATGTGTCTAAAACTGGACAATTTTGCGTAGTGTCACGGTTTTGGCCATAACTCCTAAGTCCGAACTCCAAATGCAGCGAGGTTTGTTCCTAGATTTAAAGCACTCATTAAGATTTAATTTGACATTTTGTTCACTGAATTTGGAGATTATTTGCTTGGCTAATTGAATGTGGGAAAACATACCACTGCAGTAGGGTTTTTGCTTAGTAAAATACTTTGAAACATGTTGTAACTCTACTTGTGGTATTGAATGCTTGGAATTGTGGCAATTAGAAGTTGTGTGGACTGTTTTGGTTGGTTGAGGATGCTTAATTAATTGATGTATGGCTTGGGTGTAATTACGTGACAAATTGTTGCTTAATTGCATGTTGATAAGTGAACTATTCTTGCACCCGGTTTTGTGTAAAGGTCGTAGCATGCGTGTATGATCTCAACACTTGATATGTGAACTAAAATGAGTTATATGACTTGTTTTATATGTGTTACTTGGCTACCCATTAATTGTTCATATACTTCTAAGTGTTTTACAAAGTGAATTTACATGTCAAAGCATGCCTTGTATGCTTACTTATCGATATGTGATCATATACTTGCTCGGAGGCAACCTACTTTGTTGACCTCCTAATGTGAAATGTTAAAAGATATCCTATAGCTTGCTTTGTACATGATTACTTGACTCCCCATGAAAGTTTAATTGCTTTCAAATTGATATATGAAATTATTATATGTTCTTACAATGCCTTATATGCCAATATGTCAAAATGTGATCTTATACTTGCTCGAAAGCAACCTACTTTGTAACGCCCCGATCCCTCACGAGATTGGGATTCCTATTTATCATGCTATTCTCAACCCAATTCCAAACTCCAGACATGAAATTTAGGGAGAAACGGATGGAGTCTCCCCTGTTTGTAGGACTAATCAAAAACCTGCGAATAATAGAATACAACTACGAAACCATAATCCAACATTCTCATATACTTCAACTTCAACCACTAAGCTATGCCTCGTCTCAAGGCCATCCAAGCTTTAGACACAATAAAATAGGTACACAAGCATGCATAGGCCTCAAATATTGAAATACTATGTTATAAAGTCACTTATCATACCATTCTAACTTTATCTCTTCAATTGTCTTGTTTATTAATCCAGCCTACTAACTCCATTAACCCAAGCTAGCATGCATGAAAATTAAACAATAACATAGTCCTTTAAGCTATTATAGGCCACCTACGAACCAAATATTAACAAGATCCAATACAATTACAAGTCGAGTTTTTATAGTTCCCATCAAATTACAATTCAAATCACTTTACTAATTCACATGGATTCGTAGGTACTAATAATGAAAGCCAACACAACCAAACACGGTAACTTTCGAGCTTTCCCTGTATCACCTTGCGAAGGTGCTGAACCTGAAAAGTGTTAGAGACGAAGGTGAGTATACAACTAGTATACTCAGTGAGGGAGGTGATGCAACATACCGGACATGCAACATGATATGCAACAAGATAAAAGCATATTCAACATCAAATAACACAACTAAGTAAACAAGTAATTAACCACATATAAAAAGGATACGGTTCACTTCTTGTCTTCAATCTTGAACCACGAGCCACGACTTCACGCAAGTGCCGGTAAACCCTTACTTCAACAAGTTGGGATACTCCGGATGTATCCCGATCCTACAACCCTTTCTCGTGAGGTAGGTCCATGCCCAGCAGGTGAACCATGCCTCTGGGGTAGTGAAGTATGCCTTAACGAGAAGGGAATAGGCACCATGGTAGTCGAGGGAGCATGGCAAGCCCGACGCCGCCTGTGTTTCTCGACGCTACCATGTCCGAAAAGGTTGCGCAACCCCGAGACAAGATCACAAGAAACAAGAATATCAAATCACATAAGAGGAACGACGAAGTAGGCCGCCCTCGCAGTTAATCACAATTAACAAGAAAAGATACAAGATAACAAGTAAATAATACATATAACTTTATCAATTACCAAATAATATAATCTAGAAACAACAAAATAAGTTAAAATGCACAGAAAAGATACAGACTCCCTCACATTGGATCTGACTAATTATGCAAGAAAATAGCTCCGATTACCCCCAACCTCCTCAAACTAGCTTGGACATGTACCCTAGCGTGTTCATATGAGTTTAGCACTTTACCAATTATCTATATTAATTTCTAACTTAACTTAACTTTTGCTTAACTCAATCCACAACAATAGAAGTTATATATAATCATTCACGTATATCATATTGCCACATAGCTTAAAAGTCATACAAATATCTCTAAAACATTTCTTTAATCTTATGAAGGATACTACTACATCAACATTTAACTAGTATACTAGAATTTAAGTGCAAGTTAAGTTTAACTATAGCTTACTACTGCATGATTATGAAATATACATGCATTATTCTCTTCCAAATGCCATAACTTGTACCTAAATGGAGCTTAGCATCATTCTTCCTTTAGCTAGTTAATAACCCCATTAAACTATCATAATTCATTAGATTCATTAGCTAAATACAAGTTAAGAAAATTCATAAACTAGACTAGCATAACAAGCTCTAACAAAATTTATAGTTCAACATTTCATAAGTTGGACAAGAAGTAGAGAAACTTATCTATCAACAATTTCAACACTGACTTGTTAACAACTCAAAAATAAGTTAATCCTATCTCAACACCCATAACAACTCAAGTTAAAGAAAATATTTTACAAGTCAATACTAACTTTTATCAAGCTAACACATTTCTTATATTACCAATATAATTAAAAGAAAAAGAAAAGGAGTATGGCAACTCAAATGGCTCTCCTCACATAAACACATTATTACCAACATCTGCACGAGATAACTATATAATCCCAAAAAGAGGCAACCAACACAACTTCACCCAAAATCCAATACAAATAACTCAATTAGCTTTAGATAAACACAATAGTATGTGACAACACAATAGCAAGCTCTAGGTGCGCCAAAGAAGCCAATTACTATATTTTCCCCTTTTTTAACCAAGTTTTTCTTCTCCTAAGTGCATTTCAAAGTTACCAAACCACATCCTAATCATACTATATTCTTAATAAAGCCCAAAGACACCTATTAAAATCATAAAAACCCATTTTAGAAGCAAAAGTTCGGGAAGGCCCCGAGCGGGTTTAAACTACAACTATACTAACTGGACCCCATTTTTGCGTAATGAAAGCACCAAAAGTGCTTCCTTACCCCAAGGATACCCAAACCAGAGCCCAAATGCACCCGGATTGCACAACAAGAAAAGTCCTCTTTTTAAAGTCAACTAATTTTGCGATTTAGTTCGGATTTGAGTGATTCAACCTCACGTGGCCTCCCTAATAGCTTCACTAGGGCCTATAGCATCTATTTGAAGTCTCAATTCAAGCTAATTAGCAAATTCATTCAAAACCCTAACAACAAACACTATTCATGATCTCTTTCATTCAATTGGTACATTCTACCATAGAATTTGGTAACAAGCTTTAAAAGTATATTCTTTAAGCTCTAATAACTACATATTAAGCATTTATATCAAGTATAATAGCAATAATCAACAAATCAAAATTTTCAATAAATGAACATAAACTTGATAGCTATAAAAATGCAACTCCCTCACTTGTATGAAGATGTAGACAAGGTGGTGAAGCTCCTAGGTACTCTAGAGTCCTTCCTAAGCAAGACAAGAGCTCAAGCTACAAGATTGAAGAAGAAAATTTTCTCCTTTTCCCTCTTGAAGTGGTCGGCCAAATGAGAGGACAATGATGTAATTTTTGCTTTTGTTTGGTGATCAAGTTTTTGTGTATTGTGTTATGTTATGAGTAAGGTTATTATATGTTGAGGTTGCTAAGTCAAACTTATAAAAGGATTGGTCAAATGAGCTTAACTCTAATCAAATTCTAACAACTTCAAAATTAAAGTTGTTACGTACGTAACACTATTCAAATGACATGAAAACTATTTTCTAAACGCATGCTCGCAAACTCGAAAGTCCAAAATAACTGGGTCTCGGTTCCTTCTAAATGTCATATGACCTATGAAAAATATAAAATCGAACTTTTAAAACAGTCAAAAATATTATGAATAGTGACCTCTAATAAAAGCGATTAAGCAAGAAAGGTTATGCACGTAGAAATGTGCAAAAAGATATGCAACAGTTATAATGAATTTATGATAGAATTCTCGGGCGTCACATACTTTGTTGTCCTCCTAATGTGAATTGTTAAATGGTATAAATGTACATTGTATACATGGTTGCAACCTTTCATTGTGGCATGGTAGCGTTTCACGAACGCCGGGCGGCATAGGGCTTGCCAGTGCTCCCGTGACTACCATGGTCCAATTTTTCCTCTCTCGCTTGGCATTCCACCCTCGGAGAGTTGGGTCGTAGGATTTCAAGGTACATCTAGAGTACACCCAATTGGGAGCGATAAGTGGATGATTGAAGCCGGCCGCAACAATTGTTATCAAAAATGATATTGAGAGCAAATGCTCACCGATTGAACTTGAGAGCAAAAGCTCACCGTATCCTTGAAATGATTGGTAAATGTATCTGTTGTTCAATTTGATTCTTATACTTTGCGTACTTTATTATTTGTAATACGTGACATGTTTGCAAAAAGAGATTTTAATGAGATTAACCGGAAAAGAGTTTCAAGACATTATCTCTCATTCCCCCTCGCTGAGTTCATAAGGACTCACCCTCTTTTATCATCACATGTGAAGAAGATCAGGAACAGGTACCCGAGGATAATGTGCCTATTGATGATTCCTTGAAGTGACTACGTGCTTTTGTGCCTTGCCTGAAAGTGGTTGCTATATGGATGTTGTGTTTGATTGCATACTGTTCATTTTGTTTATGTAAATGACCCCATTGTAATTTGGGTATAATTTTGGCTTGCACTGATTATAATCGGACGAACTCTTTATTGGTTGTTTGCTTTCATTTTCTTGATTAGTAGTTATCATAGGTGTTTAAACCACTAGATGAAAAAGCATATAATGAAACTCTATCCAATCTCACTTAGGTGCTTATGCATAAGCTAAGGGATAATAAGTACTGGCAAGATAGGAACCGACAAATAAATGGGACATAGTTATCTTGCTAGGCTTGTCAATCAAACGAGACTATCGAGATAAATTAGTAGGCATATCTATTGATAAAAAAATAGGAAATTTTAGTTGGAATTGAATCAACGATTAAAGGTTTTGTGACGTTTTAGAAAATAGGTCAAACCAAAGGTCTTAAATACAGCTGTTATGCTATCGGTTTTCCATAAAAACTTTTGGAGTTCTAAGCCAACGTTAAGCATTAAATCATAACAAAAGGGCTAAGATTTTGAAATAGTATAAATGAATTAGGTCATACCCTAGTCTAGCCATCTTAGGTCGGGTTGGGGCGTGACATCCGGTCCGCAAGGGCACGTGTCGTTGGCCAAGCCGTCGCG
Organism: Ehretia macrophylla; assembly: GCA_037974665.1. Lineage (NCBI taxonomy): Eukaryota > Viridiplantae > Streptophyta > Magnoliopsida > Boraginales > Ehretiaceae > Ehretia > Ehretia macrophylla. The sequence goes on from CM075768.1 coordinate 41,119,893, forward strand.
ACGGAAACGTCGCGCCGGCCGCCTTTAAGTACAATTCCCATCGAGCGTCGGGTAGAATCCTTTGCAGATGACTTAAATACGCTACGGGTATTGTAAGTGGCAGAGTGGCCTTGCCGCCACGATCCACTGAGATTCAGCCCTTTGTCGCTCTGATTCATCCCTCCCCCCTCCTCGCCTATCTCCGCCCCATCTGTAATCCAATCCCGTCCTATCCCATCAACTAACACTATTTTCCCCAAATAGGCCAAGAGGTTCGACGCCCTATGCTGCTCCCCAAGTATGTCTCCAAGTGCCTAAGTAAGTCATAAGTTGTAACCCAATTGTCGACACGCGAATGCCCAAGTGTTGCCAAGTGCTTTGCGCCCAAGTCTGAATAACATTAGCCCAAGTTAGTTTGCAACGCTCGTTGCCTGCTATAGTGCCGCCATAAGTGTCGTGGGGTTTCGAGGCAACGATGATGCCTAATTATGCCCAAGTGCTAAGTGCTATGCCCAAGGATGCCCAAGTGCTATACCCAAGTGCTATGCCCAATGATGCCAAAGTGTCGACGTCATAAGTTTTAAGTGTCAATGCGCAAATGCCCAAAGTGCTGTAGCCAAGTGCTATGTGCTATGCCCAATGATGCCCAAGTGCTATGTGCTATGCCTATTGATGCCCAAGTGCTATGTGCACCCAATCTCTATGCCCAAGTGCTATGTGCACCCAAGTGCTATGCCCAATGATGCCTAAGTGCTATGTGCTATGCCCAAGTTCTAACGGGCCCACTGCCAGCCGACCCCGCGCATCGTCTCGAGTGCCCAAGTATTAGACAGCCTATGCTTGCTTCGTAAAAGATGGTAAAAAATTTGAATCCGACCTTATGTGCTGCACGGCCTGCCGAGGTGCCTAATGTTCTTCCCTTAGCATTTACGGTGACTGAGGTTATGTTGCCCCTATCTTTGGCATGGCTGGGCACGTTGGTGAACATTTACGGAACGGCTGCCCACAGTGTTGCACTGTGGTGCACGATTGGGCCACGAATTGGGCACGTACTTGGGGCCTTGGATGAGCTACAGCTTGGCATGCAGTTGGGGCAGGGCTTGGCAAGGTTTTTGCACAGTGGGGTCGTGCATCGGGCACGATGGGGCAAACACTTGGGTGACGATGCCGCACGATGGTGCACGCATGGGACGCCCGTATCGCACGATGGTGTGCGTATACCGTAAGAAGGTGCGCGCATAGGGCACCCATGCCGGATGATGGTGCGCGCATGGGGCGCCCATGCCGCACGAAAATGCGTACATGGGGCACGCATGCAGCAATATGGTGCGCGTATGTGGCCCACATGCCGCACGAAGGTGGTTACATGGGGCGCCCATGCCGCACAATGGTGCACGCATGGGGCGCCCATGCAGCACGATGGTGCACGCATACCACACGAAAGTGTGCGCATGTGGCGCCCATGCAGCATGAAGGTGCGCGCATGTGGCGCCCAATGCTTCATGAAGGTGCGCGCATGGGGCGCGCATAACGCACGATGGTGCGTGCATATGGCATGCATGCCGCACGAAGGTGTGTGCATGTGGCCCCCATGCCGCACGATGAGGCACCGATGCCGCATGATGGGGTGCCCATGCCGGGTGCGCATGCCGCACGATAGTGTGCGCATGGGGGCGCCCATGACACACGAAGGTGCGCGTACGTGGCGCCCATGACGCACGAAGGTGCGCGCATGTGGTGCCCATGCCACATGAAGGTGAACGCATGCCGCACGAAGGTGCACGCATGGGGCACCCTTGCCGCACGATAGTGTGCGTATTGGGCATGCATGCCGCAGTATAGAACTCGCATATGCCCCGCATGCCGCACGAAGGTACGCGCATGGGGTGCCCATGCCACTAGATGGTATGCACGTGCCGCACGAAGGTGCGCGGATGGGGCGCCCATGCCGCACGATGGTGCTCGGATTGGGTGTGCATACCGCATGATAGTGTGCGCATGTGGCCCTCATGCCGTACGAAGGTGTGCCCATGGGGTGCCCAAGCCGCACGATGGTCGCGCATGTGGCCCGCATACGGCACGAAGGTGGGCACATGGGGAGTCCATGTCGCACGATGGTACGCTCATCGGGCTGGCATGCCGCACGATGGTGTGCGCATGTGGGCTGCATGCGACACAAAGGTACGCGTATGGGGTGCCCATGCTACACGATGGTATAGGCATCGTACGCGCATGCCGCATAATAGTACGCGCATGGGGCGCCATTGTTGTACCTTTGTGCGCGCATGAGGCCCTCATACCGCACGATGGTGCGCGCAAGTGGCGTGCGCGGGGTGCTGTTGGGGCATGACTAGGGCACTATTGGGGCATGGCTGGGGCACTATAGGGGTACGCTTGGGGGTCGATAGGGGATGTTAGGGGACGACTTTGGCACTACTAGGGGACGTTGGGCACGACAAGAAATGTTAAGCATTCGAGGGTAATGGGCATGCAGAATGTATTTTGATACAAATGTGGATATTGATCTCATTTTACAAGTGGTTTCCGTGTGAGGCCCAACCCCGAATAATGTGTCTTACCCCGATTTGCATGCCTTAGACCCAAAATTATAAGATCGACCTTGGATTACGTGCCCTATCTTGGTTTTAATGCATGCCTCGCCATTCGTGTCTTGACCTAGAATTGTGTGCCGTGACTTTGATTTGTGTGCGTTACCTCATTTCGTGTGCTCTAACCCTGAATTGTGTCTTAACATAGATCTAAGTGTCATACCTTGATTTTCGTGTATTGCATTGAATTACGTGCCTTGCATTGGTTTAGGTGCATTCACCTAGGGTTGTGCACATTTACTTTGGAATCCGTGCATTTGTCTTGAAGTATGTGCCTTAGACTTGAAGTACATGCTTTACCTCGTAGTTTGTGTCTACCTCGTAATTTGTGTACTAGACCTAGGAATGCGTGTCTGCACGCTAATCAATAAAGATTCCCTCACAAAGCACAAGACAATTAAATAATCCTACATAACCCACTAACCATTATTATATTCTTAATTCAAATTCACTACAAGACAAAATCCTATCATCATCCAAACCATCCCCAATATAATATACCTAATCACCTTTTCTTACAAAATCCACTAACATCTAAATACCATATTTTAAACCCACTACAAGACAAAATCTCACTAACCTCTAAACATACCCAGCATTCTCTTACACACATGCTAAACCCTAAGCACTTTTCCTAAACCCTAAACATTCTACACAAGACACAAAGCTTACACACCTCTTACCTGCTCAACTAATAGCTACAACAAGACAAAACAAAGACATTTTGACCAAGACTAGGCCATTTTCTACCAAGCCATCCTACACACAATTAAAATTAAGATTATACACCAAACACAACACAAACATGCCCTCTCAACTCACCAAAACCAACACAAACATGCATACATGCAAATAAACTCTTCAAACTCTCATTTTTCCTTTCAACTCTCCCATTCTCTCTCCATTTCAGTTCTAGCAGCCTCTTGAGCATCCAAGACTCCTCACAAGCTCTCAAGGACTCTCTAAGACTCTCCCAAGCTCGGCCATAGCAAGCAATAGCAAGCAACAAGCAAGAAAATCTCACACAAGCTCTCAAACCTCTCATTTTCGGCCATAGGTGAGTTTTAAAGGTTTTCTTCCTTGTCTTTTGGTTTCACACACATGCACACTTCCTACACAAGCTAACTAAACTACGATTTAAAGGAAATCAACATACCTCTCAGCCAAGGCAAGGAAAAAGGTCTATTTGTACGATTTCAAGAGCATTTGTACATTTTCATCCATCAAGTTGCTAAGGTGAGGGCTAAACTCTTTTAAAAGCTTTCAAAACTCACATGCATGCTCTCATGTGGCTATATTTACCTCTGTAGTTGTTGTATATGTGTGTATATGAACTTATCTACTCATGCATGGCATGATAATGGCTAGAACATGAAGATAGGTAAAAACGTTTTTGTTGGCAGTTTTCTGACCTTGTAGTATGAAGTGCATTTGGCATAGTAAAACTTGATAAAAATGAGTGAAAATAGGTAGGTCACTATTTTAGTTAGTTATGAAATTTTTTTTGTAGAAATAGGCCAAGGCCAATTTTGACTCTAAAACCCCCAAAATGGCAAAATATCAAAAAGTATCTAAATCTGGAAAAATTGGAAAAATGAAATAGGTTTCTGGCAGATTACTGACTTTGTAGAATGAAGTGTTTTTCACCTAGTTCATGTTGATAAAAATGCATTAAAATTGGTAAGTTGCTAGATTTTGTAGTTCTGGACCTTTTTATCAGAAATAGACCAAAGCTAAATCTGACTCTAAGACCCTCAAAAATGGCAGAAATCGTAATGTGTCTAAAACTGAACAATTTTGCGTAGTCTCACGGTTTTGGCCATAACGCCTAAGTCCGAACTCCAATTGATGTGAGGCTTGTTTCTAGATTTAAATAACTCATCAAGCTTCAATGTGACATTTAGTTGATGGAAATTGTAGATCGTTTGCTTGGCTAAATGAATGTGGAAAAACAGTCCATTGCAGTAGAGTTTTGGCTTGGTAAAATGCTTTGAATCATGTTGAAACTTTACTTGTGATATTGAATGCTTGGAATTGTGGTAACTGGAAGTTGTGTGGGCTATTTTGGATGGTTGAGAATGCTTAAATAATTGATGCATGGCTTGGGTTTGATTACGTGACAAATTGTGGCTTAATCGCACGTGTAAGCATGAATTGAGACCCTATTGATTATGAAAACTTGCTAAGTGATGATCTTATGGTTAATGTATTCAGTTGTATGATCTCAACACTTGATATGTGAACTAAAATGAGCTATATGACTTGTTTATATGGTGATTACTTGGTTGTCTATTAAATGTTCATATGCTTCTAAGTGTTTTACAAAGTGAATTTACATGTGAAAGCATGCCCCGTATGTTACTTGTCGATATGTGATCTTATAATTGCTCAGAGGCAACCTACTTTGTTGACCTCCTAATGTGAAGTGTTAAAAGATATTCAATGGCTTATTTGAACATGATTACTTGGCTGCCCGTGAAAGTTTAATTGCTTAGAAATTGATATATGAAATTATTATATGTTCTTACAATGCCTTATGTGCCAATATGTCAAAATGTGATCATAGATTTGCTCGGTGGCAACCTACTTTGTTGACCTCCCAATGTGAAATGTTAAATGGCATACATGCATTGCGTACAAGGTTGCAACCTTTCATTTTGGCATGGTTGCGTTTCACACACGTCAGGCGGCATTGGGCTTGCCAGTGCTACCATGACTACCTTGGTCCAATTTTCTCTCTTGCTTGGGGGCTAGACTTCCTCGGAGAGTTGGGTTGTAGGATTTCGGGGTACATCCAGAGTATACCCATTTGGAGTGATAATTGAATGATTGAAGCCGGTCGCAACAATTGTTATCGAAAATGATCTTGAGAGCAAATACTCTCCGATTGATCTTGAGAGCGAAAGCTCACCATATCCTTTTTACTATGTGTTTAAGTACTCTCGGTTGGTTCCTAGAGGACCTCGGGGAGGAAAGACTTAAATATGTTCATTTATATTTATGTTATGTTATGAACTTGATTATTTCATATGACATGGTTTCAAAAGGGTTTTTCATAAGAGTTATCGGAAAAGAGTTTTTAAAACGTTGTCTCTCGTTCCCCCTCGCTGAGTTCATAAGGACTCACCCTCTTTTATCATCACAGGTGAAGAAGATTTGGAACAGGTACCCGAAAAGAATGTGTCTATTGATAATTCCTTGGAATGAATACGTGCCTTATGTGCCTTGCTTGACAGTGGTTGTTTTGTGAACATTGTGTTTGCTTTGAAGACTACTTATTTTGTTGATGTAAATGACCCCGTTGTAATTTGGGTCTATTTTTGGCTTGTGCTGATTATAACTAGAGGAACACTCTAATTGGTCGTCTTGCTATCACCATTTTGATTGAGTAACTATCATAGGCAACTGAAGCATTAGGTGAAGGATCAAATAAATGAATCTATCTAATCTTACCCAGGTACTTACTCATAGGCTAAAGGATAACAGGTACTCGCGTAAAAAGGGATTGACAAATAAACGAAACATAGTTATCTTGTTAGGCTTGTTAATCAAATGAGACGTCCGAGTTAGATCAATAGGCATATCGGTTGATGATAAATTAGGGTCTTAGTTGAAATCGAATCAATGATTGAAAGTTTTTGAGGCGTTTTAGAAAATAGGTCAAACCAAAGTTCTTAAATACAGCCGTTATGCTACCAGTTTTTCAAAAAAACATTTGGAGTTCTAGGCTAACGATTAAGCATTAATCATAGTCAAACGGTTAAGGATGTAAAATAACAATGATGATTTAGGTCATACCCTAGTCTAGCCTTTATAGGTCGGGTTGGGGGTGTGACACCTATACTAGAATGGTATCAGAGCTTTGTTTACTAACTAGGCATTAGTCGGGTTCAACTCTCGGACCATGGGTAGAAGCCCTAAGATAATTATGATGCCTTTTTTATATGTGTTAATTTGTGCTAATGTGCCTTAATTACTTTGAGAATTGAATATTATGTGCCTTTGTAGACTATATGTATTATGTGTCATGCACACCGACATGTTAGTGCCCTTAATAATGCATGCATGCTTTTATACTCCTTCTTTTGTACATGTGCATGTTATATAACCATGAATGACTATTTATACACATAGATAGTTAGGATTAGGACTTTCAGGGAAGTTAATTTGTGCAGGAAGAACGAAAAGGCTCGGTTAGAGGTTTCTCGCATCTTCACAGGTACTCGATAGATCGTATGTATTATTGGATATGCATATATAAAATGTGTAGCACAGGTATAAATGTTGAGGTAAAGTTATCCCCTTATATTTGGAATACCCATACCTATGATTTAGTTATCAATTTTATAGCTATGAAGTTCTTGATTCCGTTAAACCGTTCTTCTAATTGTGGTGCAAGCATAAAGGTTAATGACATACAACTTTCCTTAAGATATAAGAGTATACTATTGGACAAGTGGAGTAGAATATATATATTCATATGCTTATAATGGAAGTTTGACTTCGGGGTTGCTTTTGAATCAAATCCTTATTTCTTAAATTGGTGTAATAGACTATTTATATGATTGAATCTTTACTTGATTGGAATTAAGCATTGATGATTCTTTAGTATAACAAGATATAGGGATGTTGGAATCGAGGAATCCACGTAGCTAGAACTTGTGTTCGGAAGACTACATCTAAAATGTTAGGTCGATTAGGAGTGTAAGGTATTGAATTATGCATTAGATGACTAACGATGCTAAAGGTCAAAGTTGGATATTGGTGATATTAAGAATCATGGTATTAATTTGGTGCCCCTCGGATTTAGTTGTGATTATGCAAAGTAAGTCATTCTATGCACTCGTTGTTTGAATACCCTAGAGGATGTTAGAAAACATATATCCCTAAGTACTACCGATGGACCTAGTATATAAACCATGAAAATGAGATTAAAGTATCCGGCTGCAAAGTAGAGTCGTTAGGGTATGATTAGTAATCCTAAATAGCTAATAGTGAGTATGCATGGGGATTCATGGTAAACCCTAGGACCTGAGGTCGACGAGTCTTGATGCTCTTAGCTAGTTGAACATGTAAATGAGAGTAAGATTTCATATAGTTATGATGGAGATGAATTAGAGTCATGATGACCCAAGAAACTGTTGTTAGATAACCGTATTTATGTGCACTGTTTCACTTCTAGAAACTAGCGGTTGGTAGACCTCGAATTGTGATTGTTGAATAGAGGGTGAATCTTGTAGTGATAGTTAAATGAGTGGTTGATTACTTTTGAAGTTCTATTAGATTATATTGGAGGATGCCTTATGGTCAATATTCTCATGTTGATACAGCCTTGAAGTTATCTCGTGCAAGCATCTTATGAGCTCGATCATTTCGTACCCGTTTATCGTCCTAGGATTGTTGGTTGAACAGCCGATAACCTAGTGGAGCATTGATATCACTTACATGGCTATGGCCCTAGCCTAGTAACACTAATATTGAAGATATATTTGCAGGCATTAAGTGTTCAGATGAATGACTAAGTCACTAAGTAAGTAGGACCATTGTCCTCTTAAGTATGATGTAACCTTGGATTGAGGTGAGTGGAATTTATTTGAGGTTGAAACTATTCACCTTAGGAGTCTTGACTAAGATTAAAAGAAATTCTGAAGCCTCATGACTTGAAGATAGAGATTTGAATAAGGAAATAAATTGTGGATCACAAGCTGATGAAATTTACTTGTAAGAATTGAACTAGTGCAACATGATCAGTTTACCCATGCAATTTCAATGGCAGTTTGTTGGTAGTACTTAATAAACCTTAGAGTTTGAGTTTCACGAATCTCAACGGTCTTTCTCCTTGATTACGAGCGTAAAGGTTAATGAAACTAGGAAAGAATGTTAGTTAATAGGAGCCTGTAACCGAGAGACTAGTCATTAGAAGATTTGCTAATCTAATGTACTTACGAGATAAGAAGGGCTCTGATACCATCGATAGATGACGATTTGAGATGGATTAGTTTGTTTGGTGAGTTCTTCCTGAAAATAGGGTCGTATTGTGGAAATGACCCATAACATGTATATGTCCTACGTGCTAACAATTTTGAAGCTAGTTGATAGGATATGTAAATCGAATATAGACCAATCATCTCAAAATTAGTGTATGTCACCATAGGATCGTGGAATTATTGTGATATTCCTTTTGAGGTATGAATGCAAGATTGACACGACATAAGTCATGATTTTGGAGTTATAAATATATTGTTAGAATACCGATGCAGCTTTGATTACTATGCTAGGAGGTTCTAACCTTAGTTGATGAACTCAACCTTAAGATCGATCGGAGAAAATAGAGTCGTTCAAAGGAACGAACAGTGAATGTAGGGGTCACACCAAATTAAATATTGGAGAAAGTTTGAAAGTGAATCGGTTTTGGCAAAGGGGATCACAGAACACGGGATGAACCAGAGTGGGAAAAATAACAAAGGTCAGAATCCGTCTAAATGACCCTAACAAGTAAGAATGAATTTCGAGACAAAATTCTTTTAAGGAGGAGAGGATGTGAGGCCCAACCCTGAATAACGTGTCTTACCCTGATTTGCATGCCTTAGACCCAAAATTATAAGATCGACCTTGGATTACGTGCCCTATCTTGGTTTTTGTGCATGCCTCGTCATACGTGTCTTGACCAAGAATAATGTGCCCTGACTACAATTTGCGTGCGTTATCTCATTTCGTGTGCTCTAACCTTGAATTGCGTGTCTTAACCTAGATTTCAGTGCCATACTTTGATTTCCGTGCATTGCATTGAATTATATGTCTTGCATTGGTTTACTTGCATTCACCTAGGGTTGCGTGCATTTACTTTGAAATCCGTGCATTTGTCTTTGAAGTATGTGCCTTAGGCTTGAAGTACGTGCTTTACCTCGTAGTTCGTGTCTACCTTGTAATTTGTGCCCTAGACCTAAGAATGCGTGCCTGCACACTAACCAATAAAGATTCCCGCACAAACCACAAGACAATAAAATAATCCTACATAAACCACTAACCATTATTATATTCCTAATTCAAATTCACTACAAGACAAAATCCTATCATCATCCAAACCATCCCTAATATAATATACCTAATCACCTTTTCCTACAAAATCCACTAACATCTAAATACCATATTTTAAACCCACTACAAGACAAAATCTCACTAACCTCTAAACATACCCAACATTCTCTTACACACATGCTAAACCCTAAGCACTTTTCTTAAACCCTAAACATTCTACACAAGACACAAAGCTTACACAATTCTTACATGCTCAACTAATAGCTACAACATGACAAAACAAAGACATTTTGACCAAGACTAGGCCATTTTCGACCAAGCCATCCTACACACAATTAAAATTCAGATTATACACAAAATGCAACACAAATATGCCCTCTCAACTCACCAAAACCAACACAAACATGCATACACACAAAAAAATAATTCAAACTCTCAATTTTCCTCTCAACTCTCCCATTCTCTCTCCATTTCAGTTCTAGCAGCCTCTTGAGCATCCAAGACTCCTCACAAGCTGTCAAGGACTCTCTAAGACTCTCCCAATCTCAGCCATAGCAAGCAATAGCAAGCAACAAGCAAGAAAATCTCACACAAGCTCTCAAACCTCTCATTTTCGGCCATAGGTAAGTTTTAAAGGTTTTCTTCCTTGTCTTTTGGTTTCACACACATGCACACTTCCTACATAAGCAAACTAAGCTAAGATTTAAAGGAAATCAACATACTTCTCGGCCAAAGAAAGGAAAAAGGTCTATTTGTCCGATTTCAAGAGCATTTGTGCATTTTCATCCATCAAGTTGCTAAGGTGAGGGCTAAACTCTTTTAAAAGCTTTCAAAACTCACATGCATGCTCTCATGTGGCTATATTTACCTATGTAGTTGTTGCATATGTGTGTATATGAGCTTATCTACTCATGCATGGCATGATAATGGCTAGAACTTGAAGATAGATAAAAATGTTTTTGCTGGCAGTTTTCTGACCTTGTAGTATGAAGTGCATTTGGCTTAGTAAACCAAGATAAAAATGGTGAAAAATTGGTAGGTCACTATGTTTGTCAGTTATGAACATTTTTTTGTAGAAATAGGCCAAGGCCAAGTTTGAATCTAAGACCCCCAAAATGGCAAAATATCAAAAGGTGTCTAAATTTGGAAAAATTGGAAAAATGAAATAGTTTTATGGTAGATTACTGACTATGTATCACGAAGTGTTTTTGACCTAGTTATTGTGTATAAAAATGCATTAAAATTTGTAAGTTGCTAGATTTTACAGTTCTGGACATTTTTATCAGAAATAGACCAAGCTAAATCTGACTCTAAGACCCTCAAAAATGGCAAAGATCGTAATGTGTCTACAACTGGACAGTTTTGCGTAGTCTCACGGTTTTGGCCATAACTCCTAAGTCCAAACTCTAAATGATGCGAGGTTTGTTTCTAGATTTAAATCACTCATTAATATTCAATTTTACATTTGGTTCATTGAAATTGGAGATCATTTGCTTGGCTAAATGAATGTGGAAATACAGTCCATTGCAGTAGAGTTTTGGCTTGGTAAAATGCTTTTAATCATGTTAAAACTTTACTTGTGGTATTGAATGCTTGGAATTGTGGTAATTGGAAGTTGTGTGGGCTGTTTTGGTTGGTTGAGGATGCTTAAATAATTGATGCATGTCTTGGGTTTGATTACGTGACAAATTGTGGCTTAATCGCACGTGTAAGCATGAATTTAGATCCTATTGACTATGAAAACTTGCTAAGTGATGATCTTATGGTTAATGTATTCAATTGTATGATCTCAACACTTGATATGTGAACTAAAATGAGCTATATGACTTGTTTATATGTGATTACTTGGCTGTCCGTTAAATGTTCACATGCTTCTAAGTGTTTTACAAAGTGAATTTACATGTGAAAGCATGCCCCGTATGTTACTTGTTGATATGTGATCTTATAATTGCTCGGAGGCAACCTACTTTGTTGACCTCCTAATGTGAATTGTTAAAAGATATTCAATGGCTTATTTGAACATGATTACTTGGCTACCCGTGAAAGTTTAATTGCGTCCAAATTGATATATGAAATGATTATATGTTCTTACAATGCTTTATGTGCCAATATGTCAAAATGTGATCATATATTTGCTCGGATGCAACCTACTTTGTTGACCTCCCAATGTGAAATGTTAAATGGCATACAAGTGCATTGCATACAAGGTTGCAACCTTTCATTTTGGCATGGTAGCATTTCACGCACGTTGGGCAGCATCGGGCTTGCCGATGCTCCCGTGACTACCATGGTCCAATTCCCTCTCTCGCTTGGCATTCCACCCTCGGAGAGTTGGGTCGTAGGATTTCGGGGTACATCCAGAGTACACCCCTTTGGCGTGATAAGTGGATGATTGAAGCCGGCCGCAACAATTATTATCAAAAATGATCTTGAGAGCAAATGCTCATCGATTGATCCTGAGAGCGAAAGCTCACCGTATCCTTTTTACTATGTGTTTCAGTACTCTCACTTGGTTCCTAGAGGGCCTCAGGGAGGAAAGACGAGTAAATATGTTCATTTATATTTATGTTATGTTATGAACTTGATTATTTCATATGACATGTTTTCAAAAGGGTTTTTCATAAGAGTAATCAAAAAAGAGTTTTTAAAACGTTATCTCTCGTTCCCCCTCACTGAGTTCATAAGGATTCACCCGCTTTTATCATCATAGGTGAAGAAGATTTGGAACAGGTACCTCGAAGAGAATGTGCCTGTTGATGATTCCTTGGAATGATTACGTGTCTTATGTGCCTTGCTTGACAGTGGTTGTTTTGTGAACGTTGTGTTTGCTTTGAAGACTACTTATTTTGTTGATGTAAATGACCCCATTGTAATTTGCGTCTATTTTTGGCTTGTCCTGATTATAACTATACTAACACTCTATTTGTTCGTTTTGTTATCACTATTTTGATTTAGTAACTATCATAGGCAACTGAAGCATTAGGTGAAGGATCAAATAAATGAATCTATCTAATCTTACCCAAGTACTTACTCATAGGCTAAAGGATAACAGGTACTCGCGTAAAAGGGATTGACAAATAAATGGAACATAGTTATCTTGTTAGGCTTGTTAATCAAATGAGACTTCTGAGTTAGATCAATAGGCATATCGGTTGATGATAAATAGGGGTCTTAGTTGAAATCGAATCAATGATTGAAAGTTTTTGAGGCGTTTTAGAAAATAGGTCAAACCAAAGGTCTTAAATACAGCCGTTATGCTTCCAGTTTTTCGAAAAAACTTTTGGAGTTCTAGGCTAACGATTAAGCATTAATCATAATCAAACGGTTAAGGACGTAAAATAACAATGATGATTTAGGTCACACCCTAGCCTAGCCTCTATAGGTCGGGTTGGGGGCGTGACATTCCGAATCTATGAAGTAGTCTTAACCTTTCAATTGTCCGACAAA
>CM075768.1:41137965-41180465 GCA_037974665.1 Ehretia macrophylla
AGACTGAAGATATACCCTCCAGCGTTGTGTGTGAGGCCCGACCTCAATTTCCGTGCGATACCTCGATTCATGTGCCCTAACCTTGAACTGCATGCCTTAACCTAGGTTTAAGAGTCATGTCTTGATTTACGTGCCTCGCATTGATTTACGTGTATTCATTTAGTATTGAGTGCATTTACTTGGAATACGTGCATTTGTCTTATAGTTCGTGCCTTATCTCGTAGTGCGTGTCCTAGACCTAAGAAAGTATGCCCGCACGCTAATCAATAAAGAATCCGACACAAAGCACTAGACTATAAATAATCCTACAAACTCCATTAACTAATATTTTAATCCTAAGTCAATGCACTAAAAGACAAAACACTAAACACTAAACATTCTTTATTCCTTATTCTTTTTGTAAAAACCCATGCACCTACAATTAAATATATCTAACCTACAATAAAATAAGCCTTAAACAAGACCAAAAATTCAGAATTGCACATGCCTTGGCTGACCATACCTTGCATTTGAATAAGTATTGCATAATTTAAAACACTCCTAGACATTCTATGATACCAACACATAAAACAATGCATAAAAAACTACTAAAAACCCTACCCAACCATGCCATTCTCGGCCTACACACCATGCCCACCCTCACAATTCAAAATGCCCAAAAGATGACACAATTTCAGATTTTGAAGAGTCCAAGGCCAACACATGCACTCAAAAACATCCCCAAAGCATCTTCAACTTCATTTTTTCTCTCAAGACTCTCTCAACTCCCTCATTCTCTCTCCCTCTCGGCTATGACCTTCTCTTGAACATCCAAGGCTGAAAACATTGCTCTCCATATCACTCAAGCCCGGCCATAGCAGCCCAAGCAAGCAAGAAGCAAGAAAATCTTACCCGAAGCTCACAAAACTCTTCATTTTCGGCCTAAGGTAAGTCTTGATAGTTTTCTTCCATTTCTTTTGGTTTCACACACATTCACACCCTCCTCACATGCTAACTAAGTTAGAAATTAAGGGAAAACAAGTTATCTCTCAGCCAAAGCAAGGAAAAAGCTCCCTTTGTGCATTTTGAAGAGCATTTGTGCATCTTTAACCATCAATAGGCTAAGGTGAGGGTTAAACTCTTTTAAAAGCTTTCAAAACTCACATGCATGCTTTCATATGGCTAGATTTACCTCTGTAATTATTATATATGTGTGTATATGTGCTTATCTTCTCATGCATGGCATAATAATGGCTAGAACTTGAAGATAGGTAAAAACATTTTGCAGCCAGTTTTTTGATTTTGTAGTACGAAGTGCATTGGGCTTAGTAAACCTTTATACAAATGGCAAAACATCGAAAGGTGTCTAAATCTGGAAAAATAGTTAATTTGAAGTAGAATCTGGCAGCCTTCTGACCTTGTAGAACGAAACCATTTTAGCCTAGGAAATGGTGTCCAAAATGCATGAAAATTGGTAGGTTACTATATGTTTCCGTTCTGGACATTTTTGTCAGAAATAGGCTAAAGCTAAATCTAATCCTAAGACCCTCAAAAATGGCAAAACTCGTAATGTGCCTAAAACTGGACAGTTTTGCGTAGTCTCACAGTTTTGGCCATAACTCCTAAGTCCGAACTCCAAATGATGCAAGGTTTGTTCCTAGATTTAATACACTCATTAAGATTCAATTTGACATTTGGTTAAATGAAATGGGAGATTATTTGCTTGTCTAATTGAATGTGGGAAAACAGACCATTGCAGTGAGGTGTTTGGTTAGAGATATGCTTAGAATCATGTTGAGACCTTGCTTGAAGTGTTGAATTCTTGGAATTGTGGCACTTAGATGTTGTATGGACTGTTGTGGTTGTTTGAGTTTGTTTAATTTGATTGATGTAAGGCTTGGGATTATTAATTGATGAATGGTTTGCTTAATTGCATGTTTAAGCACGGAATTGAGGCCCTAACGCTTATGACTATTTACTATGAGGTGATCTATTGGTTAAATGTGTTAAATTGTGTGGTTAATAGGCTGCCCGTGGTTTCCTTATAGCTCTAAATATGATTTCCGATGATTGCTTGTTGCTATGTGAGCTATTCTTGCATCCGGTCTCATATAAATGTCGTTGCATGCTTGTATAATGTTAATACTTGATATGTGAACCCCGAAATGAGTTATATGACTCGATTTATATGTGTTACTTGGCTGCCCGTTTAATGTTCATATGACTCTACGTGTTTTACAAAGTGAAATTTCATGTCAAGCATGCCTCGTTCGTTTACTTGGCAATATGTGATCTTGAAATTGCTCGGAGGCCCCTACTTTGCTGTCCTCCTAATGTGAATTTTTAAATGGTATAAATGTACATTGTATACAAGGTTGCAACCTTTCATTGTGGCATAGTAGCGTTTCACGAACGCTGGGCAGCATAGGGCTTGTCGGTGCTCCCGTGATTACCATGGTCCAATTCCCTCTCTCGCTTGGCATTCCACCCTTGGAGAGTTGGGTCGTAGGATTTCAGGGTACATCCGGAGTACACCTAATTGGGAGTGATAAGTGGATGATTGAAGTCGGCTGCAACAATTGTTATTGAAAATGATATTGAGAGCAAAAGCTCACCGTATCCTTGAAATGATTGGTAACTGTCTTTGTTGTTGATTTTGATTCTTTTCTTTTGCGTACCTTGTTATTTGTAATACGTGACACATTTTCAAAAAGATATTTTCATGAAATTAACCAAAAAAGAGTTTCAAAATATTATCTCTCGTTCCCCCTTGCTGAGTTCATAAGGACTTACCCTCTTATGCTATTGAATGTGAGGAGCTTCCTGAGGAGACTACCGTTGTTGAAGGTACATTCTTGATACTGAATCAACCTGTTAGGGTGTTAATTGACCCAGGTGCTACTTATTCATTCACTTCTCTCTTATGTGTGCAACGTGTGAAATTACGAGTTTAATGTTTGCCTTACAAAGTAGAAGTCGGTACTCCGATGGGTTCTAAACTTGTTACTAGCTTAGCTTGTAAAACATGTAAAATCGAAAGTAAGGATGGAGAATTCTCGGCGAATCTTATAGTATTACCCTTTCGAGACTATGAAGTTATCTTAGGAATGGGCTGGTTGGCAAAGCATTATGCCCAACTGGATTGCCAGACGAAGATTGTAACATTCCAAATACCTGGTCAACCAATATTAGAGATTATGGGTCGAAGGGAGTTCACCGGGAGTTCCATCATTTCATTTACGAAAGCAGTGAAGTCCTTGAGAAAAAGGTGTAGTGGATACTTAGCTTAACTCATCAATAAGCCATCAGACAAAGCTAAGTTGGAGGAGATGCCGGTGATCAAAGAATATGCCATTGTGTTTCCAGAAGAATTGCCGGGTTTGCCTCCGGATCGGGAGATCGAGTTCGTAATAGAAGTAATGCCTGGCACCCAGCCGATATCTAAAGCTCCCTATCATATGGCACCAGCCGAGCTACAACAATTGAAGGACCAATTGCAAGGATTGTTGAAGAAGGGGTTTGTTCAACCGAGTTTTTCTCCGTGGGGTGCACCAGTCCTATTTGTAAAGAAGAAAAATGAAATGTTGAGGCTATGCATCGATTACCGATGATTGAACCAAGTGACCGGCAAGAATAAATACCCACTCCCATTGATCGATGAGTTGTTTGACCAACTTCAAGGAGCTAAAGAGTATTCAAAACTGGACTTGAGACAAGGGTATTATCAGCTGCGAATCAAAAGGGAGGATGTCTCTAAATCGGCTTTCAGGACGAGATATGGGCACTATGAGTTTGTGGTAATGCCATTTGGGCTGACTAATGCCCCTGCAACTTTTATGGACATAATGCACAGGGTGTTTCAACCCTACTTGGACCAATTTGTGGTGATCTTTATCGATGACATTTTGGTATACTCGAAGTCCGAGGCCGAGCATGAACAACATCTGCGATTGGTATTGCAGAAACTTCGGGAGTATCAATTGTATGCAAAATTTAGCAAATGTGAATTTTGGTTGCAGCAAATTGCATTCTTGGGACATATCATATCCCAGGAAGGAATAGCGGTGGACCCAGCAAAGATAGAAGTGGTGATGTCTTGGAGGAAGCCAAAAAATGTCACAGAGGTTCAGAGTTTTCTTGGTCTAGCCGGCTATTATCAGAGGTTCGTGAAGGATTTCTCAAAGATTGCAGGACCGCTTACAAAGCTCACTCAGAAGAAAACAAAGTTCGTGTGGGATGATAAGTGTGAGAACAGCTTTCAGGAGCTGAAGACAAGATTGACGACCACACCTATTCTTGCATTACTTGAAGGAAGTCAAGGCTTCGTAATCTATAGCAGTGCTTCTAAGGAAGGACTAGGTTGTGTTTTAATGCAGAATGGTAGAGTGATTACGTATGCCTCTAGAAAGCCCAAGCCGTATGAATTGAATTACCCGACGCATGATTTGGAGTTAGCGGCTATTGTGTTTGCACTAAAGAAATGGAGGCACTATTTGTGGGGTAACAAGTTTGAGTTGTTTACGAATCACAAGAGTTTGAAGTACTTGTTCTCACAGAAAGAATTGAATATGAGGCAAAGATGGTGGATGGAGCTCTTGGATGATTATAATTGCACAATCAATTATGTGCCCTGTAAAGCGAATGTGGTAGCTGATGCCTTAAGCTGAAAGGCGAGCATGGAAAAATTGGAGGTTAAGGTGTGGGAGATTTTAAAGGAAGCATTTTTGTGGAAGCCGCAATTGACTCAAAAAGGGTTACTATTTGCCACTACACAAGTTCAATCGACCTTGTTGTCTGAGATTCGAGAGGCCCAACAAAAGGACCTACAGTTTCAGAAGATTAAGGAAAGCAACGCAGATTTCAAGCTTCATGATGATGGTATTTGGAGGTTCAGGAGTCAAATTTGTGTCCCTAATGACCCAGAGTTGAAAAAGAAGATTCTTGAAGAAGCCCATAACTCAAGATACACCATTCACCCCAGTGGAACAAATATGTACCGGGACTTGAAGCAACACTATTGGTGGAATAACATGAAAAGAGAGATTGCAGAGTTTGTGGCACGGTGTTTAACTTGTCAGAGGGTCAAAGCAAAACATCAACGACCGGCAGGTTTACTACAACCATTGGAAATTCCCCGATGGAAATGGGAACATATAACTATGGACTTTGTCATGGACCTGCCCAGGTCACAAAAGGGTCATGATGCCGTTGGGGTCATAGTGGATAGATTGACTAAGTCAGCACACTTCTTACCGATAAACAAGGAGGATAGTCTTGAGAAACTGAGAGACATATATGTGGCTGATATTGTAAGGCTACATGGCATGCCTGTAACTATTATATCGGATAGGGATCCTCGTTTTACCTCCCGATTTTGGAAGAGATTACAAGAAGCTTTGGGGACAAAGTTGAGCTTCAGTACAACTTATCACCCTTAGACGGATGGACAATTTGAGAGAACTATTCAAATTTTGGAGGATATGATGAAGGCGTGTGATCTAGACTTCGGAAAAGGTTGGGAAAAATATCTTCCTCTAGCGGAGTTCGCTTATAATAACGGTTATCAGGCCACTATCGGGATGGCCCCATTTGAGGCATTGTATGGACGTAAGTATCGATCCCCAATATACTGGGATGAAGTAAGTGAGACAAAAACTTTTGACCCAACCCTTCTACCATAACTTATGAAGACTGTTGAAAATGTCCACCTCATTCGGAAACGGATGCTTACCGCCCAAAGCAGGCAGAAAAGTTATACAGACCAACGGAGACGGAATTCGGAATTTGAGGTCGGTGATAAGGTGTTCTTGAAGTTATCACCTCGGAGGGGATTGATTAAACATAGTAAGGGTAGAAAGTTGAGCCCGAGGTTTGTAGGACCGTTTGAGATAGTTGAAAAGGTTGGTAAGTTGGCGTATCGCCTGGAACTACCCCAAAACCTCTCCAATATTCATGATGTCTTCCATGTTTCAATGCTATAGAAGTATCACCCTGACCCATCGCACATCTTGGAGCCAGAGCCGTTGCAGCTTCGGGAGAACTTGTCTTATGAAGAAAAACCTATTCGGATCCTAGACCAACAAGATCGGGAGTTGCGCAACAAGTTGATACCGATGGTGAAAGTGTTGTGGGATCACCATGGGGTTGAAGAAGCAACGTGGGAAAGGCGAGACCAGATGGAGCATCAGTATCCGGCAATATTCCAAAGGTAATACTGAATTTTGGGACGAAATTCTATTAAGGAAGGGAGGATGTGAGGCCCGACCTCGATTTGCGTGCAATACCTCAATTCGTGTGCCCTAACCTTGAACTGCGTGCCTTAACCTAGGTTCAAGAGTCGTGTCTTGATTTACGTGTCTTGCATTGATTTACGCGCATTTACTTAAAAAATGTGTGTTTGTCTCGTAATTCGTGCCTTACCTCGTAGTGCGTGCCCTAGACCTAGGTAAGCATGCCCGCACGCTAATCAATAAAGAATCCTACACAAAGCACTAGACTATAAATAATCCAACAAACTCCACTAACTAATATTTTAATCCTAAGTCAATGCACTAAAAGACAAAACACTAAACACTAAACATTCTTTATTCCTTATTCTTTTTGCAAAAACCCATGCACCTACAATTAAATATATCTAACCTACAATAAAATAATCCTTAAACAAGACCAAAAATTCAGAATTGTACATGCCTTGGCCGACCATACCTTGCATTTGAACAAGCATTGCATAATTTAAAACACTCCTAGACATTCTATGATACCAACACATAAAACAATGCATAAAAAACTACTAAAAACCCTACCCAACCATGCCATTCTCGGCCTACACACCATGCCCACCCTCACAATTCAAAATGCCCAAAAGATGACACAATTTCAGATTTTGAAGAGTCCAAGGCCGGCACATGCACTTAAAAACATCCCCAAAGCATCTTCAACTTCTTTTTCCTCTCAAGACTCTCTCAACTCCCTCATTCTCTCTCTCTCTCGGCTATGACCTTCTCTTGAACTTCCAAGGCTGAAAACATTGCTCTCCATATCACTCAAGCTCGGCCATAGTGGTCCAAGCAAGCAAGAAGCAGGAAAATCTCACCTGAAGCTCAAAAAACTCTTCATTTTCGACTTAAGGTAACTCTTGATAGTTTTCTTCCATTTCTTTTGGTTTCACACACATGCACACCCTCCTCACATGCTAACTAAGTTAGAAATTAAGGTAAAACAAGCTATCTCTTGGCCAAAGCAAGGAAGAAGCTCCCTTTGTGCATTTAGAAGAGCATTTGTGCATCTTTAACCATCAATAGGCTAGGGTGAGGGTTAAACTATTTTAAAAGCTTTCAAAACTCACAACATGCTTTCATATGGATAGCTTTAGCTCTGTAATTATTATATATGTGTGTATATGTGCTTATCTTCTCATGCATGGCATGATAATGGCTAGAACTTGAAGATAGGTAAAAACGTTTTGCGGGCAGTTTTTTGATTTTGTAGTACGAAGTGTATTGGGCTTAGTAAACCTTGATAAAAATGGGTGAAAATTAGTATGACACTAGTTTTTGAGTTCTCAACATTTTTCGTAGAAATAGGAAAAGGCCAATTTTAACTCTAATATCCCCAAAATGGAAAAACATCGAAATGTATCTAAATCTGGAAAAATTGGAAATTTGAAGTAGAATCTGGTAGCCTTCTGACCTTGTAGAACGAAACCATTTTAGCCTAGCAAATGGTGTCCAAAATGCATTAAAATTTGTATATTTCTAGATTTTGAAGTTCTTGACATTTTTGTCAGAAATAGGCTAAAGCTAAATCTGACCCTAAGACCGTCAAAAATGGAAAAACTCGTAATGTGTCTAAAACTGGACAGTTTTGCATAGTCTCACAGTTTTGGCCATAACTCCTAAGTCCGAACTCCAAATAATGCAATGTTTGTTCCTAGATTTAAATCACTCATTAAGCTTCAATTTGATACTTGGTTAACAAAAATTGGAGATTATTTGCTTGTCTAATCAAATGTGGGAAAACAGACCATTGCAGTGAGGTTTTTGGTTAGAGATATGCTTAGAATCATGTTGAGACCTTGCTTGAAGTATTGAATGCTTGGAATTGTGGCACTTAGATGTTGTATGTACTGTTGTGGTTGGTTGAGGTTGTTTAACTTGATTGATGTATGGCTCGGGATTATTAATTGATGAATGGTTTGCTTAATCGCATGTTTAAGCACAGAATTGAGGCCCTAACGCTTATGACGATTTCCTATGAGGTGATCTATTGGTTAAATGTGTTAAATTTTGTGGTTAATAGGCTGCCCGTAGATTCCTTAGAGCTCTAAATATGATTTCCGATGATTGCATGTTGCTAAGTGAGCTATTCTTGCATCCGGTCTCGTATAAATGTCGTTGTATGCTTGTATACTGTTAATACTTGATACGTGAACCCCGAAATGAGTTATATGACTCGATTTATATGTGTTACTTGGCTGCTCATTTAATGTTCATATGACTCTACGTGTTTTACAAAGTGAAATTTGATGTCAAGCATGCCTCGTTCGTTTACTTGGCAATATGTGATCTTGAAATTGCTTGGAGGCACTTTGTTGTCCTCCTAAAATGAATTATTAAATGGTATAAATGTACATTGTATACAAGGTTGCAACCTTTCATTGTGGCATGGTAGCATTTCCCGAACGCCAAGTGGCATAGGGCTTGCCGGTGCTCCCGTGACTACCATGGTCCAATTCCCTCTCTTGCTTGGCATTCCACCCTCGGAGAGTTAGGTCGTAGGATTTCGGGGTACATCTGGAGTACACCCAATTGGGAGCGATAAGTGGATGATTGAAGTCGGCCGCAACAATTGTTATCGAAAATGATATTGAGAGCAAATGCTCACTGTATCCTTGAAATGATTGGTAATTGTATCTGTTGTTCAATTTGATTCTTATACTTTGTGTACCTTGTTATTTGTAATACGTGACACGTTTTCAAAAAGAGATTTTCATGAAATTAACCGAAAAAGAGTTTTAAAATATTATCTCTCATTCCCCCTCACTGAGTTCATAAGGACTCACCCTCTTTTATCATAACAGGTGAAGAAGATCAAGAACAAGTAACCGCAGAGAACATGTCTGTTGATGACTCCTTGGAGTGATTGCTTGTCTTACGTGCCTTGCTTGATTGTGGCTATTTTGTGAACGCTATGTTGTTGTTAAGACTATTCCTTATGTTGTTTGTTGTTGTTGTAAATGACCCCCGTTGTAATTTGGGGTCTAATTTTGGCTTGTACTAATTATGACTAGACGAACACTCTAGCTTGTGGATTGCTTTCGCTATTTTGATTTAGTAATTATCATAGGCAACTCAATCACTAGGTAAATTAATCAAATGATGTAACTCTGTCTAATTCTATCTAGGTACTCAATAGTAAGCTAAAGATCAATAGGTACTTACGCCATAGGAACCGACAAGTAAACGGAATATAGTCATCATGCTAGCTTATTAATCAAACAAGACATTCAAGATAAACTAGTAGGCATATCGGTTCACGACCAAATAGAAGTTCTTAATGGAATTGAATTAATGATTGGTATATTAAGGCATTTAGAAATTTAGGTCAAAACAAAACGTCCTAAATACAGTCGTTATGCTGCCGATTTTTTGGGAAATCTTTCGGAGTTTTAGACTAACGTTAAGTGTTAAATCTTAACAAATGATTAAGTATGTGAAATGGTGTAAATGTTTAGATCACACCCTAGTCTAACCTCTATAGGTCGGGTTGGGGTGTGACACTGTGTGCTACGACCGCGACCCCAGGTAAGGTAGGATTACCTGCTGAGTTTAAGCATATCAATAAGCGGAGGAAAAGAACCTTAGAAGGATTCCATTAGTAACGGCGAGCGAACCGGGAACAACCCAGCTTGAGAATCGAGCTGCTCTGCCGTCCGAATTGTAGTCTCGAGAAGCGTCCTCAACGGCGGATTGGGCCCAAGTCCCTTAGAAACCGGCGCAAGAGAGAGTGAGAGCCCCTTCGTGCCCAGACCCTGTCGCACCACGAGGCGCTATCGGTGAGTCGGGTTGTTTGGGAATGCAACCCTAAGCGGGAGGTAAATTTCGTCCAAGGCTAAATATGGGCGAGTGACTGATAGCGAACAAGTACCGTGAGGGAAAGATGAAAAAGACTTTGAAAAGAGAGTCAAAGAGTGCTTAAAATTATCAGGAGGGAAGCGGATGGGGGCCGGCAATGCGCCCCGGTTATATGCGGAATGGCAAGAGCCGGTCTGCCGACCAACTCAGGGCTTGGACCAACATGGATTGGGTCGGCGGCCAAAGCCCAGGCAGTAGATATGCCCGCGGAACGCCGTCGCCTTAATCGTGGCAGGGTAGCGTAGAGGATGTTAAGAAGCATATATCCCTAAGTAATACCAATGGACCTAGTATATTAACCATGGAAGTGAGATAAAGCATTCGGCTGCAAGTGGAGTCGTTAGGGTACGATTAGTAATCCTAAATAGCTAATAGTGAGTATGCATGATAATTCACGGTAAACCCTAGGACCTAAGGTCAATGAGTCTTGATGTTCTTAGCTAGTTGAACATGTGAATGAGGAGAGTAAGATTTCATTTAGTTAAGATAGAGATGAATTAGAGTCATGATGACCCAAGAGATTGCCGTTAGACAATTGTATTTATGTGCACCGTTTCACGTCTAGAAACTAGCGGTTGGTAGACTTGGAATCGTGGTTGTTGAATAAAAGGTGGATTTTGTAGTGATAGTTAAATGAGTGGTTGACTACTTTTGAAGTTCTATTAGATTATATTGTAGGATGACTTGTGGTTATAATTCTTATGATGACATAGCCTTGAAGTTATTTCATGTAATAAGCTACTTAGATTAGTATGGTAAGTATCTTATGAGCTAGATCATTTCGGTATCCATTTATAGTCCTAAGACTGTTGTTGTACAGTCGGTAACCTAGTGGAGCATTGACATCACTTACATGGTTATGAACCTAGCTTAGTAACACTAATGTTGAAGATATATCGGTGGGCATTAGATGTTCGAAGGAATGACTAGGTCGCTAAGTGAGTAGAACCATTGTCCTCTTAAGTATGACGTAACCTTGGATTGAGGTGAGTAAAATTTATTTGAGATTGAAACTATTCGCCTTAGGAGTTTCGGTTAAGATTAAAAGAAATTTTGAAGCCTCATGAATTGAAGATATATATTTGAATAAGGAAATAAATTATGGATTACAAGCTGATAAAATTTACTTGTAAGAATTGAACTAGTGCAACATGATCAGTTTACCCATGCAATTTCGATGGCATTTTGTTGGTGGTACTTAATAAACCTTAGGGTTTGAGTTTCACAAATCTCAACAGTCTTTCTCATTTGATTACGAGCGTAAAGGTTAACGAAACTGGGAAAAAATGTTAGTGAATAGGAGCCTATAACCGGGAGACTAGTCATTAGAAGATTTGCTAATCTAATGTACCTACGAGATAAGAAGGGCTATGATACCATCGATAGATGACGATTTGAGATAGATTAGTTTGTTTGGTGAGTTCTTCCTGAAAATAGGGTAGTATTGTGGAAATGACCCATAACATGTGTATGTCCTACGTGTTAACAATTTTGAAGCTAGTTGATAGAATATGTAAATTTGATATAGACCTATTATCTTGAAATTAGTTTATGTAACCATAAGATCGCGGTATTATTGTGATATTCCTTTTGAGGTATGAATGTGAGATTGATACAAAATGAGTCATGATTTTGGAGTTATAGTTATATTGTTAGAATACCGATGTAGCTTTGATTACCATGTTTGGAGATTCTAACCTTAATTAATGAACTTGACATTAAGATCAAATGGGGAGAATAGAGTCGTTCAAAGGAACGAACTGTAAATGTAGGGGTCACACCGAATTAAATGATTGGAGAAAGCTAAGAAGTGAATTCATTGTGGTAAGAGAGATCACAGAGCAAAGGACAACCCGGAGTTGGAAAATAACAATGGTCGGAATCCGTCTAAATGACCTTAACAAGTAAGGATGAATTTCAGGATGAAATTCTATTAAGGAAGGAAGGATATGAGGACCAACCCCGAGTAACGTGTCTCATCTCGATTTGCGTGCCATAGACCCAGAATTATATGACCGACCTTGTATTACGTGCCTTGTTTTGGTTTTCATGCATGTCTCATCATACGTGCCTTGACCCTATGTGCCCTAATCCTCGACATACGTGCCTTGACTTCGATTTACGTGCGATACCTCAATTTGTGTGCACTGACCTTGAATTGCGTTCCATAACCTAGGTTTAAGAGTCATACCTCGATTTATGTGCATTGCGTTGAATTACGTGTCTTGCATTGGTTTACATGCATTTACCTAGGATTGCGTGCATTTGCATTGAAATTCCTGCATTTACCTTGAAGTATGTGCCTTAGTCTTGAAGTATGTGTCGTACCTCGTAGTTCGTGTCTATCTCGTAATTCGTGCACTAGAACCTAGGAATATGTGTCTGCACGCTAATCAAGAAAGATTCCTGCACAAAGCACTAGACACTAAAATAATTCTACACAATCCACTAACCAATATTATATTCCTAAATCAAATTCTCTACAAAATCCACTAACAATAAACAATTCTATCTACACAAACACCTCAACATTCTTTATTCCTTATTCTATTTGCAAATTCAATGCACCTCAAATCGTACACTTATTATAATCTATAATAAGCTAACATAAATCTGAAAATTCAGATTCTCCATGCTAATACTCAGCCATGCCTATGCCATTTGAACAAAATTTCAACAAGATATTTAATTGATGCATGCTTAGACTGCACCTTACACATTGTCATGCATTTTCCATACACCAAAGCACCTTTTGCTAACACCAAGCATCCCTATCTCGGCCCTCTCAACTCACACACTAAAACAATACCAAATTATGCTAAAGATTACACAAAATTCGGAATTGTGAAGCTCAAGGCCGACACACACACACAATTTACATTCAACATGCCTCACATATCATTTTTTCTCACAAACTCTCTCTTCCTCTCTCATTTTCGACCCTTGCATTCTCATGAGCTCCCAAGACTCCCAACGACTCTCAAGGACTCTCCAAGACTCTCCCAAGCTCGGCCATAGCAAGGTAATCGAGCAAGGATAGCTCAAAGTCATACACAAAGCTCAAAAACAAGGATTTTGTGCACATTTGCTAAGTCTTCAAAGAGGTGAGGGTTAAACTCTTTTAAAAGCTTTCAAAAATCACATGCATGCCTTCATATGACTATATTTACCTCTGAAGTTGTTGTATATGTGTGTATATGATCTTATCTTCGCATGTATGGCATGATAATGGCTAGAACTTGTGGATAGGTAAAAATGTTTTTGCTGGCAGTTTCTGATCTTGTAGTTCGAAGCGCATTTGGCTTAGTAAACTTTGATAAAAATGTTTGAAAATTGGTAGGACACTAGTTTTGTCAGTTCTGAACATTTTTTTTGTAGAAATAGGCCAAGGCTAATTTTGACTCTAAGGCCTCCCAAATGGCAAAACATTGAAAGGTGTCTAAATCTGGAAAAATAGGAAATATGAAGTAGGTTTCTGGCAGATTACTAACTGTGTAGAATAAAGTATTTTTGACCTAGTAAATGTTAATAGAAATGCATGAAAATTGGTTGATTTCTAGATTTTGCAGTTCTAGACATTTTTATCAAAAATAGTCCAAAGCTAAATCTGACTCTAAGACCCTCAAAAATGGCAAAAATCGTAATGTGTCTAAAACTAGACAGTTTTGCGTAGTCTCACCGTTTTGGCCATAACTTCTAAGTACGAACTCTAAATGATGCGAGGTTTATTTCTAGATTTAAATCACTCATTAAGCTTAAATTTGACATTTGGTTAACTGAAATTGGAGATTGTTTGCTTGGCTAAATGAATGTGGAAAAGTAGTCCATTGCAGTAGAGTTTTGGCTTGGTAAAATGCTTTGAATCATGTTGAAACTTTACTTGTGGTATTGAATACTTGGAATTGTGGCAATTGAAAGTTGTGTGGGCTGTTTTGGATGGTTAAGGATGCTTAAATAATTGATGCATGGCTTGGGTTTGATTACATGATAATTTGTGGCTTAATCGCACGTGTAAGCATGAATTGAGACCCTATTGACTATGAAAACTTGCTAAGCGATGATCCTATGGTTTAATGTGTTCAATTGTGTGATTAATAGGCTGCCCAGAATTTTCCTTATAGCTCTAGACATGATTCCCGATGATTGCATGTTGATAAGTGAACTATTCTTGCACCCGGTTTTGTGTAAATGTCGTTGCATGCTTGTATGATCTCAACACTTGATATGTGAACTAAAATGAGCTATATGACTTGTTATATGATGATTACTTGGCTGCCCGTGAAAGTTTAATTGCTTTCAAATGGATATATGAAATGATTATATGTTCTTACAATGCTTTATATGCCAATATGTCAAAATGTGATCATATACTTGCTCGGAGGCAACCTACTTTGTTGACCTCCCAATATGAAATGTTAAATGGCATACATGTGCATTGTATATTAAGTTGCAACCTTTCATTGTGGCATGGTAGCGTTTCATGAACGCTGGGCGGCAAAGGGCTTGCCAGTGTTCCCGTGACTACCATGGTCCAATTCCCTCTCTCGCTTGGCATTCCACCCTCAGAGAGTTGGGTCGTAGGATTTCGGGGTACATCTGGAGTACACCCAATTGGAAGCGATAAGTGGATGATTGAAGCCGGCAGCAACAACTGTTATCGAAAATGAACTTGAGAGCAAATGTTTACCGATTGAACTTGAGAGCGAAAGCTCACCGTATCCTTTTCACTGTGTGTTTAAGTACTCTTTCTTGGTTCCTAGAGGACCTCGGGAAGGAAAGACGGGTAAATGTGTTCCTTTATATTTATGTATTGTTATAAACTTACTTATTTTATTTGACATGTCTTCAAAGGAGTTTTCATAAGATTAACCGGAAATGAGTTTTTAAAATGTTATCTCTCGTTCTCCCTCGCTGAGTTCATAAGGACTCGCCCTCTTTTTGTCACAGGTGAAGCAGATTTGGAATAGGCACCCGAGGATAATGTGCTTGTTGATGATTCCTTGGAGTGACTACGTGCTTTTGTGCTTTGCCTGAAAGTAGTTGCTATTTGGTTGTTGTGTTTGATTGCAATTGTTCATTTTGTTGCTGTAAATGACCCCGTTGTAATTTGGGTCTAATTTTTGGCTTGTACTGATTATAACTGGATGAACTCTTTATTGGTTGTTTACTTTTATTATCTTAGTTAGTAGTTATCGTAGGCGTTTAAACCATTAGGTGAAGAATCAAACAAGTTAACTCTATCTAATTTCACTTAGGTACTCATTGTAAGCTAAAGGATAATAGGTACTTGCATAATAGGAACTGGCAAATAAACGGGACATAGTTATCATGCTAGGCTTGTCAATAAAACGAGACTATCGAGATAGACTAGTAGGCATATCAGTCGATGACAAAATAGGAATTCTTAATGGAATTGCATTAATGATTAGAATAATTGAGGCATTTAGAAATTAGGTCAAACTAAAAGGTCTTACAGTCATTATGTTGCCGATTTTTTGAAAAAAAAATTGGAGTTTTAGGCTAGTGGATAAGCTTTAACCTTCGTCAATTGGTTATAGTTGTAAAATAATGTGAATGATTAGATCACACCCTAGTCTAGCCTCCTTAGGTTGGGTTGGAGCCTGACAAGTTCAATCGGTAAGCATTTGCTCTCAATATCATTTTCGATAACAATTGTTGCGGCTAGCTTCAATCATCTACTTATCACTCCTAATTGGGTGTACTACGAATTACCCCGAAATCCTACGACCCAACTCTCCGAGGGTGGAATGCCAAGCGAGAGAGAGAATTGGACCATGGTAGTCATGGGAGCACCGGCAAGCCCTATGCTACCCAGCTTTCGTGAAACACTACCATGCCACAATGAAAGGTTACAACCTTGTATACAACGTACATTTATACTATTTAACAATTCGCATTAGGAGGGCAACAAAGTAGGTTGCCTCCGGGCAATTTCAAGATCACATATTGCCAAGTAAACGAGCGAGGCATCCTTAACATGAATTTTCACTTTGTAAAACATAGAGTTATATGAACATTAAACGGGCAGCCAAGTAAAACAATGTAAATCAAGTCATATAACTCATTTCGGGGTTCACGTATCAAGTATTAAGATTATACAAGCATGAAACGACGTTTACATGAGACCGGGTGCAAGAAAAGTTTACTTGTCAACATGTAATCATCCAAAATCACATTTAGAGCTATAAGGACAACTACGGGCAGCCTATTAACCACACAATTTAACACATTTAACCATAAGATCATCTCTTAGCAAATAGTCATAATCGTTAGGGCCTCAATTCATTGCTTAAACATGCGATTAAGCAAACCATTCATCAATTCATGATCCGAAGCCATACATCAATCAAATTAAGCAACCTCAACCAACCACAACATTCCACACAACATCTAATTGCCACAATTCCAAGCATTCAATACCTCAAGCAAGGTCTCAACATGATTCTAAGCATATCACTAAACAAAAACCTCACTGCAATGGTCTGTTTTTCCACATTCGATTAGGAAAGCAAATAATCTCCAATTTCTGTGAACCAAATTTCAAATTGAAGCTTAGTGACTGATTTATATCTAGGAACAAACTTCGTTGCATTTGGAGTTCGGACGTAAGAGTTATGGCCAAAACCGTGAGACTACGCAAAACTGTCTAGTTTTAGACACATTACGATATGTGCCATTTTTTAGGGTCTTAGAGTCAGATTTAGCCTTATCCTATTTCTGACAAAAATGTCCAGAACTGTAAAATCTATCAAATAACCAATTTTCATATTTTTATCAACGTTTACTAGGTCAAAAATACTTTGTTCCACAGAGTCAGTAATCTGCCAGAAAACGAGTTTGCATATCTCTAAGTTTCTAGCCCAAATCAAGCCATGCATGAGAAGATGAGCTCATATACGCACATATACATCAACTACAGAGGTAAATATATCCATATGAGAGCATGCATGTAAGCTTTGAAAGCATTTAAAAGAGTTTAACCCTTACCTTAGCCTATTGATAAATGAAGATGCTCAAAAGCTCTTGAAAATGCACAAAAGGGTCTTCTTTCCTTGCTTGGCCGAGAGATGGATTGTTGTTATTTAATTCCTAGCTTAGTTATCATATTATTAGTGTGTGCATGTGATTAGAACAAAAAGAAATGAACCAAAACTATCAAAACATACCTATGGCCGAGATGGAGAGATTTGTGAGCTTTGTGTGAGATTTCTTGCTTGTGGCTTGCAATGGTCGAGTTCCTTAGAGTCCTTGAGAGCCTAGGTGAGTCTTAGAATGTGAGCTTGAGCTATGGAGGTTCATGAAGCAGCCATGGCCGAGAGAGAGAGGATGAGAGAGCTTGAGAGCAAAATTTTTGATGTTGAAGAGTTGTGTGTGAGTGTGTCGGCCATAGGCTTTGCAAGGCTGAAAATTCTTGTCACCTTTTGTATTTTGAACTGTGAGGTGTATGGGTATGGTGTGTGGGCCGAGAAAAGTAGCTTAGGGTAGGGTGTTTAGGAGTTTTTTATGCATTGTGTCATGTGTTTGTGTCATAGAATGTCTAGGCATATTTGAAATTATGCAATGCTTGACCAAATGCAAGGTATGGTCGGCCAAGTGAGCTTAAAAATTGGAATTCTTTCTTTTGTTTAAGATTTATTTATTGTAGGTTGATTGTGGTATTTGAGGTGCATGGATTTTGAAAAAAGAAATAAAGAATGTTTAGTGTTTAGTGTTTTGTCTTTTAGTGCATTGACTTAGGATTAAAATAATAGTTAGTGGAGTTTGTAGGATTATTTAATAGTCTAGTGTTTTGTGTAGGATTCTTTATTGATTAGCGTGTGGGCACGCTTTCCTAGGTTTATGACACGCACAACTAGATAAGGCACGAACTACGAGACAAACGCATGTATTCCAAGAAAATGCACACAACCCTAAATGAATGCACGTAATTGAAGACACGACTCTTAAACCTAGGTTAAGGCACGCAGTTCAAGGTTAGGGCACACGAATCAAGGTATCGCATGCAATTCGATATTGGGCCTCACATCCTCCCCTCCTTAAAAGAATTTCATCCCGAAATTTAGTATTACCTTTGGAATAATGCCCAATACTGTTGCTCCATCTGGTCTTGCCTTTCCCACGTTGCTTCTTCAACTCCATGGTGATCCCACAACACTTTCACCATCGGTATTGACTTGTTGCACAACTCCCGATCTTGTTCGTCTAGGATCCGAATAGGCTTCTCTTCATTTGCCAAGTTCTCCTGAAGCTACAATAGCTCTGGTTCCAAGATGTGCGATGGATCAGGGTGATACTTCCACAACATTGAGACATGGAAGACATCATGAATATTGGAGAGGTTTTGGGGAAGTTCCAGGAAATACGCCAATTTGCCAACCTTCTCAGCTATCTCAAACGGTCAAACAAACCTCGGGCTCAACTTTTCACCCTTACCATGTTTAATCAATCCCCTCCGAGGTGATAAATTCAAGAACACCTTGTCGCTGACCTCAAATTCCAAATTCTGTCTCCGTTTCCGAATGAGGTGTACATTTTCAACGATCTTCATAAGTTCTGGTAGAAGGGTCGGGTCAAAAGTCTTCGTCTCACCTACTTCATCCCAGTATATTGGGGATCGACACTTACGTCCATACAATACCTCATATGGGGCCATCCTGATAGTAGCCTGATAGTTGTTATTATAAGCGAATTCTACCAGAGGCAGATACTTCTCCCAACCTTTTTCGAAGTCTAGAACACACGCCCTCAGCATATCCTCCAAAATCTGTATAGTTCTCTCAGATTGTCCATCAGTCTGAGGGTGATAAGCTGTACTAAAACTCAACTTCGTCCCCAAAGCTTCTTGTAATCTCTTCCAAAATCGGGAGGTAAAACAAGGATTCCTATCTGATATAATACTTACAGGCATCCCATGTAACCTTACAATATCCGCCACATACATATCCCCCAGTTTCTTAGGACTATCCTTCTTATTCATCGGTAAGAAGTGTGCTGACTTAGTCAATCTATCCACAATGACCCAAATGACATCATGACCTTTTTTTGACCTGGGTAGGTCCATGACAAAGTCCATAGTTATATGTTCCCATTTCCATCGGGGAATTCCCAACGGTTGTAGTAAACCTGCCGGTTGTTGATGTTCTGCTTTGACCCTATGACAAGTTAAACACCATGCCACAAACTCATAGTGCCCATATCTCGTCCTAAAAGCCGATTTAGGAACATCCTCCTTTTTGATCTGCAGCTGATAATATCCTTGTCTCAAGTCGAGTTTCGAATACACTTTAGCTCCTTGAAATTGGTCAAACAACTCATCGATCAATGGAAGTGGGTATTTATTCTTGACGGTCACTTGGTTTAATCGATACATAGCCTTAACGTTCCGTCTTTCTTCTTTACAAATAGGACTAGTGCACCCCACAGAGAAGAACTCGGTTGAACAAACTCTTTCTTCAACAATACTTGTAATTGGTCCTTCAATTCTTGTAGCTCGGCTGGTGCCATACGATAGGGAGCTTTAGATATCGGCTAGGTGCCAGGCAGTACTTCCATTACAAACTTGATCTCCCGATCTGGAGGTAAACCCGACAATTCTTCTGGAAACACATCGGCATATTCGTTAATCACCGGCATCTCCTCCAACTTAGCTTTGTCCGATGGCTTGTTGATGAGGTAAGCTAAGTATCTGCTACACCCTTTTCTCAAGAACTTCACTACTTTCGTAAATGAAATGATGAAACTCCCGATGAAGTCTCTTCGAGCCATTACCTCCAGTGTTGGTTGACCAAGTATCTGGAATGTTACAATCTTCGTCCGACAATCTAGTTGGGCGTGATGCTTTGCCAACCAGTCCATCCCTAAGATGACTTCATAGTCTCGAAAGGGTAACACTATAAGACTGGCCGAGAATTCCCTATCCTTAATTTGGATTTTACATGCTTTACAAACCGAGCTAGTAATAAGTTTAGAACCCATCGGAGTACCGACTTCTATTTCGTCAGGCAAACATTCAACTCGTAATTTCACACGTTGCACACATAAGGGAATAATAAATGAATGAGTAGTACCTGGGTCAATTAGCACCCTAACAAGCTGATTCAATGTCAAGAATGTACCTTAAAACATTGCAAAAAAAAAAAACAAACAAAGCTGAAACAGAAAAGGAGCAGGCCGAAGCTTTGAAGAGAAAAAAAAATATTTCAACCTTCTAAACTTCCAATCTTCGTGTGAACTTGTGCGGGGTTGTTACCGAGGCATCCAGCATGGTTTTTCTAGCGAGTAGGAGTGTCTAAGGTGAGGCAAGCACGTTATTTGCGCATTTGAATATCATGTATGTCAACTTTATGATTTTTGGGTTTTATCCGTAGTTTGTTGTTTTAATCGTTTTGATGCTTAAAGAACATTCCTTGACAATTGTAGAACATGTATTTATAGCTTTTTAACATTTTCTATGGTTGAATATTGAGATTGCAATTTAAATTGTTAGTTGAATAGTGAATTATGAATAGTAAACCCTCGTAGAAGTTGCTCCGTTATGCATTTTGTTGATGTGAAAAGATGCTAGATATGCTAGAAAGCCTAAATGCATGATTTGTTTGGATTGTGTAATGGAAAAAATGAGAAAAATGCATTGGTGAAAGTCAGGGTCGTTTAGGTCGAGTTTAGCATTTTCTCGTTTTGCGTGATGGCATTGTCTCGGGAGGCCATGGAAGCACTTTTGGTGTAGTTATGGCATTGGTTGGGTGTTTGGTTAGTGTAGCGGTAGTTCAAATGAGCAAAGGGAAAAATTGGGGCTTTGCATGAATTCTAGGGTAAAGTAGGGTTTCAGGGTCTTTAGACATACCTTATGGTGACCTAGGAGGATTGGTGAAGTCGGTTTCCAGAACTCGTGGCTCGTTTGGAAATAGAACCGTTTTGATAGTTGCGGTCGATTTGTGATTTTAATTGTTATCTTAATGTTATGCCTATAGAATGTTTAATATTTCTTGAGATGCTTATTAGAGTTGATTTTGATTGAAATGCTTATCAACTATTGCTATTGCGTGCGAGAGTAACCTACTTTGTTATTCTCCCACGTGTGGCTATATTGCTTGATTGCTCGATTGTTGCATTGTATATTGTATTGCATTCATAGAGTCAGGGGTTGTGTCATGGGCCTCTCTGGGTAGCCTCGGGTTGCCAGTGTTGGTTGCCCTAGCTCCGTGTCCTATTCCCTTTCTCGCTTGGGTTGCCTCCCAGGGAGATTTGGGTTGTAGAATTGATGGATACTTCCGGGGTATTCCAAACTGAAGTTATAAGGTGGTTTGGTCCGGCGCATCGTCATCGAATTCGTGATTGAAAGCTGTTCGTGGAAAGTGAATCGTATCCTTTGAATGAGTGTTTATAGTTTTAATGCTTGTCTTGTTTTATTGTTGGCTTTGTTTGTGTCTCTATATGATAATTGAATGACTTGCTTGACTATTTGCATTGCATTCTCTTCTCATCTCCATCCTTGAGACCAATAACCCTCGCTGAGCAATAGTTTTTGCTCATTCCTTTCTATACTATATTTTACAGGAGTAGTTGAAACAGACCCTATTGAGGTAATTGAGGAGGAGGAGCAAGTGGAGGTGTTTCCTTGATAGCACTTCTTTGCTTAGCTAGTAGTTGGTTCCCAGACTTTTGTGCGAGCCATTCTTGATGTGTTTGATGATTGGTCGTCGCTTTATTTTGAGGCTTGTAGCCTTGTATGCCGTTTCTATTTTGAGGCCTTTATGGTTTTTTGTTGTAAAAGTTTAAAGGATTGTGAAGTTGTTAAGTTATACTCACGTGACTAGAGAAGAATTGCATACTAATGGTTTAACTGTTTAGTGGCATAAATACTTGTGTAGTATGCATGACATTTTTGTTTTGCAAAGTTGTTAATGAGAAAATGTATATTTTCTAAAAAAGTGAGTTGTCTTGATTCAAATATTTATTATGGCTTTCGCAAGTATTATGTTGATAGTAGGGTTTCGGATCGTCCACGGTACAGGGGAGACTACGTCCGTGTGTCAAGTCTAGGCTTGGCCTTTTCGGGGTCGGGCCAGGGCGTGACATCTTTAGGTGTAATCAGAGCATGATAGTCTTGCATGAGCCGGGATATGTTTCTCGGTCTGTGGGGTAAAGGTCTAAAATGCTAAAGTGTTATTGTATGATTGTTAAGTGGAAAAGTGCTATAGCATGATTATGTGAACTTGAGTGCTTATGTGTTTAAGGGAAATGGTTGGCATGTCAATCTTGTGTTATGTGAATTGTGTGATAGGATATTTGATTGTTATTGACTTGAGTGTTATCTAATCTTATGTGCTATATTTCTGTCTATAAACTGCTTATATATGCTGCCAGCTATTATGAGTTGTTACTATGCCGCCACATCATGGTACTCAAGGTCAAGGGGCAGATGAAAAGGCAGCAGAACAGGGTCAGCAACCGTTGCCTGAACAGTTTATGGCTTCTATGACCACTGCAATTGATCAGATTACACAGGTACTGCATGAGCAGAGGCAGGACAGGAATAATAATCCCCAGGGAAATCAAGCTAATCCTGGTGGACAGGGGTATAGGGCTGAGAATAATCAGTTGGAGAAATTCCTGAGGCACGAGCCGGGTAAGTTCTTTGGAGAGCCGGATGATGAGGCAGCCAAGAGATGGATTAACCATGTTGGGAAAATTTTCACTGCTTTGAGGTACACTAATGAGGCAAGAATAGATTATGCGGCATTCTTGTTTGAGGGCGACGCAAAACAGTGGTGGAACACTGTCAGGTTGAGGTGGGACTGTGAGGATGTTCCGCATTTGTGGGATGATTTTGTGAGTGAGTTTCGGGACAAGTATATTCCCGAGATGGCTAGGGAAAGGCGGGAAGACGAGTTTGTGGCCCTGAAGCAGGGAAACATGACTGTTGCACAGTATGAGGCTAGGTTTGTTAGTCTGTTGAGGTATATGCTTGAGTTGGTGCGGCCAGCTAGGAGGATGATTCATAAGTTTGTTTGTGGGCTGAGAATGGATATACAGCTACATTTGACTGGGCATACTTATACTACTTTTCCCGAGGCATTCCAAGCAGCCTCGAAGTTTGAGAAACAGAAGGCAGAGATGATAGCTGAGAGTAGCCAGCCGAGTAAGAAACAGTATTTGGGCCAGAGCAACCAGAGTCAGCCGAGGTAGTATCAGACTTCTGCGTAGGTTCCTCAGCAACGTCCGTATCTGCCACAGTATCAGATTTAGGCAAGACCAGCTGCGACTAGACCCCAGCAGGGAGGTACAGTTCCTACCACTGCCAGAGCCCCCGCACCTACAGGAAACACTGTTGTAAGACAAAATCAGCAGTGTAACTTTTGTAATCGATTGGGGCACATTGAGGATAATTGTTGGAGGAAGAGTGATAAATGTACCAGTTGTGGAAGCAATGAGCATAGGGTGAAAGATTGCCCTAAGTATAAGAATGTTCAGGGCCATACTGGAGGCCAAGGTGTACAGAATAGGGCTGCAGGTGTAGGTCCAGCACAGAGGGTACAGCCTAGGGTCATTGCACTGGATGCGGAGAAGCTACCCGATACTACAGCTATAGTGGAAGGTACCTTTCTTCTCAATACTCAGCCAGTTATAGTTTTGATTGATCCCGGAGCTACACATTCGTTTATAACTCCTGTATGTGCACGATCTGTGAATGTTTGCATTGATAAACTGCCGCATGAAGTTGAAGTTAGTACTTCTTTGGGTGCGAAATTTGTTACTGAGTCTATTTGCAAATCTTGTGATATATGCATTGAGAACCGTAATTTTCCTGCTAATTTAATTATATTGCCATTCCGTGACTTTGAAATCATTTTGGGAATGGACTGGTTGGGAAATTACTATCCTCAGTTGGATTGTAGAACGAAAATTTTTTATCTTCAGATTCCTGATCTACCGGTACTGGAGATTGTTGGGAACTGCAGGGCTACCCGGATACCTCTTTTATCATCAATCAAGGCTTCTAAATTGTTGAATAAGGATTGTGAAGCTTACTTAGCTTATTTGATCAATCAACCTACTGATAAGTTGAATTTGAATGAGGTTCCGATTGTTAAAGACTTCCCTGGTATATTTCCTGAGGAATTATCGGGTTTACCACCGAATAAGGAGATTGAATTTGGGATTGATCTTATGCCAGGCACTGCGCCAATTTCTAGAAGTCCTTATAGAATGGCATCGGCTGAACTTCAGGAATTACAAATTCAGCTTTAGAACTTGCTTGAGAAAGGGTTTATACAACCTAGTTCTTCATCGTGGGGTGCGCTGTGTTGTTTGTGAGAAAGAAAGACGGCACGCTACAGTTATGTATTGATTACAGGGGACTTAATCAAGTCACGATTAAGAACAAATACCCATTGCCGTTGATTGAAGAATTGTTTGACCAGTTGCAGGGTGCGAGTGTTTACTCTAAATTTTACTTGAGGCAGGGTTACTATCAACTCAGGATTCGGAGTGACGATATACCTAAGACGGCATTCAAGACTAGATATGGCCACTATGAATTTGTTGTGTTACCGTTTGGATTGAAGAATGCACTAGCCGCATTCATGGACTTAATGCAGAGGGTTTTTCGACGTTATCTTGATCAGTTTGTCGTAATCTGTATTGACGACATTTTAGTGTACTCTAAGAATGAGGCTGAACATGAACAACATTTGAAGATTGTGCTACATACTTTGCAAGAAAACAAGCTTTTTGCTAAATTCAGCAAGTGTGAATTCTGGTTGAATCAAATATCTTTTCTAGGCCATATCATTTCAGATCATGGAATTTTAGTAGACCCAGCTAAGATTGAAGTTGTTTCGTCCTGGAAAAGAATTGAAACGGTGTCAGAGATTTGGAGTTTTCTTGGGTTGGCAAGTTACTATCGGAGGTTTGTTAAAGACTTTTTCAAAATTTCTGGACCTTTAAGCCAGTTGACTCGAAAGAAAGTTACTTACAACTGGGATACTAAATGTGATTCCAGTTTCCAAGAACTGAAGAAGAGACTAACTACAGCTCCTATACTAGCTTTACCTGAGGGTACAGAAAACTTTGTTGTCTATAGTAATGCATCTAAAGAAGGTTTGGACTGTGTTTTAATGCAGAGTGGTAAGGTGATTGCCTATGCTTCTAGGAAGTTGAAACCATATGAAGTCAATTACCCTACACAAGATCTTGAGTTAGCTGCAGTTGTGTTTGCTTTGAAGAAGTGGCGTCATTACTTGTGGGGTGGCAGATTTGAAATTTTTACTGACCACAAGAGTCTCAAATATTTATTTTCACAAAAAGATTTGAAAATGAGGCAGCGAAGATGGCT
Organism: Ehretia macrophylla; assembly: GCA_037974665.1. NCBI lineage: Eukaryota > Viridiplantae > Streptophyta > Magnoliopsida > Boraginales > Ehretiaceae > Ehretia > Ehretia macrophylla. Next base: position 41,163,436 of record CM075768.1, read on the forward strand.
AGAGCTATTAAGTGGCTACAATTGTTTATAAACTACGTGCCAGGAAAGGCAAATGTTGTTGCAGATGCTTTGAGCCAAAAGGCTACTATTGTAAGTTTAATTATCATGGTTTGGGAGACTTTGGAGGAAATTTGTTCATGGAAGCCGGAAGCTACTGAGGTAGGGATTCGATTTGCTATCTTACAAATTCAGTCAGGATTGCTAGCAAAAATCAGAGAGGCTCAAAAGACTGATCCTCACATCTTGAAAATTCAAGAAAAAGCAAAAGGGGGAGAGTCGGAGTTTAAATTACATGCAGATGGTATCTTCAGATTCAGGGACAGAGTGTGTGTTCCTGGTGATCCGACTTTGAAGAATGGGATTCTGTCCGAGGCGCATAATTCAAGATATACAATTCACCCGGGCAGTACTAAGATGTATAGAGACTTGAAACAACACTTCTGGTGGAACAATATGAAGAGGGGGATTGCTGGGTATGTATCCAGATGTTTAACTTGTCAGAAGGTTAAAGTTAAGCATCAGAGGCCAGCCGGGCTTCTGCAACCGTTGTCGATTCCGCAATGGAAATGGGTGCATATAATAATGGACCTTGTGACCAATCTTCCTAGATCTCCGAGAGGATATGATTCTGTTTGGGTTGTTGTAGACCAATTGATTAAGGTATCACACTTTATTCCCGTGAACAAACAGGATAGCCTTGATAAACTAGCTAAGCTTTATGTTGCTAATATTGTGAGACTTCATGGTGTGCCACAGAGTATAGTGTCAAATAGAGATCCCAGATTTAGATCTCGTTTTTGGCAGAAGTTGCAAGAGGCCATGGGAACTATATTGAACTTCAATACTGCATACCATCCACAAACTGATGGCCAGTTTGAGAGAACTATCAGGATCTTGGAAGACATGCTTCGGGCATGTGTGTTAGACTTTGGGAAGAATTGGGAGAAGTTTTTGCCTTTAGCAGAGTTCGCCTACAACAATAGTTACCAATCTACTATAGGTATGGCTCCCTATGAGGCGTTGTACGGTCGTAAATGCAGATCCCCATTGTACTGGGAAGAGGTTGGAGAGATGAGAACAGTTGATTCGACTGTGTTACCTGAGATGATTAAGATGGTGGATAATGTTCACCTTATTCGCCAGCGTATGCTTACAACTCAGACTCGTCAGAAGAGTTATGCGGATAAGCACCGCAGGGATCTTGAGTTTGATTTGAGAGATTGGGTGTTTCTTAGGATTTCTCCTCGAAAGGGATTGAATCGGTATGGTAAGAGCGGGAAACTTAGTCCCAGGTACGTGGGTTTGTTTGGGATCACCGAAAAGGTGGGTCCTTTAGCTTACCGGTTAGCTTTACCTCCGAGCTTGTCGAGACTGCACGATGTTTTCCACGTATCAATGTTGAGGAAATATCATCCAGATCCTTCTCATGTACGTGAACCAGAGCCTTTGCAGATTGAGGAAAAGTTAACTTATGAAGAGAAACCAATTTGAATTGTAGATCGGAAAGTTCAGGAACTTCGCAGAAAGAGTATTCCATTAGTAAAGGTTCTGTGGAATCATCATGGGTTTGAGGAAGCGACTTGGGAAAGAGAGGACCGGGTTCGGAATCAGTATCCAGAGTTGTTTGTCGACCAGGTAAGAATTGCGTGGACGCAATTATTTTAAGGGGGAGATGGTGTAATACCCGAGCCCGGAATGTAGAATTTTCTTGATTATCTTTCTGACAATTATATTTTCTTAAATTCTTTGAAATCAAATTGTTGCTTCTTTATTGTCGCAAGGTGCATTGCATTTCGAGAGCGATAGTTAAAGGGTGTCTTCTAGTCCTCAACTAGTATTTTGGTGACTTAAATTTAATATTTTACTTGTTGTTAACTAGAATTAATTTGGTGTTGGGTATTTTAGCTTTAAAATGCATAAAAATAGGCAATTTGACCAACTTAAATTAGTTTGACCAAGGGCTTTGACCATTGACCAAAGCTTGTCACCTTATAAGCTTAAAACATTGCAAAATATAAAAAAAGAAAAGAAAGCTGAAACAGAAATGGAGCAGGCCGAAGCTTTGAAGAGAAAAAAAAAAATATTTCAACCTTCCAAACTTCCAATCTTCGCGTGAACTTGTGCGGGGTTATTACCGAGGCATCCAGCGTGGCTTTCCTAGCGACTAGGAGTGTCTAAGGCGAGGGAAGCACGTTATTTGCGCATTTGAATATCATGTATGTCAACTTTATGATTTTAGGATTTTATCTGTAGTTTGTTGTTTTAATCGTTTTGATGCTTAAACAACATTCCTTGACAATTGTAGAACATGTATTTATAGTTTTTTAACATTTTCCGCGGTTGAATATTTAGATTGCAATTTAAATTGTTAGTTGAATAGTAAATAATGAATAGTAAACCCTCGAAACGTAGAAGTTGTTCCATTATGCGTTTTGTTGATGTGAAAAGATGCTAGATATGCTAGAATTTCTAAATGCATGATTTGTTTGGATTGTGTAATGGAAAAAATGAGAAAAATACGTTGGTGAAAGTCAGGGTCATTTAGGTCGAGTTTAGCGTTTTCTCATTTTGCGTGATGGCATTGTCTCGGGAGGCCATGGAAGCACTTTTGGTGTGGTTATGGCTTTGGTTGGGTGTTTGGTTAGAGTAGCGGTAGTTCAAACGAGCAAAGGGGAAAATCGGGGCTTTGCTTGAATTCTAGGGTAAAGTAGGGTTTCGGGGTCTTTAGACGTGCCTTATGGTGACCTAAGAGGATTGGTGAAGTCGGTTTCCAGAACTCGTGGCTCGTTTGGAAGTAGTAGTGTTTTGATAGTTGTGGTCGATTTGTGATTTTGCTTGTTTTCTTAATGTTATGCCTATAGAATGCTTAATATTGCTTGTTATGCTTGTTAGAGTTGATTTTGATTGAAATCCTTATCAACTGTTGCTATTGCGTGCGAGAGTAACCTCCTTTGTTATTCTCCCACGTGTGGCTCTATTGCTTTATTGCTTGATTGTTGCATTGTATATTATATTGCATTCATAGAGTCAGGGGCGGTGTGATAGGCCTCTATGGGTAGCCTCGGGTTGCTAGTGTTGGTTGCTCTAGCTCCGTGTCGTATTCCCTTTCTCGCTTGTGTTGCCTCCTAGGGATATTTGGGTCGTAGAATTGATGGATACTTCCGGGGTATTCCAAACTGAAGTTATAAGGTGGTTTGGGCCGGCGCGTCGTCATCGAATTCGTGATTGAAAGCTGTTCATGGAAAGTGAATCGTATCCTTTGAATGAGTGTTTATAGTTTTAATGCTTGTCTTGTTTTAGTGTTGGCTTTGTTTGTGTCTCTATATGATAATTGAATGAATTGCTTGACTATTTGCATTGCATTCTCCTCTCATCTCCGTCCTTGAGACCAATAACCCTCGCTGAGCAATAGTTTTTGCTCATTCCTTTCTATACTATATTTTACAGGAGTAGTCGAAACGGACCTTATTGAGGTAATTGAGGAGGATGAGCAAGTGGAGGTGTTTCCTTGATAGCATTTCTTTGCTTAACTGGTGGTTGGTTGCCAGACTTTTGTGCGGGCCATGCTTGATGTGTTTAATGCTTGGTCGTCGCTTTATTTTGAGGCTTGTAGCCTTGTATGTAGTTTCTATTTTGAGGCCTTTATGGTCATATGTTGTAAAAGTTTAAAGATTTTAAAGTTGTGAAGCTATACTCACGTGACTAGAGAAGAATTGCATACTAATGGTTTAACTGTTTAGTGGCACGAATACTTGTGTAGTATGCATGACATTTTTGGTTTGCAAAGTTAATGAGAAGATGTATATTTTCTAAAAGAGAGTTGTCTTGATTCAAATGTTTATTATGGCTTTCGCAGGTATTATGTTGAAAGTAGGGTTTTGGATCATCCACGGTACAGGGGAGACTCCGTCCGTGTGTCGGGTCCGGGCTTGGCCTTTTCGGGGTTGGGTCGGGACATGACAACAGTTATTGATTGGTCTATTCTGGCTTTAGCCCTGACTGCGACTCTGAGTTTGGAAGTTCCTTTGTTGTCCTTGAGACTGGTAAGGTTTCTTATTCGGCTGACTCGAATCAGCTCTATCAAGTTTTCTCTTCGCAACTCGGGAAGCAGCAACAAAGATAGCAGAATATGTAGTAAAGTCATGTGAAGCCAAGTGATCCTGAATTTCTGGCCTCAACCCATTCATAAATTTCCACATCTTCGCCTCAGGGGTATTGACCATGTATTGTGCATAGCAGGATAGTCTGTCGAAAAAGGCCTTATACTGAGCCACTGTCATGTTTCCCTGAGTCAAGGTCATAAACTCTTCAATCCGCCTCTGTCTTAAAACTGCAAGTATGTATTTCTCCTTGAAAGCCTTAACGAAGTTACTCCACAAGCGAGGTGTATGATCAGTTTCCCAAAGTGCCTCTACAGTGTGCCACCAGTGCTCAGCATCCCCGTGTAACTGGTACACAGCAAACTCAATCTTCTCTTCATCAGTGTAGTCAAGTGGCCTGTAAATCTTTCCAATCGCAGACAGCCAAGCCTATCCATTTTCATCATTAGCTTCCCCGAAGAATTTGGACGGGTAAAAATCAAGGAATTCTCGCATCCAGTTGTTTCTCCCATTGTTACCACCATCGCTGTTGTTATTACCACCAGCTCCGTAGTTGTTGTTGTTATGGGCTGCTTCACATGCTTCTTGACGTTCCATTACTCGCGACACGCGATCCATAGCACTTGTCATCATGTTAAACATAGCCATGCCGGGATTAGTTTGGTGAGCATCTCCGGCTTCTTGAGGCTCATCGCCCCTATTGGTATTGCGGGTACTAGGGCCAGCCATCTTTAGACACAGATTATTATGCACAATTTATAGGAATACGACAAGACAATAAATTAATGTTTAGAGTATGCAACATACAATTTCCATAGACATATAATTCTCAAAACAATTAAGACATGTTGATCACATAAGCACGTAGAAACAAAGAAGGCATATTTAACATTGGCACACATTAACACACATAAACAAGTCATCATAACTACCCATGGTCCGAGAGTTAAACCCGGCTTAAGCAATCTAAGCTCTGATACCATTAATATAGGGTGCCATTCCCCAACCCGACCTATAGAGGTTAGACTAGGGTGTGATCTAAACATTTACACCATTTCGCATACTTAATCATTTGTTAAGATTTAACACTTAACATTAGCCTAAAACTCTGAAATATTTCCCGAAAAGCCAACAGCATAACAGTTGTATTTAGGACCTTTTGGTTTGACCTAAATTTCTAAATGCCTCAATATACCAATCGTTAATCTAATTCCATTAAGAACTTCTATTTGGTCGTGAACTGATATACCTACTAGTTTATCTTGAAAGTCTTGTTTGATTAATAAGCCTAGCATGATGTCTATATCCCGTTTACTTGTCGATTCCTATGGCGCAAGTACCTGTTGATCTTTAGCTTACTATTGAGTACCTAGGTGAAATTAGATAGAGTTACATCATTTGATTTCTTCACCTAGTGATTGAGTTGCCTATGGTAGTTACTAAATCAAAACAGTAATAGCAACCCACAAGATAGCGTGTCGTCTAGTCATAGTCAGTACAAGCCAAAATTAGACCCCAAATTACAACGGGGGTCATTTACAACAACAACAAACAACATAAGAAATAGTCTTCAAAACAACATAGCGTTCACAAAATAGCCACAGTCAAGCAAGGCATGTAAGACAAGCAATCACTCCAAGGAGTCATCAACATGCACGTTTTCCTCGGGTACCTGTTCCTGATCTTCTTCACTTGTGATGATAAAAGAGGGTGAGTCCTTATGAACTCAGCGATGTGGAACGAGAGATAATGTTTTGAAACTCTTTACCAGTTAATCTCATAAAAATCTCTTTTTGAAAACATGTCACGTATTACAAATAGTAAAGTACGCAAAGTATAAGAATCAAATTGAACAACATATACAATTACCAATCATTTCAAGGATACGGTGAGCTTTTGCTCTCAAGTTCAATCGGTGAGCATTTGCTCTCAATATCATTTTCGATAACAATTGTTGCAGCCGGCTTCAATCATCCACTTATCGCTCCCAATTGGGTGTACTTCGGATGTACCCCGAAATCCTATGACCCAACTCTCCGAGGGTGGAATGCCAAGCGAGAGAGGGAATTGGACCATGGTAGTCACGGGAGCACCGGCAAGCCCTATGTCACCCGACGTTCGTGAAACGCTACCATGCCACAATGAAAGATTGGAACCTTGTATACAATGTACATTTATATCATTTAACAATTCACAATAGAAGGACAACAAAGTAGGTTGCCTCCGAGCAATTTCAAGATCACATATTGCCAAGTAAACGTACGAGGCATGCTTGACATGAAAATTCACTTTGTAGATCACATAGAGTTATATGAACATTAAACAGGCAGCCAAGTAACACATATAAATCAAGTCATATAACTCATTTCAGGGTTCACGTATCAAGTATTAAGATAATACAAGCATGCAACGACGCTTACACGAGACCGGGTGCAAGAAAAGTTTACTTATCAACATGTAATCATCGGGAATCACATTTAGAGCTATAAGGACAACTACGGGCAGCCTATTAACCACACAATTTAACACATTTAACCATAAGATCATCTCTTAGCAAATAGTCATAAGCGTTGGGGCCTTAATTTCGTGCTTAAACATGCGATTAAGTAAACCATTCATTAATTAATGATCCCAAGCCATACATCAATCAAATTAAGCAACCTCAACCAACCACAACAGTCCACACAACATCTAAGTGCCACAATTCCAAGCATTCAATACCTCAAGCAAGGTCTCAACATGATTCTAAGTATATCACTTAACAAAAACCTCACTGCAATGGTTTTTTTTCCCACATTCGATTAGACAAGCAAAAAATCTCCAATTTCCGTGAACCAAATGTAAAATTGAAGCTTAATGAGTGATTTAAATCTAGGAACAAGCCTCGTTGCATTTGGAGTTCGGACATAGGAGTTATGGCGAAAACCGTGAGACTACGCAAAACTGTCCAGTTTTAGACACATTACGATATGTGCCATTTTTTAGGGTCTTAGAGTCAGATTTAGCCATATCCTATTTCTGACAAAAATGTCCAGCACTGTAAAATCTAGCAACCAAACAATTTTCATGCATTTTTATCAACGTTTATTAGGTCAAAAATACTTTGTTCCATAGAGTCAGTAATCTGCCAGAAAAATGAGTTTGCATATCTCTAAGTTTCTAGCCAAAATCAAGCCATGCATGAGAAGATGAGCTCATATACGCACATATACATCAACTACAGAGGTAAATATAGCCATATGAAGGCATGCATGTAAGCTTTGAAAGCATTTAAAAGAGTTTAACCCTCACCTTAGCCTATTGATAGATGAAGATGCTCAAAAGCTCTTGAAAATGCAGAAAAGGGTCTTCTTTCCTTGCTTGGCCGAGAGATGGATTGTTGTTCTTTAATTCCTAGCTTAGTTAGCAAATTCTTAGTGTGTGCATGTGATTAGAACAAAAAGAAATTAAACAAAACTATCAAAACATACCTATGGCCGAGATAGAGAGATTTGTGAGCTTTGTGTGAGATTTCTTGCTTGTGGCTTGCAATGGTCGAGTTCCTTAGAGTCCTTGAGAGCCTAGGTGAGTCTTAGAATGTGCGCTTGAGCTATGGAGGTTCATGAAGCAGCCATGGCAGAGAGAGAGAGGATGAGAGAGCTTGAGAGCAAAATTTTTGATGTTGAAGAGTTGTGTGTGAGTGTGTCGGCCATAGGCTTTTGCAAGGATGCAAATTCTTGTCACCTTTTGCATTTTGAATAGTGAGGTGTATGGGTATGGTGTGTAAGCCAAGAAAGGTAGCTTAGGGTAGGGTATTTAGGAGTTTTTTATGCATTGTGTCATGTGTTTGTGTCATAGAATGTCTAGGCATATTTGAAATTATGCAATGCTTGGCCAAATGCAAGGTATTGTCGGCCAAGTGAGCTTAAAAATCTGAATTCTTAGTTTTGTTTTAAGATATATTTATTATAGGTTGATTGTGGTATTTGAGGTGCATGGACTTTGCAAAAAGAATAAGGAATAAAGAATGTTTAGTGTTTAGTGTTTTTGTCTTTTAGTGAATTGACTTAGGATTAAAATAATAGTTAGTGGAGTTTGTAAGATTATTTAATAGTCTAGTTGTGATGCCCAAGATTCTACCGTACACATTTTTAAATGTTGCATCCATTAATTGCGCATTAAATTATGTGCTTTACCTGTTGTCTTTCTTGATCACTATTCATTCCATTTTTAACCTGCATTATATTAGTGAATTAGCATTTTTATTAAATCATATTAATTGTTAAAGGAATGGGAAAAATGTGCAATTGAGCTAGGAACGATAGGAGCACTCATTTAGAAAATGTTTTAATGGTTCAATGAATAGTGTTACGTAACATAACTTAGTAATTTAATTAGCTAGCATATATTCTTCACCTTAGGCTCGTTTTAAGGTTATCAACGTTCATTTTAGTGCACCACTAAGCACCTAACTTGACCCCATTTAATCTATATGCTCATACAACACCACCTAGCTCATAACTTAACAAAACACAAAAAAAAGAGAAGATGCATGAATTACTGTAGCAAATCCGAGAATAGCATAGGAGGAAAAATAGAGATTTTTGCTCGACAAATCTTCAAGCCAAGATAGGAGCAAGTAGTTTAGGGTGTTTGCCAGCCTCCCGAGAGTTCCTACGCGCATTGGTGAGCGATTTCACGGCTTATTTTCGCATTTTAAAATAGTTGCTATTTTCTTGAGTTGTGGAAAATGAGACCAAATGCTATTGTATTGATTATCTATGCTATTATACCTTGTTTATAAGTGCTGGAGAACATATTTGAGTCATTGTTTCGCTTTTTAAATGGTTAGAATCATTAGTTTGATTTATGAGGTGAATAGTGATATTTTTCTAGGGTTTTGTGTAATTGCACGTATTGGCTTGATTCAACACTCCTAATAGATGCATTAGGTGCTAATGAAGGTAGTCTAATATCCCCGTGCACTTGAATTGCTCTAATATCACATAAAACGTAAAATAGTCGACTTTAATAAAGGGGTTTCGGGGTTAAGGCGAATCCGTGTGGATTCGGGCTTTACTTTTAGTATTCTTAGGCTACCTAGGTGCTATAGAAGCTTTGATAACCCTTGTTTGAAGCCCGGATGAGGTACGTGTAGTTTAAAGCTATAAGAGGGAATTTGGGGCTTTCGGGGCAATTCCGGGTGATCGGGCTTAATTGTGGGTTGAAAGGGTACCTTAGGGGTTAATTAGAGGATTGATGTAGTTTTCCCTCGAACGTGAATCATTAACTTTGGTTTAGAAGATAAATAGTTTGAAAAACAAAGGGGTTTAGGTGCATTTTCGGTTGACTCATGCTACTAAGCCCATGGCATGACTTCTTGAGTGTTTATATGTGGTTTCAAGTTGATTTGGAGCTTTTCGTATGATTCTATGCTTACCTTGTATATGTCCCTTTGTAAAACTGCTAATTTGCTTATATAATTGTTTCTATTCTAACTGCATCGAGGTCAACCTACTTTGTTGATCCTCCTATGTGTTATTGCTTATATTATTGACATTAACTTGCCATTGTAAAGTGCATTGCATAGTGGGTGCGCAACCAGAGTATCAGGGGCGGATGTGTTGAATATCGGCTGGGGGGGCAGAGGGCTTGCCAGTGGATATTCAAACTCCGTGCCCTAGTCCCTCATTCGCCTGGTCCGGAGATTGCCAGGGGATGTTGGGTCATAGGATTATCAGGGTACATCCGGAGTACACCCACTGGAGTGTTTGGGGTTATGCCGGCTTATCGTGATCGTGATCGTGGTTCGTGGATCGTGAATAAAGACCCAGTGAAGATTGGAGTATAGGGGTTATGTGAAATGTATCCTTTTAAATGTGTGGTTATTGAAGCTATCATTGTTTCTTGAATTGTTTAATTTCTATTGTAGTTTAACTGTATTACATGTTGCATTGCACGCCCCAGGACCTTATCCCTCACTAGGCAACAGTGGTTGCTCATACCTCACTAACATGTTTCAGGTGGCGCAGTTGAAGGAGTTGCCTTAGTTGCTGTGTGATTGTTGTCTGAGGTGGACTATGTTCTTGTTGATGAGAGTAGGACTTGTTTTCTTTACTTTATGTTCTATTTTGTAACCTAAGTGATATGTGTATATTATATAGTTTGCAAATTGAGGGATAGATGTTGTAGTGGTAGATTTAGAACCATGGCATCTAGTAACTTATATTTCTGCTATTAGCTTCTCGCATGCTTGGGAGTGAATGACTGGTTGTTTTCAATTTCTAAGAATACTTAAAAGCTATCATGGAGTGGCATGATAAGCGGTTTTGTAAAGAAGTTAAATTATGAATGCATGCTTGTCTGTATCTAAACTGTTTGTATGTCTTAAGGCTCGGATGGCCTTAAAGCTAAGATCTTTAGTTATAAATGAATGTTTTGTTATGTTGTGGCTTTATTGAGTGTTTACAGGTTTCAAGAATGTCCACAGTACAGGGGAGACTCTGTCCGTGTGTCGGGTCCGGACTTAACCATTAGGAAAAATTTTGTGACCGGGCTTGGTATTGGGTTGAGAATAGCATGGTCATTAGAGCCTCCGGTCTCGTGAGGGATCGGGGCGTTACAGTTGGTATCAGAGCTTAGTTAGCTCTCAGCCGGGATAGGGTCCTCGGCCTGTCGGGTGGTAAACCTTGTGTGTGTGCTTGTTAAGTGTGTCTTGAATTGATTGTGTGCACCTATGTGATATAGTTATGTGTTATGTCCTAAATGTGTGCTGAGTGAAGTGAAGTTGCATCGAATTGACCTCGTGAAACGTTATCTGCTTGAATTATTGATTGTAACATATGTACTTGAGCATTTTGAATTAAGTTTTGTTGTGAATTGAATTGGTTTTGTTATGATTCGCACTTGAATGACTTTGTTGCTTACATTGCTTTATATGTTCTTTTATAATCATGCTTGCATAATAGTTTAAAGAATGTTTATACATATGCAATAGTTTGGCATTCATATATAGTCCGTCGAATGGTAAGAAAGACTTCTTCCTCCCCCTAAAGAGAAGTGATTAGCAACAGGCCTTCCAAGTTGTGTGGATTGGCAGGAATGAGAGGCAATTAATTAGCCCTTTTTTTGGGATTTGGTGTTGTAGGCGGAGCTCAGTTATTGGGATTTCTTTCAAGGCATTCTTCTCCGCTCAGCAGTCAGAAATGAATGACTTCCTTTGGGATTTCTATATGACCGTTCTCTCGGTTTTCTTATTGAGTATTCTTCTAGTATTTTCTTGCTGGTATTACTCGGAAGACTTAGTTTGGAATTCTAATCAGCCTTATTATATGGAATTATCTTCGGTATTTGTACTCTAAATTCTTATTGGTATTTTCTCGCCACTGTTATTTGGGATTCTATTCTTCTATGGTATTCGTACCAGCGGGATTCTTATTTGAATTTCGAAGTAACATCTCTATTGGAGCCTTTATTTGGCCTTATTACGTGAGGTTCGCAGGCAATACTACTCGGATTTCTTAATGAGCTCCCACGAGAGTTCGTATATGGTATTCTTGCTTAGCAACTGATGACGAGTAATCGGAGTTGGTTTTCAGTTGTTGTGGAGTTCCCTTGTGAAGAAGAATTGCGTGGACGCAATTTGTTTAAGGGGGAGAGGATGTGACGCCCGAAATTCTACCGTACACATTTTTTAATGTTGCATTCATTAATTGCGCATTAAATTCTGTGCTTTACCTGTTGTCTTTCTTGGTCACTATTCATTCCATTTTGAACCTGCATTATATTAGTGAATTAGCATTTTTATTAAATCATATTAATTGTTAAAGGAATGAGAAAAATGTGCAATTGAGCTAGGAGCGATAGGAGCACTCGTTTAGAAAATGTTTTAATGGTTCAATGAATAGTGTTACGTAACATAACTTAGTAATTTAATTAGCTAGCATATATTCTTCACCTTAGGATCGTTTTAAGGTTATCAACGTTCATTTTAGTGGACCACTAAGCACCTAACTTGACCACATTTTAAAAAAAAAAACGAGAAGATGCAGGAATTACTGTAGCAAATCCGAGAATAGCATAGGAGGAGAAATAGAGATTTTTGCTCAACAAATCATCAAGCCAAGCTAGGAGCAAGTAGTTTAGGGTGTTTACTAGCCTCCCGAGAGTTCCTATGTGCATTGGTGAGCGATTTCACGGCTTATTTTCGCATTTTAAAATAGTTGCTATTTTATTGATTTGTTGAAAATGTGACCAAATGCTATTGTATTGATTATCTATGCTATTATACCTTGTTTATAAGTGCTAGAGAACATATTTGAGCCATTGTTTCGCTTTTTAAACGGTTAGAATCGTTAGTTTGATTTATGAGGTGAATAGTGACATTTTTCTAGGATTTTGTGTAATTGCACGTATTGGCTTGATTCAACACTCCTAATAGATTCCTTAGGTGCTAATGAAGGTAGTCTAATATCCCCGTGCACTTGAATTGCTCTAATATCGTATAAAACGTAAAATAGTCGACTTTAATAAAGGGGTTTCGGGGTTAAGGCGAATCCGGGTGGATTCGGGCTTTACTTTTAGTATTCTTAGGCTACCTAGGTGCTATAGAAGCTTTGATAACCCTTGTTTGAAGCCCGGATGAGGTACGTGCAGTTTAAAGCTATAAGAGAGAATTTGGGGCTTTCGGGGCAATTGCGGGTGATCGGGCTTAATTGTGGGTTGAAAGGGTACCTTAGGGGTTAATTAGAGGATTGATGTAGTTTCCCCTCGAACGTGAATCATTAACTTTGGTTAGGAAGATAAAGAGTTTGAAAAACAAAGGGGTTTAGGTGCATTTTCGGTTGACTCATGCTACTAAGCCCATGGCATGACTTCTTGAGTGTTTATATGTGGTTTCAAGTTGATTTGGAGCTTTTGGTATGATTCTATCCATACCTTGTATATGTCCCTTTGTAAAACTGCTAATTTGCTTATATAATTGTTTCTATTCTAACTACATCGAGGTCAACCTACTTTGTTGATCCTCCTATGTGTTATTGCTTATATTATTGACATTAACATGCCATTGTAAAGTGCATTGCATAGTGGTTGCGCAACCATAGTATTAGGGGCCGATGTGTTGAATATCGGTTGTGCGGCAGAGGGCTTGCCGGTGGATATTCAAACTCCGTGCCCTAGTCCCTCATTCTCCTGGTCTGGAGATTGCCAGGGGATGTTGGGTCGTAGGATTATCGTGGTACATCCGGAGTACACCCACTGGAGTGTTGGGGTTATGCCGGCTTATCGTGATCATGATCGTGGTTCGTGGATCGTGGATCATGAATGAAGACCCAGTGATGATTGGAGTATAGGGGTTATGTGAAATGTATCCTTTTAAATATGTGGTTATTGAAGCTATCATTCTTTCTTGAATTGTTTAATTGCTATTGTTGTTTAACTGTATTACCTGTTGCATTGCACGCTCGGGGACCTTATCCCTCACTGGGCAACAGTGGTTGCTCATACCTCGCTAACATGTTTCAGGTGGCGCAGTTGGAGCAGTTGCATTAGTTGCTGTGTCTAGTTGGCTGAGGTGGACTATGTTCTTGTTGATGAGAGTAGGACTTGTTTTCTTTACTTTATGTTCTATTTTGTAACCTAAGTGATATGTGTATATTATATAGTTTGCAAATTGAGGGATAGATGTTGTAGTAGTAGATTTAGAACCATGGCATGTAATAACTTATATTTCTGCTATTAGCTTCTTTGAATGCTTGGGAGTGAATGACTGGTTGTTTTCAATTTCTAAGAATACTTAAAAGCTATCATGGAGTGGCATGATAAGCGGTTTTGTAAAGAAGTTAAGTTATGAATGCATGCTTGTCTGTATCTAAACTGTTTGTATGTTTTAAGGCTCGGATGGCCTTAAAGCTAAGATCTTTAGTTATAAATGAATGTCTTGTTATGTTGTGGCTTTATTGAGTGTTTACAGGTTTTCAGAATATCCACGGTACAGGGGAGACTCTGTCCGTGTGTCGGGTCCGGATTTAACCATTAGGAAAAATTTTGTCACCGGGCTTGGTATTGGGTTGAGAATAGCATGGTCATTAGAGCCTCCGGTCTCGTGAGGGATTGGGGCGTGACAGTTGGTATCAAAGCTTAGTTAGCTCTCAGCCGGGATAGGGTCCTCGTCCTGTCAGGTAGTAAACCTTGTGTGTGTGCTTGTTAAGTGTGTCTTGAATTGATTGTGTGCACCTATGTGATATAGTTATGTGTTATGTCCTAAATGTGTGCTGAGTGAAGTGAAGTTGCATCGAATTAACCTCGTGAAACGTTATCTGCTTGAATTATTGATTGTAACATATGTACTTGAGCATTTTGAATTAAGTTTTGTTGTGAATTGAGTTGGTTTTGTTATGATTCGCACTTGAATGACTCTGTTGCTTACATTGCTTTATATGTTCTTTTATAATCATGCTTGCATAATAGTTTAAAGAATGTTTATACATATGCAATAGTTTGGCATTCATATATAGCCCGTCGAATGGTAAGAAAGACTCCTTCCTCCCCCTAAAGAGAAGTGATTAGCAACAGGCCCTCCAAGTTGTGTGGATTAGCGGGAATGAGAGGCAATTAATCAGCCCTTTATTTGGGAATTGGTGTTGTAGGTGGAGCTCAGTTATTGGGATTTCTTCCAAGGTATTCTTCTCCGCTCAGCAGTCAGAAATGAATGGCTTCCTTTGGGATTTCTATATGACTGTTCTCTCGGTTTTCTTATTGAGTATTCTTCTAGTATTTTATTGCTGGTATTGCTCAGAAGACTTAGTTTGGGATTCTAATTAGCCTTATTATATGGAATTATTTTCAGTATTTGTACTCTAAATTCTTATTGGTATTTTTTCGCCAGTGTTAGTTGGGATTCGATTCTTCTATGGTATTCATGCCAGCGGGATTCTTATTTGGATTTCGAAGTAACATCTCTATTGGAGCCTTTATTTGGTCTTATTACGTGAGGTTCGTAGGCAATACTACTGGGATTTCTTAATGAGCTCCCACGAGAGTTCGTATATGGTATTCTTGCTTAGCAACTGATAACGAGTAATCGGAGTTGATTTTCAGTTGTTGTGGAGTTCCCTTGTGAAGAAGAATTGCGTGGACGCAATTTGTTTAAGGGAGAGAGGAAGTGACGCCCGAGATTCTACCGTACACATTTTTAAATGTTGCATCCATTAATTGCGCATTAAATTCTGTGCTTTACCTGTTGTCTTTCTTGGTCACTATTCATTCCATTTTTAACCTGTTATATATTAGAGAATTAGCATTTTTATTAAATCATATTAATTGTTAAAGGAATGGGAAAAATGTGCAATTGAGCTAGGAGCGATTGGAGCACTCATTTAGAAAATGTTTTAATGGTTTAATGAATAGTGTTACGTAACATAACTTAGTAATTTAATTAGCTAGCATATATTCTTCACCTTAGGCTCGTTTTAAGGTTATCAACGTTCATTTTAGTGGACCACTAAGCACCTAATTTGACCCCATTTAATATATATGCTCATACAACACCACCTAGCTTATAACTTAACAAAACACACAAAAAAAAAGAGAAGATGCAGGAATTACTGTAGCAAATCCGAGAATAGCATAGGAGGAGAAATAGAGATTTTTTCTCAACAAATCTTCAAGCTAGGATCAAGTAGTTTAGGGTGTTTGCTAGCCTCTAGAGAGTTCCTACGCGCATTGGTGAGGGATTTCACGGCTTATTTTCGCATTTTAAAATAGTTGCTATTTTCTTAATTTGTTGAAAATGTGACCAAATGCTATTGTATTGATTATCTATGATATTATACCTTGTTTATATGTGCTAGAGAACATATTTGAGCCATTGTTTCGCTTTTTAAACGGTTAGAATCGTTAGTTTGATTTATGAGGTGAATAGTGACGTTTTTCTAGGGTTTTGTGTAATTGCACGTATTGGCTTGATTCAACACTCCTAATAGATGCCTTAGGTGCTAATGAAGGTAGTCTAATATCCCCGTGCACTTGAATTGCTCTAATATCGCATAAAACGTAAAATAGTCGACTTTAATAAAGGGGTTTCGGGGTTAAGCCGAATCCGGGTGGATTCGGGCTTTACATTTAGTATTCTTAGGCTACCTAGGTTCTATAGAAGCTTTGATAACCGTTGTTTGAAGCCTAGATGAGGTACGTGTAGTTTAAAGCTATAAGAGGGAATTTGGGGCTTTAGGGCAATTGTGGGTGATCGGGCTTAATTGTGGGTTGAAAGGGTACCTTAGGGGTTAATTAGAGGATTGATGTAGTTTTCCCTCGAACGTGAATCATTAACTTTGGTTTGGAAGAGAAATAGTTTGAAAAACAAAAGGGTTTAGGTGCATTTTCGATTGACTCATGCTACTAAGCCCATGGCATGACTTCTTGAGTGTTTATATGTGGTTTCAAGTTGATTTGGAGCTTTTGGTATGATTCTATGCTTACCTTGTATATGTCCCTTTGTAAAACTGCTTATTTGCTTATATAATTGTTTCTATTCTAACTGCATCGAGGTCAACCTACTTTGTTGATCCTCCTATGTGTTATTGCTTATATTATTGACATTAACTTGTCATTGTAAAGTGCATTGCATAGTGGTTGCGCAACCATAGTGTCAGGGGCGGATGTGTTGAATATCGGCTGGGCGGCAGAGGGCTTGCCGGTGGATATTCAAACTCCGTGCCCTAGTCCCTCATTCGCCTGGTCCGGAGATTGCCAGGGGATGTTGGGTCGTAGGATTATCGGGGTACATCCGGAGTACACCCACTGGAGTGTATGGGGTTATGCCGGCTTATCGTGATCATGATCGTGGTTCGTGGATCGTGAATGAAGACGCAGTGAAGATTGGAGTTTAGGGGCTATGTGAAATGTATCCTTTTAAATGTATGGTTATTGAAGCTATCATTGTTTCTTGAA
>CM075768.1:41187965-41220465 GCA_037974665.1 Ehretia macrophylla
GCCAAGTGCTCTGCGCCCAAGTCCGAATAACATTAGCCCAAGTTAGTTTGCATGCTCGCTGCGTGCCTAAGTGCTGTCACAAGTGTCGTGGGGTTTCGAGGCAACGATGATGCCCAGCTATGCCCATGTGGTAAGTGCTATGCCCAAGGATGCCCAAGTGCTATACCCAAGTGCTATGCCCAATGATGCCTAAGTCCTAAGTCCTACGCCCAAGGATGCCCAAGTGTCAATACCCAAGTGCTATGCCCAAGGATGCCCAAGTGTCGAACTCATAAGTTTTAAGTGTCGACGAGCGAATTCCCAAAGTGCTATACCCAAGTGCTATGTGCTATGCCCAATGATGCCCAAGTGCTATGTGCTATGCCTATTAATGCCCAAGTGCTATGTGCACCCAAGTGCTTTCCCCAATGATGCCTAAGTGCTATGTGCTATGCCCAAGTTCTAATGGGCCCACAGCCGGCCGATCCCCGTATACCGCACGAAGGTGCGCGCATGGGGCGCCCATGCCGCCCGATGGGGCGCCCATGCTGCACGACGGTAAGTGCATCAAGCGCGCATGCCGCACGATGGTGCAGATATTTGGCCCGCATGCTGCACGAAAGTGCGCGCATGGGGCGCCCATGCCTCAAGATGGTGTGCGCATATCGCACGAAAGTGCACGCATGGGGCGCCCATGCTACACGATGGTGCATGCATCAGGCGCGCATGCCGCACGATGGTGCGCGCATATGGCCCGCATTCCACATGAAGGTGCGCGCATGGGACACCCATGCCGCACGATGGTGAGCTCATCGGGCTCTCATGCTGCACGATGGTGCACGCATGTAGCTCGCATACAGCACGAAGGTGAGCGTGTGGGGCACACTTGGCGCAGGATGGTGTGAGCATCGTATGCGCATGCCGCACAATGGTACGCGTATGCAGCACGAAGGTGCGCCCATGAGGCACCCGTGCTTCACCTTCGTGTGCGCATGGGGCGCGCATACCACACGATGGTGCGCGCAAGTGGCGTGCGCGGGGTGCTCAAGGGGCATTGTTGGGGAACTGTTGGGGCACGGTTAGGGCACTATTGGGGCACGGTTGGGGCACTATTGGGGCACGGCTGGAGCACTATAGGGTTACGCTTAGGTGACAATGAGGGATGTTGGGGGACGACTTTGGTACTACTAGGGGACATTGGGCACGACGGGCAATGTTAAGCATTTGGGGGTAATGGGCATGCAGAATGTATTATGACACAAATGTGGACATTGATGTCCTTTTACAAGTGGTTTTCGAATCTATGAAGTAGTCTTAACCTTTCCCTTGTCCGACAAACAGTTCGTCACATTTGTGAGGCGAATTAGATTAATCGGGTTCCCAATCCATCCAAAAAAAATTTTAACGCCAAATATCATGTAAACAAATTAAATGATTTTTCTAGTATTTTTTCTGATTTTTTCCTATTTTTTGTAATTTTTAAATATTAAAAATTAATTTTCCGAAATTTTTTTTTGAATATCATTTAACAAATTATTGTATGAATTAATATAATTTTGTCTGAATTTTTTACAATTTTTTTTTGATTTTTCCCTATTTTTTTCAATTATTAAATATTAAAAAATATTTTTTCGAAAATAATAATCTTGAAGTATTTGGATATCATATGCTATAAACAAGGAGCAAGTTGGGTATGAAGATCATGCCATATAGGGCTATTTATAGTGTAAAACACCCATTATGAATCTCTGACAAAATGTATGTCATGCCCCAACCCGACCCAAGGAGGCTAGACTAGGATATGACCTAATTCATTTATACTATTTCACATTTTTAGCTTTTTTGTTATGATTTAATGCTTAACGTTACCCTAGAACTCCGAAAGTTTTTTCAAAAAACCGACAGCATAACGGCTGTATTAAAGACCTTTGGTTTGACTTATTTTCTAAAACGCCCCAAAACCTTTAATCATTGATTCAATTCCAACTAAAATTTCTTATTTTGTTATCAATAGATATGCCTGCTAATTTATCTCGATAGTCTCGTTTGATTGACAAGCCTAGCATGATAACTATGTCCCGTTTATTTGCAAGTTCCTATCTTGCAAGTACTTATTATCCCTTAGCTTACGCATAAGCACCTAAGTGAGATTAGATAGAGTTTCATTATATGTTTCTTCACCTAGTGGTTTAAACACCTATGATAACTACTAATCATGATAATTAAAGCAAACAACAAATAAAGAGTTCGTTTTGGTTATAATCAGTACAAGCCAAAATTAGACCCAAATTACAACGGGGACATTTACATCAACAAAATAAGCAGTTGCAATCAAACACAACATCCATATAGCAACCACTTTCTGGCAAAGCACAAAAGCACGTAGTCACTCCAATGAATAATCAACAAGCACATTCTCCTCGGGTACCTATTCCAAATCTGCTTCACATGTGACAAAAAGAGGGTGAGTCCTTAGGAACTCAACAAGGGGGGGAAACAAGTGACAAGGTTTTGAAAATCCTTTTTCAGTTAACTTGTGAAAACTCCTTTGAAAACATGTCAAATAAAATAAGTAAGTTCATAACAAGACATATCGACAAGTAAACATACGAGGCATGCTTTGACATGTAAATTCACTTTGTAAAACAGTTAGAAGCATGTGAAAATTTAACGGACAGCCAAGTAATCACCATATAACAAGTCATATAACTCATTTTAGTTCACATATCAAGTGTTGAGATCATACAAGCATGCAACGACACTTACACAAAATCAGGTGCAAGAATAGTTCACTTATCAACATGCAATCATCGAGAATCATGTCTAGAGCTATAAGGACAATTCCGGGCAACCTATTAACCTTCCTCAACATCAATTATAATACACACAAGAGTGTTTTATGACTCGGGAGTCTACGGGACTATTAGGTTTACAAGGCCGTGCTCGGGGTTAGTTTCATTTACTAAGCACCACAAGTAATACTTAAACCACATCAAGCATACTTAACATTTATTAGGCGGCCTACTAATCACACAATTTGAACACATTAACCATCGGATCATTACTTAGCAAGTTTTCATAAGCAATAGGGCCTAAATTTGTGCTTACACATGCGATTAAGCCACAATTTGCCACGTAATTAAACCCAAGCCATGGATCAATTAATTAAGCATCCTCAATCATCCAAAACATCCCATACAATGTCTAATAGCCGCAATTCCAAGAATTCAATACCACAAGTAAAGTTACAACATGTTTCAAAGCATTTTACTAAACAAAAACCCTACTGCAGTGGTCTGTTTTCCCACATTCAATTGGCCAAGAAAATAATCTCCAAATTCAGTGAACCAAATTTCAAATTGAATCTTAATTAGTGATTTAAATATGGGAACAAACCTCACATCATTTGGAGTTCGAACTTAGGAGTTATGGCCAAAACCGTGAGACTACGCAAAACTATCCAGTTTTAGACACATTACGATTTTTGTCATTTTTGAGGGTCTTAGATTCAGATTTAGCTTTGGCCTATTTCTGACAAAAATGTCCATTACTGCAAAATATAGCAAACTAACAATTTTCATGCATTTTTATCAAAAATTAATAGGTCAAAAATACTTCGATCTACAAAGTTAGTAATCTGCCAGAAACCTATTTCATTTTTCCAATTTTTCCAGATTTAGACACCTTTCGATATTTTTCCATTTCGGGGGTCTTAGGGTCAAAATTGGCCTTGGACTATTTCTACAAAAAAATGTTCATAACGGACAAAACTAGTAAGCTACCAATTTTCACACATTTTTATCAAGATTTACTAAGCCAAATGCACTTCGTTCTACAAGGTCAGAAAACTGCCAGAAAAAAAAAACGTTTTTACCTATCTTCAAGTTCTAGCCATTATCATGCCATGCATGAGTAGATAAGCTCATATACAGATATATATAACAACTACAGAGGTAAATATAGCCATATGAGAGCATGCATGTGAGTTTTGAAAGCTTTTAAAAGAGTTTAACCCTCACCACTTTGAAGACTTAGCAAATGTGCACAAAGTCCTTGTTTTTGAGCTTTGTGTGTGACTTTGAGCTTTCCTTGCTTGATTACTGTTGTAGGTTTTAAATTACTCGCAAGTGCACGAACCGTATGAAGGTATAGCTCAGGAAAATACGAGGTCGATCCCTCAGAGACTTGTTTAGTTAAGGTCAAGTTTTAGACTACGATTTAGATTTCCTAATCTAATTGGAAAGATTAATATTTCAGGTTGAGATAAAATAGTAAAAGACTAAACAATAAATCTAAATAAGTAAGACGATTAAAAATCCTAAGATAAAAGTTATTAATAAATTTAAGAACAAAAATAAAGTAATACTAAAAGAATATGTAATGAATCTAGAGACTTAATAAATAAATTCTAAAATAAGAACAACTAATAAATTGAATGAAATAAATTAATAAATTCTAAAACGAAAACAATTAATAACTTGAGTAAAATCAATTAAAATAAACTAAATCAAGGAAATATTAGAAAAGAAAATAACTAATTAAATAAAAGACGAATGTTAAAAAGTGAGACTAAACAAGTAATCGTAAAAGGCTAAGGTTCGGAATCCACCTTGCTCATCCTCACGTCAACTATATTTAATCATTAATTTTTCCCAAATTTTACTACATGATAATCTCGCAATCTAGCCTCGTTACCATGGAAGATATCATCTTTTAAGCCCTAAGTTAATGAATCCCAAAAGTATGTTTATTCTAACTTTGCAAAAGAATCTTCAAATTATTAATTGTATCCCAACTAGAAATCACAATTAATATTCGGCATTAAAAATCAAAACATTCAATTATTAAGAATTATTCAAAGCATGAGAAAAACATGATTAAACCCATCTAAGAAATTATCTCAACAATTGATGAAAGAATAAACATTAAACATGAATGATCAAGTTATGGGAAAAAAATTAATTCACAAATATAGTATCTATTAAAATTAACAAGGTTTTATTGTCACCTTAGCGAAGAAAATTAGCCTGACATTCTAATGAAACTAAAATAACAATTCTGAAAAATAAACATTATTTAAATAAATTAAAGTAAAGGAAAGAAAACGTTACATAGTTTAAACGTGAAGAAACTCCAAAAGCATCCTAATGTCTCGCAAAAGAAGAAAAACTAATAAACTAAACTAATTTTTTTGTTTCGAATTTCCGATGCGGCTATTGCTTCTCGCAAAAGAAGAAAAACTTATAAACTAAACTAATTTTTTTGTTTCGAATTTCCGCTACTGCTGCTGCTTCTCGCGTTCTCCTCCTGTTGCGTTTTTTTCATGTGTCTTAAATAGGCACAAAGTTCTTCTTCTTTTTTTTGTTTTTGTTTTGTTTTGTCGACCTTGGCCAATGGGACTAGGCTTTGATCTCTTTTTGTTTTCTTTTATTTCAAGTCCAATTTGGACTTGTCTCGTGAATCTGATTGTTGGCCAAGGCTAATGCCTTGGTCAATGGTCAATTCTTATATTATTTTTTCCTTTTTTATTTTCTTTCCTTTTGTTTTATTTCTTCAAATCTTGATTAAATATTCTTCAATAAGCTTTTGATCTTTTCTTCTCATGCAATTCTTCAAGACTTTACTCTAAGTGCTATTTCATCATCACAACTCTTGATCTGCATGTCCCTATGATCTTCATATTTAATTATTCGTTCACGTACAAATAACATTTTAGCCCTGAAAATTGTGAAAAAGTCTCAGATAAGTGATAGACAAATTAATGCATTTAAGACTTATTAGTTAAGCTCATATTGGATGCAACAAAGTCTAATTTAAATATAAAAATATGCAAACTCTGTGACGCCCGAACTTTTGCCTTGCATTCAATTACTGTTGCATCCCTTGTTTGCGCATTTCCTTCTGTGCATTATTGACTGCCTTCTTGAATTACTATTCACTTCATTTTTAAACTGCATTCTATTGGTTAATTAGCATTTTTATTAAATCATATTAATTATCAAAGTTGTGGGAAAAATGTGCATTGAGCTTAAGGCGTTAGGAAGGCTCGTTTAGAAAATGACTTTAGTAGTTGAATGAATAGTGTTACGTAACTAACTTAGAAATTTAATTAACTAGCACACATGTTCACCTTAGGCTCGTTTTTAAGCTTACTTCGCGCATTTTAAAAGCCACCTAAATGCCCAAACATGACCCCACCTCAATACATACTCCATATAACACAACACAAGCTCATTTTAACACAAAACAAAAAAATTTCAGCAAATGAACAGTGCTGAACCCGACAGCCCTTCCCTTGCACATTTGGAGATTTTTGCTTCATCAAATCATCAATTCAAGCCAAGCCAAGCCTAGAGCAAGTAGTTTAGGGTGTGTGCAAGCTTCCTAGGTGCTCCTACGCGCATTGGTGAGGGATTTCATGGCTTATTTTCGCATTTTAAAATAATTGCTATTTTCTTGATTTGTTAGAAATGATGTTTAATGCTATTGCAAGGCTCAAATAAGCTTATATATGTTGTGTACACATAGTAGAGACCACTTTTATGCTATTGTTTCATGAATTAAACGGTAGAAATCGATAGTTAATTCGTAGGGGTGAATAGTGACGGGAATTCTAGGGTTTTGTGAAATTGCGCGTTTTAACTTGATTCAATGCTTCTAATAGATGCCTTAGGTGCTAATGAAGATAGCCTAATAGCCCCGTGCACTTGAATTGCTTTAAAATCGCATAAAACGTAAAATAGCCGACTTTAAGTTGGGGCTTTCGGGGTTAATGCGAATCCGGGTGGATTCGGGCTTCAATTCTAGTATCCTTAGGCTACCTAGGTGCTATAGATGCCTTGATATCCCTTGTTTGAAGCCCGGACAATGTAGGTGTGGTTTAAAGCCAAAAGAGGGAAATTGGGGCTTTCGGGGTAAACGCGGGCATTTGATTGAGTTCGAGGGTTGAGAGGGTACCTTGGGGGTTAGTTAGAAGGTTGGGAGAGTTTCCTTTGAAAATGAAATCATTAACTTTGGTTTAGAAGAGAAATAGTTCGAAAAACAAAGGGGTTTAGGTGCAATTTAAGTTGTCTCACACTTCTAAACCCATGTCAGGACTTCTTGAGTGTTTATATGTGATTTTAAATTGATTTGGAGCTTTTGGAATGATTCTATGCTTATTTGGTATAAGTTCATTTGTAAACTGCTTATTAGCTTCTATCTTTGCTTCTATCCTAATTGCAACGAGGTCAACCTACTTTGTTGATCCTCATATGTGTTAATGCTTATATTATTGTTATTAACTTGCCATCGTTGAGTGCATTGCATAGTGGTTGCACAACCATAGTGTCGGGGCGGATGTGTTGAATATCGGCTGGGCGGCAGAGGGCTTGCCGGTGGATATTCAAACTCCGTGCCCTATTCCCTCATTCGCCTGGTCCGGAGATTGCCAGGGGATGTTGGGTCGTAGGATTTGGGGTACATCCGGAGTACACCCACTGGAGTGATTGGGGTTATGCCGGCTTATCGTGATCGTGCTCGTGGTTCGTGGATCGTGATTGAAGACCAGTGAAGATTGGTGTATAGGGGATTGTTGAAACGTATCCTTTTAAATGTGTGATTATTTAAGTTATCGTTGTTTCTTTAATTGTCTAAGTGTTATTGTTGTATGATTGTATTATATGTTGCATTGCACGCCCCGGGACTATATCCCTCACTGGGCAACAGTGGTTGCTCATACCTCACTAACATGTTTCAGGTGGCGCAGTTGGAGGAGTTGCCCTAGTTGCTGTGTGTTATTCTGAAGTGGCTGTGCCTTCTTGTTTCTATTTGGTATTTGTGTATCTATTTTGTGGCCTAAGGGCTTTGTTTATATTGGTTGTTGTAAGAAGTTGAAGGATAGTTAGTTGTTGTGTAGATTTGGGAACCTATATATTGTAATAACTTATATTTCTGCTATTAGCTTCTTCGCATGCTTGGGAGTGAATGGCTTAAAGTAGAAATATTTGATCTTTCAATTATGTTTAATTGATTTCCTAGAATGTCATGATTATAAAACTATGTTGATAATAAGTTCTCGCATGCTTGGGTGTTTTGGAACTATTGTGTACTATAAGGCTCGGATGGCCTTAAAACTTTGATGTTTAATTAAGAAAGGCTTGTATTGTATTGTTGGGACTTTGTTTGAGTGTTTACAGGTTTTCAGAATGTCCATAGTACAGGGGAAACTCTGTCCGTTTTTCCCCTAAAATTTTGTGACCGGGTTTGGTATTGGGCTGAGAATAGCATGGTTATTAGAGCCTCCGGTCTCGTGAGGGATCGGGGCGTTACAAACTCCTACTTATATCTCAACCCCCAATCAGCGTATTGCTAGTCCCTAGCAATTGAAGCGATTTAAAAGATTATTGAATAAACGAACATCAAATGATTTTTCTTTTCTTCCATTAATCTTCACTCAAGTCAATACATCAAGCAAAAAGCTACAATCGTTAGAGATACTTCACAAATCATCAACTCAGCGTGTGTGAATGAGTTAGTAAGCACAATACCAACTCCTCATCTTCAGATATCACGACTCAAGTCCCCTTACAGAGAATACATCTCAACTCAATCCTCACAGATATGATCACTCAACAAACAACAACCCTCGGAGAATAAGGTGTAATTCTCTCAAGTAGTATATGTGAGTGGAGGAATATAGACAGATAAGAATCTCACATTTAAGCATGAATGAAGGAACATTAATAAAGAAGATATAATATTTAGTCTCATGAAAGGAATATCAAAAATACTTCATATCACCCTTTTAGATCCATCATATACAGTCAATATTGCCATGTAACCCCTAAGATCAAGCAAGGACTTTTTTAGGACGCAATGTAGGTAAATATGATATATGTATAAGGGTTAAGGTGAAGTGATGAATGTCAAAAGTGTCTCAAGATTACTTGGAAAATACTTTCAGCTTTCTGTTCAATACTCTTTTTTTTTTACTCTTTTCTCATTCACATCTTTCACAACTCCATTAGTCTTTCACTGACTTTTTTTCAATTTTTTTTTTTGTTTTCTTGTACTTTTTTTAAAATATTCCCCCCCCCTCCCTTTTTTTTTGGAAAAAAATACACATTTCCCTCACTGTTTTTCTTCCCTTCAACTATGAATTCTTCAATAACGATAGAAAATGTCTCAAATAAGTCATCCTACTCCAAGAAGATAAAATCACTAGTAACAAGAGTAGCTAATGCAACTAACAAATTTAAGCTCATAATCTCCATCAATGCTGAAAGAATGTTTCCACTTTCTACTTGAAACACTTTGGGAAAATAGGTTTACGAAGGAAAAGCTAATTTCAAGGCTCAACGGGGTGACTAGCGATTATGTAAAGAAAAGAAAAGAAAAAAATATATATATATATTATTAAAAGGCTCAAAACAAGAAACAGGGCCTAACTGTCATCTCTTAAGGATATACATGGCTTACCTAAAATTTCATGACTTCACTTCAAGTGTGACATAAAGAATTTTTAGGCAAATAAATGAAAGAATAATGAGACTATTGAATGATATAACATGAGCTTCCACAAAGGAAAATAATTAGATGGCCAAGAATGTAGACTCTGCAATAAATGATAGGCTCAAGACTCACAAGGGTTGAAATAGTTTTCACATATTCTCTTCAGGTTATCTCATCATTCAATCCTTCAACAAAAAGTAGTATTGTGTTGCTACATGAATGTGCAAAGAGCTGAGTATGATGACAGTGAAGTCCTTTTCACAAAAGCGGCTAATTAACTTGGCATACAACTTGAGCTAAGACAAGGGAAAAAGAAGGGAGAAACAAAAATAATGATGATTAAAAAATAACTCCCCAACCCCAATCAAAACCAAACATTGTCCTCAATGTTTAAAAATAAACTCTCAAATATATGCAACAATGAACAGAGAGTATAAACAAATAAAGAAAACGCAGGAGAACAAGTTAGCTAAGAAAAATAAAAGTCTGTACGAGAACATACCTGAAGCACTTGATAAGAAAAAAGAAAACAATGCCTTAAATCTGAAACGATATAGTGAGACCCAAAAAAAACAAGAGAAAGCAAGGTAACAAGAAACAACAAAAAGAATAACAGACTTCTTTTTTTTTTTTTTTTTTTACTTTTTCCAATTTTATATTTTTTTGTTGACTGACCCTATTTACATCCCCATACAAAGGCTCTGAACTCTGGGAGGCACTAAAGCCAACTCTATGAAACAATAAAAATAATAAATTAACTAAAACAGAAATAGAAAAAAAGATAGAATTTAAATACCTAGATCCATTTAATGTCAGCCAGTAAGACAAATCCTGTGAAACTTCAGAAATAGAGTTAACCAAGTACATTAAAATTACGGAGGAGAGGCAATTAATTTCAAACCACCAATGTACTCAAACCCCGGTCAGTCTCCCATACTTAGGAGGGAAAGCTAGGAATTACGCTTTCGGCCAATGATTTTACTTTCATAGTATCCATCCTAGTCAACCCCAAGACTTCCATTACACAAGATAATCCATTTTCGAGAAAATGGTAAAGCCTACTATAATCCAGTGGAGGTCCAACCAAAAGTTGGGAAAAATAAAGATTGCATAAAAATTATTTTAATCCTGATAAACAGGATCATCTACCAGTCCCTCTTCAATCTCTGGGTTTTTAAGTTCTAGAAATGGTTTTAATTGTTGCCCATTTACTTTAAATATATTACCATTCTGAGGATTTTCAATTTCAATAGAACCATGAGGATAGACAGTTTGCACAACATATGGACCAGACCACCTAGATCTCAATTTTCCTAGAAATAAATGTAAACGGGAATTATACAGCAAGACTTTTTGACTAGGCTCAAAGGATTTCCTAAAGATGTTAGAATCATGCACTTTCTTCATTCTATCTTTATATGACTTGGCACAATCATAAGCATCATTATGGATTTCCTCTAACTCATTGAGTTGAAGTTTTCTTTGAAGACCTGCCTTATCAAGATCAAAATTTAAAGTTCTGATAGCCCAGTATGCCTTATGCTGTAGCTCAACAGAAAGATGACATGCCTTACCAAACACTAGATGATATGGTGTCATTCCAATAGGAGTCTTATATGTTGTCCTATATGCCCACAATGCATCATCTAATTTCAAAGACCAATCTTTCCATGTGGGATTTACTGTCTTTTCTAGAATTCTTTTTATCTCCCTATTGGATATTTCAACCTGGCCACTAGTCTGTGGGTGATAAGGAGTAGCTACCTTATGAGTAATGCCATATTTTTTCATTAACTGCTCAAACACCTTATTGCAAAAATGTCTACCCCCATCACTAATGATTGCCCTTGGAGTACCAAATCGTGCCAAAATGTGTTCTTTCAAAAATTTAACAACTGTTTTATGATCATTACTCCTACATGCTTTAGCCTCTATCCATTTTGACACATAATCTACTCCAACTAGAATGTAAAGATTACCAAAAGAATTAGAGAATGGCCCCATAAAATCAATACCCCAAACATAAAAAATGTCAACAATTAAAATTGGGTTCAAAGGCATCATGTTTTTCTTACCAATACTCCCTAATCTCTAGCATCGTTCACAAGCTCTACAATAATCATGTGAATCATAAAATATAGAAGGTCAATAAAATCCACATTGCAAAATTTTAGTAGTTGTTTTCCTAGAGCTAAAGTGACCACCACATGCATGATCATGACAAAAAGAAATAATATTGTGTTGTTCACTTTCAGGAATGCATCTTCTAATAATCTGGTCAGGACAATATTTAAACAAGTAGGGATCATCCCAAAAGAAATGTTTTACCTCAGACAAAAACTTGAACTTATCTTGCTTGCTCCAATGTGTTGGTAGCTGATTTGTAACCAAGTAGTTTACAATATCAGCATACCATGGTGTTTGAGAAATCTGTAGTAGCTGCTCATAAGGAAAAGACTCAACAATAGGAGAAACATTATCATCATGCTCAATCACTAATCTAGATAAATGATCAGCTACTACATTTTCTGACCCCTTTTTATCTCTAATCTCAAGATAAAATTCTTGAAGAAGTAAAATCCATCTAATAAGTTTAGCCTTAGCATCCTTTTTAGAGAACAAATATTTCAAAGCAGCATGATCAGAAAATATGACAACTTTAGACCCTAGAATACAAGATCTGAATTTTTCCAAAGCAAAAACAACAGCCAATAGCTCTTTCTCAGTGGTGGAATAGTTCAATTGAGCATCATTCAGTGTTCTGCTAGCATAATAAATCACATGAGGAAGTTTATCAATTCGCTGACCCAAAACAGCACCAATAGCATAATCAGAAGCATCACACATAATTTCAAAATGCACATTCCAATCAGGTGGTCTAATAATAGGTGCAGAAGTCAATTCATTTTTCAGTCTATTGAAAGCTTCAATATATGCATCATAAAAAACAAAAGGTGTATCCTTACCAAGGAGATTACATAAAGGTCTAGCTATCTTACTAAAATCTTTTATGAACCTCCTATAAAATCCTGCATGGCCAAGAAATGATCTAATTTCTTTTACATTCCTAGGAAAAGGAAGATTAGAAATAAAACCAATTTTTGCCTTATCTACTTTAATGCCTTTTTCAGATATGATATGACCGAGTACAATACCCTTTTTAACCATGAAGTGACATTTTTTCCCAATTAAGCACAAGATTTTTTTCTTTACACCTAGCTAGCACCAAAGATAAATTATGCAAACAAGTATCAAATGAAGTTCCAAAGACATAAAAATCATCCATAAATACTTCTAAAAATTGCCCAACCATATCAGAAAAAATACTAATCATGCATCTTTGAAAAGTGGCCGGAGCATTGGACAACCCAAAAGGCATGCGACGATATGCAAAAGTGCCAAATGGACATGTAAATGTGGTATTTTCTTGATCCTCAGGTGCTATTGCAATTTGATTATAACCAGAATATCCATCAAGAAAATAATAATATGTATGGCCAGCTAATTTTTCCAACATCTGATCTATGAAAGGGAGAGAGAAGTAATATTTCCTAGTCATAGAATTCAACTTACGATAATCAATACACACTCTCCACCCTGTTTTTACTCTTGTTGGAACTAGCTCATCATCTTCATTTTTAACAACAGTTGCACCAGACTTCTTAGGTACTACCTGCACAGGACTCACCCAATTACTGTCAAAATAAGGATAGATAACACCCACATCTAAAAGTTTTAAAATTTCAGCCTTTACCACATCTTGCATGATAAGATTTAGACGCCTTTGTAATTCACGCGTAGGCTTAGCATCTTCCTCCAAATGGATTCTATGCATAACAACTGATGGACTAATACCCTTAATGTATGCTATTGTCTAACCTATGACCTCTTTATACTCTTGTAACACACTCACTAACTGACATTCTTGAGACTCATCTAAATCAGAAGCTACAATGGCGGGCAGTGTCTCATTAGCTCCTAAAAAGACATATTTAAGGGTATCTGGCAAAGGCTTTAACTTTAACTTAGGTGGCTCGACTACAGATGGTAATGGTGGTGATGAGGAAAGGGTAAGCGGTAATGGTTTAGGATGCCACTTATCAACATTCATGAGAGGCATAGAATCTAGCAAAGAATTAACCTCAGCAACAACATTATCAATATCCAAATCAAAACCAAAATGAGCTAAACATGCTTTTAATGGGTCAACACAACTTTACTGCACAAATGCACCATGAACTAAATCTTCAATCCTATTAACTTCACAGACATCATCATTATCATCAGGCATTTGTTTACTTATATGGAAAATATTAAGCTCAACAGTCATGTTACCAAAAGAAATTTTCATCACACCATTCCCACAATTAATCAATGCATTTGATGTGGCTAAAAATGGACGACCCAAAATAACATGAGTTTGCACAGCAAGGTTATCAACAAGCTCAGTATCCAAAACAACAAAATCCAACGAGAAGTAAAAAGTATCTACCTTAATCAAAACATCCTCAACTATACCTCTCAGAATTTTCATAGATCTATCAGCTAACTGCAGTGTCATCCTAGTAGACTTTAGCTCACCTAGAACTAATTGCAGGTAAACAGAGCAAGGCAGTAAATTCACACTTGCACCTAAATCTAGCAAAGCTCTCTCAATCTGATGTTCTCCAATTCTGCAAGAAATAGTAGGAGATCCAGGATCTTTATACTTAACAAGATATTTATTTTGAATCACTGAGCTCACCTGTTCTGTTAAAAATGCTTTCTTAGGAACATTTGTCTTTTTTTTTGCTGTAACAAGATCTTTCAAAAATTTAACTTATG
Organism: Ehretia macrophylla; assembly: GCA_037974665.1. Classification (NCBI taxonomy): domain Eukaryota; kingdom Viridiplantae; phylum Streptophyta; class Magnoliopsida; order Boraginales; family Ehretiaceae; genus Ehretia; species Ehretia macrophylla. The sequence goes on from CM075768.1 coordinate 41,202,261, forward strand.
CAGGCACTTGTTTCATGGCATCCAGAAAGGGTATATTTATTTGTACCTGCTTGAAGACCTCTAAAATGTCACCAACATGTGCATTGTCTTTCTTACTAAGAAGCCTATGGGGAAATGGAGCTTTACGCACGAACTCTTTAATTTCTGGCTCTATGACTCTAGGATGTAACTCTTTCGGCTCTATAGGTATATCATGTGATGAATGCACTCTACTTTCATTATGATCATCCTCAGAGTTTTTAGCTTTCTCTACTTTCCTATTGCTACGCTCAGGAACAGTCACATGGTTATCAATTTGCTTACCAGACCTAAGTGTAGTGATGGATTGCACATGCTCCTGCCCTGAATTAGAACTAGATGCCCCATTAATAGCATATTGCCCCTTTGGATTGGGTATGGGTTGACTTGGAAATTTTCCTTTCTCTCTTTCTCCTACTTGTGTAGCCAATTGACCCATCTAAGTCTCTAACTTAGCTATAGCATTAGTGTTTAATTGGGTTGAATTTTTCATGTCCTGAATTGCCTGGGTCGTAGTCTGCATGAATACTTTAAGAGACTCCTCTAGTGATGATTGTTGCCTAGACTGACCTGCAAACTGAGGTGGAACCTGAGCATGATAGTAGTTCTAATTAGGTGGCCTAAACTGATTCTGATATTGCACTGGTGGGACAACTGGGTTACAAGAAGGTTGATTTAATTTCCATGAAAGATTTGGATGGTTCTGCAAATTAGGATTATATGTCTCCACATATGGATTAACAAATGGTTTTCCTAAATTATTAAGTGAATTCGCTTGTTCAGCATGACACTCATTATATGCATGCATAGAAGGACACATTGCAGTTACATGCATAGGACTCGAACAAATAGAACATATTTCATTATGAACATTGTTAACAGAACCTCTTCCATTATTCTTAGCTAAGGCATCTACTTTTTTTGTAAGAGTATCTAATCTATCCTTTATATCTACCTCCTCACTAATCTCATACAACCCCCCTTTCGTTGCTATCTGAACTAGCTTCTCTTTACGATTAGAGAAATCCCATTGCTGGGAGCTCTCCGACAAACCTTCAAGAAAATTATATGCATCATCCTCTGTTAGACTCAAGAAACCCCCACCATTCATTGACTCTACCATATTCCTACTTGACTGCGTCAACCCATTATAAAAGTATTGTACTAATCTCCAAGTTTCAAAACCATGATGAGGACATTTAATTTGTAAATCTTTAAACCTCTCCCAACTTTCATAAAAATTTTCATGCTCATCTTGACAAAAATCAGTAATTTCTCTCCTTAAAGCATTAGTTTTATTCATGGGAAAGAATTTTGACAAAAACTTTTTTACCATTGCTACCTAAGATGTAATAGATCCAGAAGGAAGAGAATTAAGACATACTTTGGCCTTATCCTTTAGTGAAAAAGGAAATAGGCGCAAACGAACAGATTCTTCAGAAAAATTTTGAAATTTAAATGTAGTACATATTTCCAAAAATTCTTTAACATGCAGATAAGGATCCTCTCTATCTAGACCATGAAAAGTGGGAAGAAGATTTATTACCTGTGGTTTTAGCTCAAAATGTGCGGTTGTAGTGGCAGGCAAAACTATGCATAATGGAGGATTGGTAGAGATGGGGTGGAACAACTCACTAAGAGGCTTAATCTCCTCTCCCTATTGACTCATTTTAGATTCTTGTTCTACTCAATGCTAACTAGCCTATTTGTATGATCACATGCCCAAACTTTCATGCAACACAAATCTCACACAAAAAGAAACAAAGAAAGAAAATAAAGAATGCACTTATTATTTTTTTTATTTTTTATTTTTTGTTTTTATTTTTTGTTTTTTTTTCAAAAAGCAATAAAACAACTAGTAGAAGAAAAGCCTAACCAAAAGTCTAAAAACTTATCCTATTCAAGTCCCCAGCAACGGCGCCAAAAACTTGTTGTAGGTTTTAAATTACTCGCAAGTGCACGAACCGTATGAAGGTATAGCTCAGACAAATACGAGGTCGATCCCTTAGAGACTTGTTTAGTTAAGGTCAAGTTTTAGACTACGATTTAAATTTCCTAATCTAATTAAAAATATTGATATTTCAGGTTGAGATAAAATAGTAAAAGACTAAACAATAAATCTAAATAAGTAAAACGAATAAAAATCCTAAGATAAAAGTAATTAATAATTTTAAGAACAAAAATAAAGTAATACTAAAAGAATATGTAATGAATCTAGAGACTTAATAAATAAAGTCTAAAATAAGAACAACTAATAAATTAAATGAAATAAATTAATATATTCTAAAACGAAACCAATTAATAACTTGAGTAAAATCAATTAAAATAAACTAAATCAAGGAAATATTAGAAAAGAAAATAACTAATTAAATAAAAGACGAAGGTTAAAAAGCGAGACTAAACAAGTAATCGTAAAAGGCTAAGGTTCGGAATACACCTTGCTAATCCTAACGTCCAGTATATTTGATCATTAATTTTTCCCAAATTTTACTACATGATAATCTCGCAGTCTAGCCTCGTTATCATGGAAGATATCATCTTTTAAGCCCTAAGTTAATGAATCTCAAAAGTATGTTTATTCTAACTTTGCAAAAGAATCTTCAAATTATTAATTGTATCCCAACTAGAAATCACAATTAATATTCGGCATTAAAAATCAAAACTTTCAATTATTAAGAACTATTCAAAGCATGAGAAAAACATGATTAAACCCATCTAAGAAATTATCTCAACAATTGATGAAAGAATAAACATTAAACATGTATGATCAAGTTATGAGAAAAAAATTAATTCACAAATATAGTATCTATTAAAATTAACAAGGTTTCATCGTCACCTTAGCGAAGAAAATTAGCCTGACATTCTAACGAAACTAAAATAACAAATTCTGAAAAATAAACATTATTTAAATAAATTAAAGTAAAAGAAATAAAACGTTACAGAGTTTAAACGTGAAAAAACTTCAAAAGCATCCTAATGTCTCGCAGAAGAAGAAAAACTAATAAAACTAAACTAATTTTTTTGTTTCGAATTTCCGCTGGTGCTGCTGCTTCTCGCGTTCTCCTCCTGTTGCGTTTCTTTCATGTGCCTTAAATAGGCACAAAGTTCTTCTTCTTTTTTTGTTTTGTTTTGCCGACCTTGGCCAATGGACCAAGACTTTGATCTCTTTTTGTTTTCTTTTATTTCAAGTCCAATTTGGACTTGTCTCGTGAATTTGATTGTTGGCCAAGGCTAATGCCTTGGTCAATGGTCAATTCTTATATTATTTTTTCCTTTTTTTATTTTCTTTCCTTTTATTTTATTTCTTCAAATCTTGACTAAATATTCTTCAATAAGCTTTTGATCTTTTCTTCTCATGCACTTCTTCAAGACTTTGCTCTAAGTGCTATTTCATCATCACAACTCTTGATCTGCATGTCCTCATGATCTTCATATTTAATTATTCGTTCACATACAAATAACATTTTAACCCTGAAAAATGTGAAAAAGTCTCAGATAAGTGATAGACAAATTAATGCATTTAAGACTTATTAGTTAAGCTCATATTGAATGCAACAAAGTCTAATTTAAATATATAAAAATATGCAAACCCCGACTTATATCACAACCCCCAATCAGCGTATTGCTAATCCCTAGCAATTGAAGCGATTTAAAAGATTATTGAATAAACAAACATCAAATGATTTTTCTTTTCTTCCCTTAACCTTCACTCAAGTCAATACACCAATCAAAAAGCTACAATTGTTAAAGATACTTCACAAATCGTCAACTCAGCATGTGTGAATGAGTTAGCAAGCACAATACCTACTCTTCATCTTTAGATATCACGACTCAAGTCCCCTTTCAGAGAATACATGTCAACTTAATCCTCACAGATATGATCACTCAACAAGCAACAACACTCAGAGGATAAGGTGTAATACTCTCAACTAGTATATGTGAGTGGAGGAATATAAACAAATAAGAATCTCGCATATAAGCATGAATGAAGGAACAGTAATAAAGAAGATATAATATTTAGTCTCATGAAAGGAATGCCAAAAATACTTCATATCACCCATTTAGATCCATCATATACAGTCAATATTGCCATGTAACCCCTAAGATCAAGTAAGGACTTTTTTAGGACGCAATGTAGGTAAATAGGATATATGTATAGGGGTTAAGGTGAAGTGATGAATGTCAAAAGTGTCTCAAGATTACTTGGGAAATACTTTCAGCTTTCTGTTCAATACTCTTTTTTTTTACTCTTTTCTCATTCACATCTTTCACAACTCCATTAGTCTTTCACCTACTTTTTTTCAGTTTTTGTTTTTGTTTTTTTTTTGTTTTTGTTTTCTTGTACTTTTTTTTAAAATATTTTTTCCCCAATTTTTTTTTTTTTGGAAAAAAATACACATTTCCATCACTGTTTTCTTCCCCTCATCTATGAAAACTTCAATAACGATAGAAAACGTCTCAAATAAGTCATTCTACTCCAAGAAGATAAAATCACTAGTAACTAGAGTAGCTAATGGAACTAACAAATTTAAGCTCATAATCTCCATCAATGCTGAAAGAATGTTTTAACTTTCTACTTGAAACACTTAGGGAAAATGGGTTTATGAAGGAAAGGTTAATTTCAAGGCTGAACGGGGTGACTAGCGGTTATGTAAAGAAAAGAAAAGAAAAATATATATATATATATTATTATAAGGCTCAAAACAAGAAATAGGGCATAATTGTCATCTCTTAAGGATATACATGGCTTACCTAAAATTTCATGACTTCACTTCAAGTCTGACATAAAGAATTTTTAGGCAGATAAATGAAAGAATAATGAGACTATTGAATGATATAACATGAGCTTCCACAAATGAAAATAATTAGATGGCCAAGAAAGTAGACTCTGCAATAAATGATAGGCTCAAGACTCACAAGGGTTGAAATAGTTTTCACATATTCTCTTTAGGTCATCTCATCATTCAATCCTTCAACAAAAAGTAGTATTGTGTTGCTACATGAATGTGCAAAAAGCTGAGTATGATGACAGTGAAGTCCTTTTCACAAAAGCGGCTAATTAACTTGGCATACAACTTGAGCTAAGACAAGGGAAAAAGAAGGGAGAAACAAAAATAATGATGATTAAAAAATAACTCCCCAACCCCAATCAAAACCAAACATTGTCCTCAATGTTTAAAAATAAACTCTCAAATATATGCAACAATGAACAGAAAGTATAAACAAATAAAGAAAGCACAGGAGAACAAGTTAGCTAAGAAAAATAAAAGTCTGTACGAGAACATACCTGAAGCACCTGATAAGGAAAAAGAAAACAATGCCTTAAATCTGAAACTATTTAGTGAAACCCAAAAAAAAAACAAGAGAAAGCAAGGTAACAAGAAACAAAAAAAAGAAAAAAATACTTCTTTTTTTTTTTTTACTTTTTCCAATTTTATATTTTTTTGTTGACCGACCCTATTTACATCCCCATACAAAGGCTCCGAACTCTGGGAGGCACTAAAGCCGACTCTATGAAACAATAAAAATAATAAATTAACTAAAACAGAAATATAAAAAAAGATAGAATTTAAATACCTAGATCCATTTAATGTCAGCCAGTAAGACAAATCCTGTGAAACTTCAGAAATAGAGTTAACCAAGTACATTAAAATTACGGAGGAGAGGCAATTAATTTCAAACCACCAATGTACTCAAACCCCGGTCAGTCTCCCATACTTAGGAGGGAAAGCTAGGAATTACGCTTTCGGCCAATGGTTTTACTTTCATAGTATCCATCCTAGTCTACCCCAAGACTTCCATTACACAGGATAATCCATTTTCGAGAAAATGGTAAAGCCCACTATAACCCAGTAGGGGTCCAACCAAAAGTTGGGAAAAATAAAGATTGCATAAAAAGTATTTTAATCCTGATAAATAGGATCATCTACCAGGACCTCTTGGATCTCTGGGTTTTTAAGTTCTAGAAATTGTTTTAATCGTTGCCCATTCACTTTAAATATATTACCATTCTGAGGTTTTTCAATTCAGTAGCACCATGAGGATAGACAGTTCGCACAACATATGGACCAGACCACCTAGATCTCAGTTTTCCTGGAAATAAATGTAAACGGGAATTATACAGCAATACATTTTGACCAAGCTCAAAGGATTTCCTAAAGATGTTAGAATCATGCACTTTCTTCATTCTATCATTATATGACTTGGCACAATCATAAGCATCATTACGGATTTCCTTCAACTCATTGAGTTGAAGTTTTCTTTGAAGACCTGCCTTATCAAGATCAAAATTTAAAGTTCTGATAGCCTAGTATGCCTTATGCTCTAGCTCAACAGGAAGATGACATGCCTTACCAAACACTAGTTGATATGGTGACATTCCAATGGGAGTCTTATATGCTGTGCTATATGCCCATAATGCATCATCTAATTTGAAAGACCAATCTTTCCGTGTGGGATTTACAGTCTTTTCTAGAATTCTTTTTATCTCCCTATTGGATATTTCAACTTGACCACTAGTCTGTGGGTGATAAGGAGTATCTACCTTATGAGTAATGCCATATTTTTTCATTAACTACTCAACACCTTATTGCAAAAATGTCTACCCCCATCACTAATGATTGCCCTTGGAGTACCAAATCGTGCAAAAATGTGTTCTTTCAAAAATTTAACAATTGTTCTATGATCATTACTCCTACATGCTTTAGGCTCTATCCATTTTGACACATAATCTACTCCAACTAGAATGTAAAGATTACCAAAAGAATTAGGGAATGGCCCCATAAAATCAATACCCCAAACATAAAAAATATCAACAATTAAAATTGGGTTCAAAGGCATCATGTTTTTCTTACCAATACTCCCTAATCTTTGGTATCGTTCACAAACTCTACAATAATCATGCGAATCACGAAATATAGAAGGCCAATAAAATCCACATTGCAAAATTTTAGTAGCTGTTTTCCTAGAGCTAAAGTGACCAGCACATGCATGATCATGACAAAAAGAAATAATATTTTGTTGTTCACTTTCAGGAATGCATCTTCTAATAATCTGGTCAGCACAATATTTAAACAAGTAGGGATCATCCCAAAAGAAATGTTTTACCTCAGACAAAAACTTGACCTTATCTTGTTTGCTCCAATGTGTTGGTAGCTGATTTGTAACCAAGTAGTTTACAATATCAGCATACCATGGTGTTTGAGAAATCTGTAGCAGCTGCTCATCAGGAAAAGACTCAACAATAGGAGAAACATCATCATCATGCTCAATCACTAATCTAGATAAATGATCAGCTACTATATTTTCTGACCCCTTTTTATCTCTAATCTCAAGATCAAATTCTTGAAGAAGTAAAATCCATCTAATGAGTCTAGCCTTAGCATCCTTTTCAGAGAACAAATATTTCAAAGCAGCATGATCAGAAAATATGACAACTTTAGACCTTAGAATATAAGATATGAATTTTTCCAAAGCAAAAACAGCAGCCAATAGTTCTTTCTTAGTTGTGGAATAGTTCAATTGACCATCATTCAGTGTTCTACTAGCATAATAAATCACATGAGGAAGTTTATCAATTCGTTGACCCAAAACAGCACCAATAGCATAATCAGAAGCATCACACATAATTTCAAAAGACACATTCCAATCAGGTGGTCTAATAATAGGTGCAGAAGTCAATTCATTTTTTCAGTCTATTGAAAGCTTCAATACATGCATCATCAAAAACAAAAGGTGTATCCTTACCAAGGAGATTATATAAAGGTCTAGCTATCTTACTAAAATCTTTTATGAACCTCTTGTAAAATCTTGCATGGCCAAGAAATTTTCATCATACCATTCCTACAATTAATCAATGCATTTGATGTGCCTAAAAATGGATGACCCAAAATAACATGAGTTTGCACAGCAAGGTTATCAACAGGCTCAGTATCTAAAACAACAAAATCCACTGGGAAGTAAAAAGTATCTACCTTAATCAAAACATCCTCAACTATACCTCTCGAAATTTTCACAGATCTATCAGCTTACTACAGTGTCATCCTAGTAGGCTTTAGCTCAGCTATACCTAATTGCAAGTAAACAGAGTAAGGCAGTAAATTCACACTTGCACCTAAATCTAGCAAAGCTCTCTCAATCTGATGTTCTCCAATTTTGCAAGAAATAGTAGGAGATCCAGGATCTTTATACTTAACAGGATATTTATTTTGAATCACTGAGTTAACCTGTTCTGTTAAAAATGCTTTCTTAGGAACATTTGTCTTTCTTTTTGCTGTAACAAGATCTTTCAAAAATTTAGCATATGCAGGCACTTGTTTAATGGCATCCAGAAAGGGTATATTTATTTGTACCTGCTTGAAGACCTCTAAAATGTCACCAACCTGTGCACTGTCTTTCTTACTAAGAAGCCTATGGGGAAATGGAGCTTTAGGCACGAACTCTTTAATTTCAGGCTCTATGACTCTAGGATGTGACTCTTTAGGCTCTATAGGTGTATCATGTGATGAATGCACTCTACTTTCATTATGATCGTCCTCAGAGTTTTTAGCTTTCTCTACTTTCCGATTACTATGCTCAGGAACAGTCACATGGTTATCAATTTGCTTACTAGACCTAAGTGTAGTGATGGATTGCACATGCTCTTGCCCTGAATTAGAACTAGATGCCCCATTAATAGCATATTGCCCCTTTGGATTGGGTATGGGTTGACTTGGAAATTTTCCTTTCTCTCTTTCTCCTACTTGTGTAGCCAATTGACCCATCTGAGTCTCTAACTTAGATATAGCATTAGTGTTCAATTGAGTTGAATTTTTCATGTCCTGAATTGCCTGGGTCGTGGTCTGCATGAATGTTTTAAGAGACTCCTCTAGTGATGATTGTTGCCTAGACTGACCTGCAAACTGAGGTGGAACCTGAGCATGAGAGTAGTTCTGATTAGGTGGCCTAAACTGATTCTGATATTGCACTGGTGGGACAACTGGGTTACCAGAAGGTTGATTTAATTTCCATGAAAGATTTGGATGGTTCCGCAAATTAGGATTATATGCCTCCACATATAGATTAACAAATGGTCTTCCTAAATTATTATGTGAATTTGCTTGTTCAGCATGACTCTTATTATATGCAGGCATAGAAGGACACATTGCAGTTACATGCATAGGACTCGCACAAATATAACATATTTCATTATGAACATTGTTAACAGAACCTCCTCCATTATTCTTAGCTAAGGCATCTACTTTTTTTGTAAGAGTATCTAATCTATCCTTTATATCTACCTCCTCACTAATCTCATACAACCCCCATTTCTTTGTTGTCTGAACTGACTTCTCTTTACGATTAGAGAAATCCCATTGCTGGGAGCTCTCCGACAAACCTTCAAGAAAATTATATGCATCATCCTCTATTAGACTCAAGAAATCCCCACCATTCATTGACTCTACCATATTCCTACTTGACTGTGTCAACCAATTATAAAAGTATTGCACTAATCTCCAAGTTTCAAAACCATGATGAGGACATTTAATTTGCAAATCTTTAAACCTCTCCCAACTTTCATAAAATTTTTCGTGCTCATCTTCACAAAAATCAGTAATTTCTCTCCTTAAAGCATTAGTTTTATTCATGGGAAATAATTTTGACAAAAACTTTTTTGCCATTGCTGCCCAAGATGTAATAGATCCAGAAAGAAGAGAATTAAGCCATGCTTTGGCCTTATCCTTTAGTGAAAAAGGAAATAGGCGCAAACGAACAGATTCTTCAGAAAAATTTTGAAATTTAAATGTAATACATATTTCCAAAATTTCCTTAACATGCAAATAAGGATCCTCTCTATCTAGACCACGAAAAGTGGGAAGAAGATTTATTACCTGTGGTTTTAGCTCAAAATGTGCTGCTGTAGTGGCAGGAAAAACTATGCATGAAGGAGGATTGGTAGAGATTGGGTGGAACAACTCCCTTAGAGGCTTAATCTCCTCTCCCTGTTGACTCATTTTAGATTCTTGTTTTAACTCAATGCTAACTAGCCTGTTTGTATGATCACGTGCCCAAACTTTCATGCAACACAAATATCACACAAAAAGAAACAAAGAAAGAAAATAAAAAATGCACTTATTTTTTTAATTTTATTTTCGTTTTTTTTTCTTCCAAAAAGCAATAAAACAACTGGTAGAAGAAAAGTCTAATCAAAAGTCTAAAAACTTTATCCTATTCAAGTCCCCAGCAACGGCGCCAAAAACTTGTTGTACGTTTTAAATTACTCGCAAGTGCACGAATCATATGAAGGTATAGCTTAGGCAAATACGAGGTCCATCATTCAGAGACTTGTTCAGTTAAGATCAAATTTTAGATTAAGATTTAGACTTCCTAATCTAATTTGAAAGATTGATATTTCAAGTTGTGATAAAATAGTAAAAGACTAAACAATAAATCTAAATAAGTAAGGCGATTAAAAATCCTAAGACAAAAGTAATTAATAATTTTAAGAACAAAAATAAAGTAATACTAAAAGAATACGTAATGAATCTAGAGACTTAATAAATAAATTCTAAAATAAGAACAACTAATAAATTGAATGAAATAAATTAATAAATTCTAAAATGAAAACAATTAATAACTTGAGTAAAATCAATTAAAATAAACTAAATCAAGGAAATATTAGAAAAGAAAATAACTAATTAAATAAAAGACGAAGGTTAAAAAGTGAGATTAAACAAGTAATCGTAAAAGGCTAAGGTTTAGAATCCACCTTGCTAATCCTAACATCAACTATATTTGATCATTAATTTTTCCAAAATTTTACTACATGATAATCTCACAGCCTAGCCTCGTTACCATGGAAGATATCATCTTTTAATCCCTAAGTTAATGAATCCCAAAAGTATGTTTATTCTAACTTTGCAAAAGAATCTTCAAATTATTAATTGTATTCCAACTAGAAATCACAATTAATATTCGGCATTAAAAATCAAAACTTTCAATTATTAAGAACTATTCAAAGCATGAGAAAAACATGATTAAACCGATCTAAGAAATTATCTCAACAATTGATGAAAGAATAAACATTAAACATGAATGATCAAGTTATGAGAAAAACATTAATTCACAAATATTGTATCTATTAAAATTAACAAGGTTTCATCGTCACCTTAGCGAATAAATTTAGCCTGACATACTAAAGAAACTAAAATAATAATTCTAAAAAGAAAACATTATTTAAATAAATTAAAGTAAAAGAAAGAAAATGTTACAGAGTTTAAATGCAAAGAAACTCCAAAAGCATTCTAATGTCTCACCAAAAGAAGAAAAACTAATAAACTAAACTAATTTTTTTGTTTCGAATTTTCGCCGCTGCTGCTACTTCTCGCGTTCTGCCTCCTGTTGCATTTCTTTCATGTGCCTTAAATAGGCACACAGTTCTTCTTTTTTTTTTTTTTGTTTGGTTTTGCCGATCTTGGCCAATGGGCTAAGGCTTTGATCTCTTTTTGTTTTCTTTTATTTCAAGTCCAATTTGGACTTGTCTCGTGAATCTGATTGTTGGCCAATGCTAATGCCTTGGTCAATGGTCAATTCTTATATTATTTTTTCCTTTTTTATTTTCTTTCCTTTTGTTTTATTTCTTTAAATCTTGATTAAACATTCTTCAATAAGCTTTTGATCTTTTCTTCTCATGCAATTCTTCAAGACTTTGCTCTAAGTGCTATTTCATCATCACAACTCTTGATCTGCATGTCCCCATGATCTTCATATTTAATTATTCGTTCACTTACAAATAACATTTTAGTCGTGAAAAATGTGAAAAAGTCTCAGATAAGTGATAGACAAATTAATGCATTTAAGACTTATTAGTTAAGCTCATATTGGATGCAACAAAGTCTAATTTAAATATAAATATATGCAAACTCCTACTTATATCAATTACCTTGCTATGGCCGAGCTTGGAGGGGTCTTGAGAGTCCTTGAGAGCTTGTTAGAAGTCTTGGGAGCTCATGAGAATGCATGGGTCGAAAATGAGAGAGGATGAGAGAGTTTGTGAGAGTTTGAGTGTCTTTGAGGGAGTTTTAGTGTTTGTTGTGTGGTTTTGAGTGGTATGGTCGACCATGGCCTTGTTTTGGTCAATATTTTGTTTGTTTTTTTATTGTCTTGGTAGTTTAATGTGTAAGGGAATGTTTAGGCATGATAAAAGGGCAACCTTGTGTTTGGAGAAAGTGGGAAGCATAGAATAATGTTATGATTATAATAATGCATGCATTTGACTTGACAATTTTTGAATTACATGGTATATCGCCGGCCAAGGGCTTGTAATTTCTGAAATTTCAGATTCTTTTTAAGTATATAATGGATTATAATAAGTGTGGAATTTGAGGTGTATTGGTTTAGGTGAGAATAAAGAATAAAGAATGTTTAGGCGTTTATGTAGATTGAATTGTTTATTGTTAGTGGATTTTGTAGAGAATTTGAATTAGGAATATAATATTGGTTAGTGGATTGTGTAGGATTATTTAATAGTCTAATGCTTTGTGTAGGATTCGTTTTTGTTAGCGTGCGGGCATGCTTTCCTAGGTCTAAGGCACACACTATGAGACACACACAGAAATCAATACGGGGCACGAATCACGAGGTAGACATGAACTACGAGGTAGGGCATGTACTTTGAGATAAATGCACGGATTCCAATGCAAATGCATACAACTCTAGGTGAATGCACGTAGTTTATTGTAATGCACGTAAATCGAGGTACGACTCTTAAACCTAGGTTAGGGCACATAATTCAAGGTCAGTGCACACAAATTGAGGTATTGCACGTAAATCAAAGTCAGTGCATGTAAGTCGAGGATTATGGTACACAATTCTAGGTCAAGGCACATATGACGAGGCATACACGAAAATTGAGACATGGCACGCCAATTGAGATAAGACACGTTATTCGGGGTCGGGCCTCACATTGTACGTTACTGCTGTCACTTGGATTTTTGCATCTAAATGTACTATAGGGGGGCATGTGGTGTCAAGCCCCCTGGTCGAGGTCCATGTGGGGGGATGTTGTGGACACTTCGTGGCACATTGTGGGCTATATTATGGGCGGGAATGCCTAATGAGTGAATCACGCCGAGGTATTACATTGTATACTCGTGCATTAGGGTCGTGCCACCCCCGCCCCGCGTCCCCCCGACATGTCCCTTGGCGCAGCACCAGGATGGCTAATGAGGGGACAAGTGGTTGCCCAAGCACAAAACTTGCCATGCCCGTGTCGTCGGCTAGGTACACGTTGAGGGACATTCCTGTCCCCTAACGTGTCATTGGGCCTGCGCAATGCGCGAATCACCTAGCACACAAAGCCATGGCCATTGCCGAGTGGATGCGCACGACGAAGATCTAGTGTCGTGGCGATCCAAGCACCGCGTAGACTTGGGTGGATCTTGGGGGGCGGTGGGGGCAAGCATGATGCGCGAATCGCCTAGCACATATGGCATTCGCTTTCATTAAGCAACGACGCGAGCGTTGCAATGAGACAATTGCTGATGCTTCAATGTTGTAGTGATCCAAGCATCATGCAGCCTTGAAGCCGTCCCCCAGTGGGTTCCAACGTGCCTGTATGATGCACGAATCGCCTAGCACACGATGCCATTGTCCTCGCTGAGTCATAATGCGACGGATGTGGTTTGGTGTCGTGGCGATCCAAGCACCGCGTGGGCAGGAAGGTAGTTTGCTTGTCCTGTTTTGTGCACACAGGTGCATACAAGGGGACAGTAGGCGCATGCGCGATGCGTGAATCGCCTAGCACACAGCCTTGGCTTTCGTTAAGTGACGACGCGAGGATTGCGATGAGACGATGGCTATAGCTTCAATGTCGTGGCGATCCAAGCACCGTGCTGCCTCGAAGCCATCCAACGGTATATTCCTATGGGCCTGCGCGATGCGCGAATCTCCTAGCACACGATGCCATGGTCCTCGCTGAGTCGTAATGCGACGGACATGGTCTAGTGTCGTGGCAATCCAAGCAACGCGTGGGCAGGAAGGTAGTTTGCTTGTTCCATTCCGTGCATATGGGTGCATACAGGGGGACGGTAGGGGCATGAACGATGCGCGAATCGCCTACCACACGGCCTTGGCTTTCGTTAAGTGACGACGCGAGCATTGCGATGAGACAATGGCTAGAGCTTCAATGTCGTAGCGATCCAAGCACCGTGTTGCCTCCAAGCCATCCGACGGTGTGTTTCTATTGGCCTGTACGATGCGTGAATCGCCTAGCACATGACGCCATGGTCCTCGCTGAGTCGTAATGCGATGGACGTGGTCTAGTGTCGTGGCAATTCAAGCACCGCGGGGGCTCGAAGTCCACTTCGGTTGGTACCTCAAGTGCGTGCACTCGGTGCTTGGTCAAGTACAACAAAGTGGGCTCCTAAGCTTGTGACGTACGGCCTGGTCATACACCTCGTGCCGTTCCCGTCCTTTGTCCCTTGTCCCTAAGAAATTCTTTGTGCCTAGCGGTGTGTTCTCGAGCCCTCTTGCCGATTCTGTCTGCTTGAAGGGCTTCGTTTGCCTTGACGGTGGAGCGGTTACCGGTTTGGTGGTCTGGGAATAGCGAACGTGATAGTGCGTGAGTGGTGGTCAGCTTGTATGGGTCAGTTGGATCCCTACTTGAGCAGCGATGTCCACCCATGCTTGCCTCTTCATTCACGGGCAGAGTGCTTACGTTGCCTCGATCGGTAGGTCAGTTTCTTGTGTTGCGTGCCTACAAAGAAGGCAGTCTAAAGTCACATCGTCCATCTTTTCCCTTACGTCTGCCTCCGTGGACGATGTGGGGCGAACCCCTAAGCACATCCCATGTTCCATGCTGCTCACTCCAACAAGTGTGGCATACGTGGCCCGTGGGGCGTCGCTCGATCTCTCGGATGCAGTACACCATGATGGTATGGGGTCCTTGGCCTCTTTTTGCCCAAAATCAGCATTCGTCGCTAATCGCGTACGACGGTCGTGCGCTCGTCTCGAGCTGTCAACCCTTAGGGGACGATGTGCCTCGTGCGACGCCAGTGTTGGTGAGGAATGCTACCTGGTTGATCCTGCCAGTAGTCATATGCTTGTCTCAAAGATTAAGCCATGCATGTGTAAGTATGAACTAATTCAGACTGTGAAACTGCGAATGGCTCATTAAATCAGTTATAGTTTGTTTGATGGTATCTACTACTCGGATAACCATAGTAATTCTAGAGCTAATACGTGCAACAAACCCCAACTTCTAGAAAGGATGCATTTATTAGATAAAAGGTCGATGCGGGCTTTGCCCGTTGGTGTGATGATTCATGATAACTCGACGGATCGCACGGCCCTCGTGCCGGTGACGCATCATTCATATTTCTGCCCTATCAACTTTCGATGGTAGGATAGTGGCCTACCATAGTGGTGACGGGTGACGGAGAATTAGGGTTCGATTCCGGAGAGGGAGCCTGAGAAACGGCTACCACATCCTAGGAAGGCAACAGGCACGCAAATTACCTAATCCTGACATGGGGAGGTAGTGACAATAAATAACAATATTGGACTCAAAGAGTCTGGTAATTGGAATGAGTACAATCTAATTCCCTTAACAAGGATCCATTGGAGGGCAAGTCTGGTGCCAGCAGCCGCTGTAATTCCAGCTCCAATAGCGTATATTTATGTTGTTGCAGTTAAAAAGCTCGTAGTTGGACTTTGGGATGGGTCTGCCGGTCCGCCTCAAGTGTGCCCCGGTCGTCTTGTCCCTTTTGTCAGCGATGCGCTCCTGGCCTTAACTGGTCGGGTCGTGCCTCCGGCGCTATTACTTTGAAGAAATTAGAGTGCTCAAAGCGAGCCTACGCTCTGCATACATTAGCATGGGATAACATTATAGGATTTCGATCCTATTGAGTTAGCCTTTGGGATCGAAGTAATGATTAACAGGGACAGTCGGGGTCATTCGTATTTCATAGTCAGAGGTGAAATTCTTGGATTTATGAAAGACGAACAACTGCGAAAGCAGTTGTCAAGCATGTTTTCATTAATCAAGAACGAAAGTTGGGGGCTCGAAGACGATCAAATACTGTTCTAGTCCCAACCATAAATGATGCCGACCAGGGATCGGCGAATGTTGCTTTTAGGACACCGCCGGCAGCTTATGAGAAATCAAAGTTTTTGGGTTCCGGGGGAAGTATGGCCGCAAGGCTGAAACTTAAAGGAATTGATGGAAGGGCACCACCAAGAGTGGAGCCTGCAGCTTAATTTGACTCAATACGGGGAAACTTACCAGGTCCTGACATAGGAAGGATTAACAGACTGAGAACTCTTTCTTGATTCTATGGGTTGTGGTACATGGCCGTTCTTAGTTGGTGGAGCGATTTGTCTGGTTAATTCCGTTAACGAACGAGACCTCAGCCTGCTAACTAGCTATGAGAAGGTATCCCTCTGCAGCTAGCTTCTTAGTGCGACTACGGCCTTTTAGGCCGTGGAAGTTTGAGGCAATAACAGGTCTGTGATGCCCTTAGATGTTATGGGTCGCACGCACTCTACACTGATGTATTCAACGAGTCTATAGCCTAGGCCGAAAGGCCTGGGTAATCTTTGAAATTTCATCGTGATGGGGATAGTCATTGCAATTGTTGGTCTTGAACGAGAAATTCCTAGTAAGCGCGAGTGATCAGCTAGCGTTGACTACGTGCCTGCCCTTTGTATACACCGCCCGTCCCTCCTACCGATTGAATGATCCGGTCAAGTGTCGTATCGTGGCAATGTTGGCAGTTCGCTGCCCACGACATCGCGAGAAGTCCACTGCACCTTATCATTTAGAGAAAGGAGAAGTCGTAACAAAGTTTCTGTAGGTGAACCTGTAGAAGGATCATTGTCGAACCCTACAAAGGTAGAATGACCTGCGAACCCATTTAAACAACGCGAGGCTGACGCGGGAGAGACGACTCCTCCCCAGCCGCGTATAGGTCCTGAGTCGGGGCGAACGACCCGCAAACAACGAACCCCGGAGCGGAATGCCCCAGGAAAAATGAAAAATAGGGTCCAGGGTTAGGCCTCAGCCCTTACGAAATGAAAACGACTCTTAGCAATGGATATCTCGACTCTCGCATCGATGAAGAGCGTAACGAAATGCGATACTTGGTATGAATTGCAGAATCCCGTGAACCATCGAGTCTTTGAATGCAAGTTGCGCCCGAAGCCGTTAGGACGAGGGCACGTCTGCCTAGGCATCACGCATCGCATCGCTCCCTTCCCCATGCCACAACTTTGGGTTGTCGGGTTCATGCGTGGGGGCAGTTTGTGGCCTCCCATGTCTTGAGGCGCGGTTGACCAAAATACGAGTCCAATGTAAGTCACGACAAGTGGTGGTTGGTCCATTCAACTCGCGAGTTGTCGTGCATCGTCCTGTCGCTCCTGCGGGACTGAAAATTGACCCTCCGGAGTTGTGCGCTACGACTGCAACCCCAGGTCAGGCGGGATTACTCGCTGAGTTTAAGTATATCAATAAGCGGAGGAAAAGAAACTTATAAGGATTCCCTTAGTAACGGCGAGCGAACCAAGAATAGCACAACTTGAGAATTAGGCGGCTCCACTGTCCAAATTATAGTCTAGAGAAGCATCCTGAGCGGCGGATCGGGCCTGAGTCCCCTGGATAGGGGTGCTAGAGAGGGTGAGAGCCCCATTATGCCCGGACACTTTCGTACCACAAGGCGCTGTCAACCAGTCAGGTTGTTTGGGAATGCAGCCTTAAGCGGGCGGTAAATTCCGTCCGAGGATAAATACGGGCGAGAGACCGATAGCAAACAAGTACCGCGAGGGATAGCTGAAAAAGGACTTTGAAAAGAGAGTTAAAGAGTGCTTAAAATTGTCGGGAGGGAAGCGGATGGGGGCTAGCGATGTGCCCCGGTCGTATAGGGAACGGCGATAGCCGGTCTGTCTATTGGCTCAGGGTGCGGACCAGAGCCGATTGCTGAGGCCGCCAAAGCCCGGGAAGTAGATATGCCCACCAAATGCTGTCGCCTTGATCGTGGCAGGGTAGAGCGCCCCTTCAACGTGATTCGGCATCTGTGCACTCCCGGTGCTGGCCTGCGGGCTCCCCATTCAACCCATCTTGAAACACGGACCAAGGAGTCTAACATGTCTACGAGTCAACGAGTGCGTAAACCCGCAAAGCGTAAGGAAGTTGATTGAAGGGATCCCCCTCAGG
>CM075768.1:41222965-41230465 GCA_037974665.1 Ehretia macrophylla
GCTTTGAATTATAATTCGCATCGAGCGGCGGGCAGAATCCTTTGTAGATGACTTAAATACACGACGGGTTATTGTAAGTGGCAGAGTGGCCTTGCTGCCACAATCCACTGAGATTTAGCCCTTGGAAGGACTCATCCCCTTGGATGGATTCGAGCGTGGGGTCTCTCCATCCAGTTTTGAGGGCAGTATGTGGGTACGGGACCGTGCCTCCTTCTAGGCAGTAGCCAGGTAGGGCTGCCTTTTTGTTGAACATCATGCATTGTAGGGCTTCACCCAACGCTGGGGGCAACATTCCTCATTTTATGGGTGATAGGTTTCAGTGGGCATAACCTGCTCGTCCATGGTGCATCGTCCGTCTGTTCGTGACAGTCTGGTTTCCTAATAAGCAATCGCCTTGCGCTTTTGAAGATGTCATATCTCTGGTTCATTGGCAAGTCAGGTGTGTGGAGGAAGTCCTGCAGTTGGGTGCCGCAGTTTGTGGTGTTGGGGTATTGGCTAGTGCCTTGCTCGTTGGCCCATGTGCGCGTCGTGGCAACGGGTGAAGTCTGCAACGAGGATGTTTACGGATTGGGTGGGGGAGTATGTCACGTGCTCAGAGTTTTGGTGTCCCTCCCTGGGGTACTGTGTTGGGAGCCAAGCCCCACGAGTTCCACTGAACGGGTTCTAACGGATATATCCTTTGGTTTCAGGTATTTCAACTGCTCTGGACCTTGTGTTTCAATGCTTATGCTTGCCGACTCTGTGAAAAGGCGTATCTTAGCCCTAACTTCCGGGGTTGGGAGCCGGACAGGGCATCTGCTGCGCACGCTCTGTCTCACTACGCTCTGTATACATTAGCATGAGATAACATTATAGGATTTTGATCCTGTTGAGTTGGCCTTTGGGATCAGAATAATGATTTACAGGGATAGTCGGAGGCATTCATATCTCATAGTCAGAGGTGAAATTATTGGATTTATGAAAGACGAACAACTGCAAAAGCATTTGCCAAGGATGTTTTCATTAATCAAGAACGAAAGTTAGGGGCTCGAAGACGATCAAATACCGTCCTAGTCTCAACCATAAACGATGCTGACCAGGGATCGGTGGATGTTACTTTTAGGACTCCGCCGACACCTTATGAGAAATCAAAGTTTTTGGGTTCCGGAGGGAGTATGGTCAGAAGGCTGAAACTTAAAGGAATTGACGGAAGGGCACCACCAGGAGTGGAGCCTGCTCAACACGGGGAAACCTACTAGGTCCAGACATAGTAAGGATTGACAGACTGAGAGCACTTTCTTTTTTTTTTATCGGTAAATGTAAATTATATTGATTAAAACTGTACAAAAACACTGGGCATACCCATGAAAGACAAAGGAATCAAGAGAAAAACAAAAGCACTGGGCAAACCCAGGCAATTAGACCCCAAATTACATAGGTTCCGCAAGGGAAGGATACAGAGTGAAAATAACTTTACAAGTATGTATCATGATCCTTCAAACAATGCAGTCCTTGTTTGGTCTTTTACTTTAAAAAATACAAAGATTGCGGGCCTTCCAGAGATGGTAAACAGTTGCCGCCAGAGCAATGCGTTTCAGCTTAGCTTGAACCCCTGTCCCACGAGCTTCCTTTTTGAGCCACTTGAGTGCGCTCAGAATGGTTGTCATACTACGCCGAATCTGCAGCCAGACTCTAATAGCATCCCAAACACCTCTGCAAAAAGAACACTGAAAGAAAAGGTGCTAGTTTGATTCCAATGAGACCCGGCAAAAAGAGCAGTTGCCATCCGAATCTTGGAATTGAAGCCTATCCATAGTAAGCAGTCGTTGCTTCACACTAAGCCAAAATATGAAATTATGCTTAGGAATGCTGGAGCCATTCCGGACATCCTTTGCCCAACTGACCTGGTTGGCGCTTGGCCTCTAGAAATTGTAGGCAGTCTTGGCAATAAAATGACCCTCACTGCCCCAGCTGTTGAGACGCAAATCTGCCAGAATGTGAGATCCCTCAATGGACAAAACTGATCATGCAAAGTTTCTTGATGAGGGGTGTGTCCTCATGCTTGCATTTTAGGTCCCAAATCTCAACCCCTCTCAAGTAGTAATCGCAAATCCATCTGACCCATAGAGAATCCTTTTTGGCATGAATATTCCAAAAGGTGCGTGAGAGTAAGGCATTGTTCCATGCTCCCAAATCGATAATGCCCAAGCATCCTTCATCTTTGGGCAAACAAATATCCTTCCATGCGACCAATGGCTTCTTCTTCAAAAGAGAATTACCACTCCACAAGAAATTCCTGCTAAGCTTAACAAGTCTGTCCAGAACATTTGCAGGGATAGGAAAGATGGAAAGCCAAAAATAGTCCACTCCTTGCAGAACCGATTTGATAAGTTCCAAGCGACCCGCATACGAAAGTGAGGACCCACTCCAAGAATTGATATGGGCAGCAATCCTGGAAATAAAGGGTAGATAATGAGCCAAAGTTAGCCTCGAAGCTGCAAGCGGGATGCCCAAGTACCGAAAAGGCATTGTGCCTTGAGAAAACCCCATGATTCTATACAAATCCTCCAAGTCCCTTCCATGGACACCAGCAGTGAGAATGCAAGATCTGGCCAGGCTAGCCTTCAGTCCAGAAACATCTCCAAACAAGTGTAGTTTGTCCATCAGGAGCTAGACTGAAAAGGAATCCCCTCGAGCAAAAAGGACCAAAGCAGCAGCAAAAGCCAAATGTGTAATGTGAAGAGCATCACACTTAGGATGAAATTAAATCCATATGTCGTATTGAGGGAGGCAAGCATTCTAGAGAAATATTCCAAACAAAGGATGAAGAGAAAGGGAGAGATGGGGTCCCCTTGCCTTAAACCTTTTCTTCCTTGAAAAAAACCATGGATGGACCCATTGATCGGTAAAGAGAAAGATGGAGTAGTCACACAAAGCATAATCCATTTGATAAACTTGAGAGGGAAGCCAAAACCTTCAAGAACACCCTGCAAAAACTCCCAATTTACAGAAATAGAAGCCTTGTGAAGATCGATCTTAAGCATGCAATGAGGGGAAATCTGTTTCCTGGAATAATGATGCAAAAGTTCCTGGACCAGGAAAATATTTTCCACCAAATTATGGCCCTGCAGAAAGGCCGATTGAGCTTTGTCCACAACACCGTCAAGGCAAGGAACGATTCTAGCAGCCAGAATCGTAGAAATAATTTTATACATAACATTGCAAAAAGCAATGAGGTGAAAATCACTCACCTTGGACGCATGACTATGCTTCAGAATGAGGGCAAGAAAGGTGTGATTGATTTGTTTGAGAATAGCCCCATTGTCAGAGAATTCCGAAACAGCCCTACAAACATCATCTTTAATAAGTTGCCAAGACTATTTGAAGAAAGCCGAAGAAAACCTATCAAGACCTGGTGCCTTATCATCAACAATACTGAAAAGCGCACCCTGAATTTCCTTATAAGAAACGGCATTGGTCAGGCCGTGAGTCAAACTGGAATCCACACAACTACCATTAGCAAAAATACTCCTATCCAAAAGGGCACAAGGGGAGGAAGTGCCCAAAAGCTCCTCATAGAACATGACAAACTCATCAGCAACCTCACGAGGGGAGGAGGTGAAGCTGCCATCAGCTTTTTCAACACATAAAATTTGGTTCCTTTTAGAATTCCTTTTGATAATGGAATGGAAAAACTTGGAACCTTTGTCGTTGTTCATCAAGAACCTGGTTTTAGCTTTTTGAGAAAGGAAGCTGAGCTCAGCATTGACAAGCCGTAAAACGGTGTTCTGTTGCTCAACCACACGAACTTTAAGAGACGCATCATTCAGGAAGTCGTGAAGCTCCTGCTGAAGCTCATTTAACAGGTCAGATGCCCTCTCAATACGAGAAGATATGTGATAAATATGCTTACGGTTAAAGGATTTAAGAGGGGTCTTGAGACCTTGCAATTTTTTGGAAAGAATAAACATACAGGTACCTCTTATATCCTTGTTCCAATGCTGGAAAGCCGTGGGATGGTAGTCTTCATGCTATGTCCACATATTAAAGAACTTGAAAGCACGACGCCTAATTGAGTCCCAATCAAACAAGGAAACAACACATGGGGAGTGGTCTGAAAGATACCCCGAGGGCAGAAACTTGGCATGTGCATTGTAACCACTGGAAAACCACCTGCCATTGACCATGGCCCTATCAAGCTTGGTCCAAACTATGTTGTTTGACCAAGTAAAAAAACAACCAGCTGAGTTAATGTCAGTCAGCCCAGTGACTGCAGAGCAATTCGAGAAATCTCTAAGCTCGTAAGAAGAGATATCTTGCCCACAGCTTCTTTCGCCCGCAAACATAACATTATTAAAATCCCCCAACACAATCCAAGGCAGGGATGAACATGAGCTAAAAGTAGTGAGACCTTCCCACAAAAGCCTTTTATTCACAATGGAATGAGCCCCATACACAAAAGAAATATTGAATTTCTTACCAGTCGAAAGGCACTCAGCAAAACGATGGATAAACTGAGGACTCGTGATGATGACCTCTAACTTAACCGACGCCTGGTTCCACAAAATAAGAATTTGCCCTACTGGATGCGATGAGAAGTTGTTAACTTGCTGCCAAGTACCAAACTTATTAACCATTAGGCGGTCAAGCTTAGCAAAATTCAATTTTGTTTCCAAGATGCCACAAATATCAATATGGTGTTTTCTAAGAAAGGCAGAAACACCATTGTGTTTCAGGGGCTAATTGAAGCCCCTGATGTTCCAGTTGGAAACAATCATTAAACGTCAGGGAGGTAGTTCTCCTCCCGAGCATTGGTAACTCGCTTCTTCCTGATCTTGGCAGCTCCGCCCTGACCCTTAGCAAAATTCTTTTTAGCAAAAGCAGAGCTGGCAGAATTCCTGACATGGCGTGGTTGCAACTATAAAGGATTCCGGAGTAGTGACTGCCTAACTTTGGTTATCTTACTCTTATCAACCTTTTTCTTAGTGACTGAATCATCATCAGATGATTCCGAGGAGTGATCAGTTAAAGGCAAGGATTTGGAATCAACCACGACTTTCCCTTGAGATTGACGAACGTCAATACAACTTGTGGAAGAAGGTGAGACAACTGATGGGTTACAGGTTGCAAAGGAAGTAAGTGAAATTTTCACATTATTACCAATATAGGGCACCCTAGATCCTTTTGGAGAAGGGGAACGAGGATGAACACCATTAGCCACAATATTCTTATCACGACGAGCCACTGGCACCGTCGTATTAACAGCAGCATCATCAGAAGCTACAGCCATATTATAAACTCCTGGAGTACCTGTACTCTCTTGAGCCACCTTTTTATTGCCTGCTTTGCAGCCTTCATAAGAATGCCCAATCCTAGAGCAAGAGTTACAGAATTTCGGAGGATGCTGATACCAAACATTATTAACAAACTCAGTACCGCTAAGGAGTTCAATATCCACCTGCTTCAAAATAGGTTGAGACATATTAATTTCGACTAAAACACAAGCAAAAGAGAGGCATTCTCTTGTCATGGTAAGCTTGTCTGTGTAAATGGGTTTCCCAATCTGAGATGCAATTTTGCTGAGTGCCTTAGCATTCCAAAGGCACAGCGGAAAGTTCCTAAATTGGACCCAAACAGGCATATTGCACAAATCTTCATCACCAAACAAGAAAAAATTTGGCATAATTTTCATAAGCAATGGTTAGCCAAAAGTAAAATAAGGTCCTCCCTGTAAAACCTTGAGCATACTCTGTTCGTCATCAAACTTAAAGATAATCCAACCACTGTCATGAAAATGAACACGATGTTTTACCTGTCAACTGTCGCAAATGGTTTTAAGAGCCATTTTGCCTGGAAATTTGTCTGCAAAATACCCAATGAGACAGAATTTCCATCCGGAGGAGTCATCGTCAATATCCTCCTCGAAAAGCTTGACCTTAGCTGAACATGAGTCAATTTTTTCCAGCTTAATGCCGTTTGATGGCTTTCGGTTACCGGTAAACAAGCTGGTCCAAGTCTTCATCTCCTTGGTTAGTTTCTTTGTAGCAACACCCATTGAGGGTACTAAAGTACCACCTGCTCGGTAGTCGCCAGACTCACCAGAGGAAGAGGTAGTATCATGGTCCCCCAATGTTCTAGACCCATTAGACGAGGAGCTTCCAACACTCTTCTGACCATTTGTTGCAGTAGGTGGCAAAACAGAATTCAAATCTAGGGCATTAGAAGAGGCGGGAAGATCGACTTTGAGTTTGAAATTCAAAATCTGCCCCACAGTTTTTCCCCCACTGCAGACAGAGGTGCCAGAACCTAGAGCAGGAACCTATCCCCTTCTGCCATACACCTTGGGAATAGCACCTAGCTGTTCAGATGACCCATCACTACCATGGCTGGTGGTACCATGGTCACGAATATCAGCAACCTCAACACCATGAACATCACCCTGCACAACACAATGAACATCGGACTATTTCACAGCATGAGCAAAAGCGTGCTCAGCACCATCTTTGACAGCATCAAGAACATCATCATGCAACATATTTTCATTGATACTGACTTCAGGGATTGAAGACAGCGGTTTTGTTCGAGAAGACAAACCTTCCTCTTTCTTCTTATGATTCTTTCCCATTGTAGGAAGAAGGTAAAAAGAAACACAAAACAGAGGTTCTCGAGAGCCACAAACCAAGAAGCAAAACAGATATTTAAGAGAACCACGAACCAAGCACAAAATAGAGAATTGGAAGATGAAAGATATGAAAACAACATCAACGAAAGGCAACACCTTGAGATGGTTTTCTCTCCCTAGAGCTTGAGAGAATCTCTCTCTAACCTTAACTGACTGAGAGCTCTTTCTTGATTCTATGGGTGGTGGTGCATAGCCATTCTTAGTTGGTGGAGTGATTTGTCTGGTTAATTCCGTTAACGAATGAGACCTCAGCCTGCTAACTAGCTATGCGAAGGTATCCCTCCGCAACTAGCTTCTTAGAGGGACTACGACCTTTTAGGCCACATAAGTTTGAGGCAATAACAGGTCTGTGATGCCCTTAGATGTTCTGGGCCGCACCCGTACTACACTGATGTATTCAACGAGTCTATAGCCTTGGCTGACAGGCCTGAGTAGTCTTTGAAATTTCATCATGATGGGCATAGAACATTGCAATTGTTGGTCTTGAATGAGGAATTCCTAGTAAGCACGAGTCATCAGCTTGCGTTGACTATATCCCTGCCCTTTGTATACACCGCCCGTCGCTCCTACCGATTCAATGATCCGGTGAAGTGTTCAGATTGCGGCGATGTGGGCGGTTCGCTACCCGCGACTTCGCGAGAAGTTCGCTGAACCTTATTATTTAGAGGAAGGAGAAGTTGTATCAAGGTTTCCGTAGGTGAACCTACGGAAGGATCATTGTCGAACCCTGCAAAGGCAGAACGACTTGCGAACCGGTTTAAACAACGTGGGGCTAATGCGAGGGAGGCGACTCGTCCCCAGCCCACATGTCAATCCTGAGTCGGGGTGAACGCCCCGCA
>CM075768.1:41235465-41240465 GCA_037974665.1 Ehretia macrophylla
GCACGAAGGTGCGCGCATGTGGCGCCCATGCCGCACGAAGGTGTACGCATGGGGCACGCATGCTGCACAAAGGTGCGCGCATGCCGCATGATGATGCGCTCATGGGGCGCCCATGCCACACGATGGCACTCACATCGGGCGCGCATACCGCACGTTGGTACGCGCATATGGCCTGCATGCCGCATGATGGTGTGCGCATGGGGCGCCTATGCCGCATGATGGTGAGCTCATCTGGCCAGCATGCGGCACGAAGGTGCACGCATGGGGCACCCATGCCGCACGATGGTATGGGCATCATACGCGCATGCCTTACAATGGTGCGCGCATGCGGCACGAAGTTGCGTGCTTAGGGCGCTCGTGCCGCACCTTCGTGCCCGCATGGGGGGCTCAAGAGGCGCTGTTGGGGCACGGCTGGGGCACTGTTGGGGCACGACTGGGGCCGTATAGGGATACGCTTGGGGGACGATGGGGATGTTAGGGGATGGCTTTGGCACTACTAGGGGACGTTGGGCACGAAGGGCAATGTTAAGCATTCGGGGGTAATGGACATGCGGAATGTATTGTGACACAAATGTTGACATTGATGTCCTTTTACAAATGGTTTCCGAATCTATGAAGTAGTCTTAACATTTCTTTGTCCGACTAACAGTTCATCATATTTGTTAGGCGAATTAGATTCATCGGGTTCCCAATCCATCCAAAAACATTTTTAACGCCAAATATCATGTAAACAAATTAATTTATGAATTAATATAAAATTTTCTAATTTTTCTAGTATTTTTTTCTGATTTTTCCCTATTTTTTGTAATTTTTAAATATTAAAAAATAATTTTTCAAAATTTTTTTTTGAATATCATTTAACAAATTAATGTATGAATTAATATAAATTTTTCTGAATTTTCTACTATTTTTTCAAAAATTTTTCCTATTTTTCGTAATTATTAAATATTAAAAAATATTTTTTCAAAAAAAAAAATTCTTGAAGCATTTGGATATCATATGCTATCAATAAGGAGCAAGTTGGGTACGAAGATCATGCCACATGGGGCCATTATATAGTGTAAAACACCCATTATGAATCTCTGGCAAAATGTACGTTACAGTTGTCACTTCGATTTTTGCATCTAAATATACTATAGGGGGGCATGTGGTGTCAAGTCCCTTAGTCGAGGTCCATGTGGGGGGACGTTGTGGGCAGTTCGTGGCACATTGTGGGATATATCGTGGGCTATATTGTGGGGGGGAATGCTTACCAAGTGAATCACGTTAAGGTATTGCATTCCATACCTGTGCATTAGGGCCGTGCCATCCCCACCCTGCGTCCCCCGGCATGTCCCTCAGCGCGGCCCCAGGATGGCTAATGAGGGACGCGATGGCTTCCCTAGCCCCTCATTATCCATCTTGGTGCCGCAACACTGTCGACGTCATTGGGATGGCTAGGGGGCAAGTGGTTGCCCAAGCACAAAATTAGGCATCCCTGTGCCGCCGGCTAGGTACACGTTGGGGGACATTCCCGTCCCCAAACTTGTCGTTAGGCCTGCGTGATGCACGAATCGCCTAGCATACGAAGCCATGGCCGTTGCCGAGTGGATGCCCGCGATCATGGTCTAGTGTCATGGCGATCCAAGCACCGCGTGGGCTTGAGTGGCTCTTGGGGGATGGTACGGGCAAGCGTGATGCGCGAATCGCTTAGCACACGTGGCATTGGCTTTCGTTAATCAACGACACGAGCGTTGCGATGAGATGATTACTGATGCTTCAATGTCGTGGCGATCCAAGCACCATGCGGCCTTGAAACTGTCCCCCAGTAGGTTCCGACGTGCCTGTTCAATGCGCGAATCGCCTAGCACCCGACGCCATGGTCCTCACTGATTATAATGCGATGGACGTGGTCTAGTGTCGTGGCGATCCAAGCACTGCGTGGGCAGGAAGGTAGTTTGCTTGTCCCGTTCCGTGCATACGGGTACATACAGGGGGACGTTAGAGGCATGCGCGATGCGCGAATCGCCTAGCGTACGGCCTTGGCTTTCATTAAGTGACGACACGAGCGTTGCGATGAGACGATGGCTAGGGCTTCAATGTCGTGGCGATCCAAGCACCGTGCTGCCTTGAAGTCATCCGACGGTGTGTTCCTATGGGCCTGCGCGAATCGCTAGCACACGACGCCATAGTCCTCGTTAAGTTGTAATGCGATGGACGTGGTCTAATGTCGTGGCGATCCAAGCACCGCGTGGGCAGGAAGGTAGTTTGCTTGTCCTGTTTTGTGCACACAGGTGCATACAAGGGGAAGGTAAGTGTGAGGCCCGACCCCGAATAACGTGTATTACCTCAATTTACGTGCCTTAGACCTAGAATTATATGACTGACCTTGGATTACGTGCCCTGTCTTGGTTTTTGTGCATGCCTCATCATACGTGCCTTACCCTAGAATTTTCTGCTCTAATCCTCGACTTACGTGCGATACCTAGATATACGTGCCCTAACCTCAATTTACGTGCGCTACCTCGTTCATGTGCCCTAACCTTGAATTACGTGTCTTAACTTAGATTTAAGTGTCATACCTTAATTTACGTGCATTGCATCGAATTACGTGCCTTGTATTGGTTTGCATGCATTCATCTAAGGTTGCATGCATTTGCATTGAAATTCGTGCATTTACCTTGAAGTATGTGCCTTAGTCATGAAGTATGTGTCGTACCTTGTAGTTTGTGTCTATCTCGTAGTTCGTGCCCTAGAACCTAGGAATACGTGCCTACACGCTAATCAAAAAAGATTCATACACAAAGCACTAGACTATTAAATAATCCTACACAATCCACTAACCAATATTATATTCCGAATTCAAATTCTCTACAAAACCCACTAACTATAAAATATTCTATTCTACCCAACATTCTCTTACACCATGTCATGCTTTTCCTTGCACCTATGCACTATTTTACTAACACCCAAGCTTACTTTCTTGGCCCTCTCAACCCACATTCTAAAACAATTCAAACGATGCTCAAATGACACAAAGAATTCAGCCTTTGCAAAGCTCAAGGCCGACACACATACACAAGCAACAATTAAACATCTTCAAACATTCATTTTGCCTCTCAACTCTCTCATTCTCTCTCCTCTCTCCTCTCTAACAACTCTCTAAGACTCTCCCAAGCTCGGCCATAGCAAGCACAAACAAGCAACATAGCAAGAAAACTCACACAAGCACTCAAACCTCTCATTTTCGGCCTAGGTAAAGTTTTGATAGTTTTCTTCCATTTCTTTTTGTTCTAATCACATGCACACACTAATCATAAGCTAACTAAGCTGGGATTTAAAGGAAATCAAGATAGCACTCGGCCAATTCAATAGGCTAAGGTGAGGGTTAAACTCTTTTAAAATATTTCAAAACTCACATGCATGCTCTCATGTGGCTATATTTACCTCTTTAGTTGTTGTATATGTGTGTATATGAGCTTATCTACTCATGCATGGCAAGATAATGGCTAGAACTTGAAGATAGGTAAAAACGTTTTTTGTTGGCATTTTTCTGACCATGTCGTACGAAGTGCATTTTGCTTTGTAACCCTTGATAAAATTGTGTGAAAATTGGTAGGTCACTATTTTTATCAGTTATGAACATTTTTTGTAGAAATAGGCGAAGGCCAATTTTGAATCTAAGACCCCCACAATGGCAAAATATTGAAAGGTGTCTAAATCTGGAAAAATTGGAAACATGAAATAGGTTTTTGGCAGATTACTCACTTTGTAGAATGAAGTGTTTTTGACCTAGTAAATATTGATAAAAATGCATGAAAATTGGTAGGTTGGTATATTTTTCAGTTCTGGAAATTTTTGTCAGAAATAGGGCAAAGCTAAATCAGATTCTACGACCCTCAAAAAGGGCAAAAATCGTAATGTGTGTAAAATTGGACAGTTTTGCGTAGTCTCACGGTTTTGGCCATAACTCCTAAGTCTGAACTCCAAATGCAACGAGGTTTGTTCCTAGATTTAAATCACTCATTAAGATTAAATTTGACATTTATTTCACTGAAATTGGAGATTATTTTCTTGTCTAATTGAATGTGGGAAAACAGACCATTGCAGTGAGGTTTTTGTTTAGTGATATGCTTAGAATCATGTTGAGACCTTGCTTGAGGTATTGAATGCTTGGAATTGTGGCACTTAGCTGTTGTATGGACTGTTGTGGTTGGTTGAGGTCCTTTAATTTGATTGATGTATGGCTTGGGATCATTAATTGATGAATGGTTTGCTTAATCGCATGTTTCAGCACGGAATTGAGACCCTAATGCTTATGACTATTTGCTAAGAAATGATCTTATGGTTAAATGTGTTAAATTGTGTGATTAATAGGCTACCCGTAATTGTCCTTATAGCTCTAAATGTGATTTCCGATGATTACATGTTGATAAGTAAACTTTTGTTGTACCCGGTCTAATATAATCGTCTTCGCATGCTTGTATAATCTTAATACTTGATACGTGAACCCCGAAATGAGTTATATGACTTGATTTACATGTGTTACTTGGCTGCCCGTTTAATGTTCATATAACTCTATGTGTTTTACAAAGTGAAAATTTGTGTTAAGCATGCCTCATTCGTTTACTTGGCAATACGTGATCTTGAAATTGCTCGGAGGCAACCTACTTTGTTGCCCTCCTAATGTGAATTGTTAAATGGTATAAATGCACATTGTATACAAGGTTGCAACCTTTCATTATGGCATGGTAGCGTTTCACGAATGTCGGGCGGCATAGGGCTTGCCGGTGCTCCCGTGACTACCATAGTCCAATTCCCTCTCTCACTTGGCATTCCACCCTCGGGGAGTTGGGTCGTAGGATTTCGAGATACATCCAGAGTACACCCAATTGGGAGCGATAAGTGGATGATTGAGCTGGCCACAACAATTGTTATCGTCCCTTCTACCGGCGATGCGCTCCTGGCCTTCACTGGCCGGGTCGCGCCTCCAATGCTGTTACTTTGAAGAAATTAGAGTG
>CM075768.1:41245465-41255465 GCA_037974665.1 Ehretia macrophylla
CAATCAAGTGATAAGATTACTCAACATGTAGTGATATCAACAAGGGTTCAAATGCGAGAAAAGCTTATTTGTCAACATGCAATGGTCAAGATCACTTTTAAAGTTATAAAACATTTACGGGCAGCCCACGCAACGTACAGTTTCCTCACAATATCCAATGGTTAACACTTAGCAAGAATACTTAGTCATTAGGGTTTCCATTTCATGCATAATCGTGTGATCAAACCCTAAGTCAACTTAACATCATTCCCAAGTCATACATCATTCAATTCATACATCCTCAAGTGCTTAAAACAGTCCACATAATATTCCAACACCACAATTCCAAGCAACTAGTGCCACAAAAGAGGTTACAATAGTTTTTCAAGCACATAGCTAATTGGAACACTCACTGCAATAGGCTGTTTTCTCATGATCAATGGGATAATCAAACAATCTCCAAATTCAGTGAATAAGATGTCAAATTTAATCTTAAGAAGTTATCTAAAATTAGAAACAAGCCTTGCATCAATTGGAGTTCAGAATCATTAGTTATAACCGAAACAGTGAGGTAACACAAAACTGTCCAGATTTGCACACTTTTCAGAAAATGACGTTTTTGAGGTCCTTAGATTCATTTTTAGCTTTGGTCTATTTCTGACAAAGTTATCCAGAACTGAAAAATCTAGCAGTACACCAATTTTCATGCATTTTGGACAACATTTACTAAGTCAAATATGGTTCGTTCCACAAGGTCAGTGCATCTGCCAAAACCTGATTCATTTTTCCAGATTTCCAGATTTGGTCACATTTTAATGATTTGCCATTTTGAGGACCTTAGAGTCAAAATTTGCTTCGACCTATTTCTGGGAAAAATGTTCAAAACTGCCCAAACTAGTCACCCATCAATTTTCAAGCATTTTCAACACCATTTGCTTAGCTAAACTTACCTCGAACTGACTGGTCAGAGAGCTGTCACATAAATTCGACTTCACCTAGCATCATTTTCAAGCCAAGTTCTTGCCATGTATGGTTGTTTAAGCTCATGGACGACCCCATAACTCAAGTACAGAAGCAAATATACTCATTTGTGAACATGAATGTGAAATTTCAAAGAGTTTTCAAAAGCTTTTAACCCTCACCTTAGCAATCAACCACAAAATGCTCAAGACCCTTTGTTGAAGCTCAAACCTTCTCCTTTCCCTTGCTTAGCCGAGAACCTCACTAGTTTTTCTCTATTTTTCCTAGCTTAATGTTCAAACTCTTAGCACAAGCATGATTTTAAACTATGAAGAAAAGAAATGGATGCTTAGTAACTCACCTAGGCCGAAATGAAGCTTCAAATGCACATGCAAGAGAAATTTTCGAACTCTAGCTTGTTTGCTTGGTTTTCTTGGTGGTTTGCTTGCCTTGTTCGACCAAGGTGTGATGAGGATGAACAAGGATGATGAGAGTGCAGCCAAGGACCGAAATGGAGAGAGAAGAATGAGAGGAGAGAGATGAGGAGAGAAATGAGTGAAAAGAAAATGAAGAAAATGACAAGCAAAGAGCCTTTTGCATCTTCAAGGAGAATGTCGGCCTTGGGCTTCAAAATTCTGCAATTTGTGTCTCCAATGTGATATTTTAAAATTGCTAGGATGGGCAAGGATGAAGTGGCCGAAAATTTGTGCAAGTGGAAGGATTTTTGAGCAATTTTTTAATGGCTTTGTGTCATAAGTTGTCTTGGCATGCATTAGAATAAAGGAATTTTGCTCAAACCTTGTGCAAGACCATGGTATGGTCGGCCAAGGCTAATAAAATGGCTGAATTTGTGTCATCTTTTGGGTGTTGATTATTGTGTGTTGAAATTGCAAAAAGAACAAAGAATAAAGAATAAGGAATGTCTAGTGTTTGGTGCTTTTTTTTTTTGTCTTCTAGTGAATGGAATTTGGATTATTATATTGTTAGTGGATTTTGTAGGATTGTTTAATAGTTTAGTGCTTCGTGAAAGATGCTTTGTTGATTAGCGTGAAGACACGCTTTTCTATGTTTAGGGCACGCAGTTCGAGGTAGGACACGAACTACGAGACGAACGCACGTTTTTCAAGTAAACGCACGTAACCCTATATGAATGCACGAAATTCAATGCAAGGCACACAAAACTAAATACAATTCTTAAACCTAGGTCATGGCACGCAAATCTAGGTTAGGACACACGAAGTTAGGTTTCGCACACAAATCGGGGTCGAGCCTCACATCCTCCCATCCTTAAAAGAATTTCGTCCCGAAATTCAATATTTACCTTGAAATAAAGCTGGATATTGCTGCTCCATCTGGTCTCGCCTTTCCCACGTTGCTTCTTCGACTCCATGATGATCCCACAACACTTTCACCATAGGTATGGTTCTGTTGCGCAACTCCCGATCCTGTTGGTCTAAGATCCGAATGGGCTTTTCCTCGTAGGACAAGTTCTCTCGAAGCTGCAATGGCTCTGGCTCCAAGATATGCGACGGGTCAGGATGATACTTCCGCAGCATCGACACATGAAAGACGTCATGAATATTGGAGAGGTTCTGGGGTAGTGCTAGTCGATACGCCAACTTGCCAATCTTCTCAACTATCTCAAACGGTCCTACAAATCTCGGGCTCAACTTTCCACCCTTGCCATGTTTAATCAGTCCCCTCCGGGGTGATATCTTCAAGAACACCTTGTCACCAACCTCAAACTCGAGACTCCGTCTCCGTCGGTCTGCATAACTCTTCTGCCTGCTCTGGGCGGTAAGCATCCGTTTCCGGATGAGGTGGATGTTATCAACAGTTTTCATCAGTTCAGGTAAAAGGGTCGGGTCAAAAGTCCTCGCCTCACCTACTTCATCCCAGTAAATTGGTGATCGACATTTCCGTCCATACAGCGCCTCAAATGGGGCCATCCCGATCGTGGCCTGATAACTATTGTTGTAGGCGAACTCTGCTAGAGATAGATATTTCTCCCAACCTTTCCCGAAGTCCAACACACATGCCCTCACCATGTCCTCCAAAATCTGAATAGTTCTCTCTGATTGACCATCCGTCTGAGGGTGATAAGCCGTGCTAAAACTCAATTTCGTCCCCAAAGCTTCTTGCAATCTCTTCCAAAATGGGAAGTAAAACGAGGATCCCTATCCGATACAATACTCACAGGCATCCCGTGCAATCTTACAATCTCCGCCACATACATATCTCCCAGTTTCTCAGGATTATCATCCTTGTTTATTGGTAAAAAGTGTGCCGACTTAGTCAATCTATCTACTATAACCCAAGCGGCGTCACGACCCTTCTGTGATCTAGGCAGGTCCATAACAAAATCCATAGTGATATGTTCCCATTTCCATTGGGGAATCTCCAACGGCTGAAGTAAACCTGCAGGTCGTTGATGTTCTGCTTTGACTCTCTGGCAGGTTAAACACCGTGCTACAAACTCCGCAATTTCTCTTTTCATGTTATTCCACCAATAGTGTTGCTTCAAATCCCGGTACATCTTGGTTCCACCGGGGTGAATAGTATATCTTGAATTATGTGCTTCCTCAAGAATCTTCTTTTTCAGCTCTGGCTTATTGGGAACACAAACCCGGTTCCTAAACCTCCAAACACCATCGTCGTGAAACTTGAAATCTGCATTGCTTTCCTTAATCTTTTGAAATTGTTGGTCCTTCTGTTGAGCCTCTCGTAACTCAGATAACAAAGTCGATTGAACTTGGGTAGTGGAAAAAAGTAACCCCTTCTGAGTCAATTGTGGTTTCCATAGAAACGCTTCCCCCAACAACTCCTGCACCTTGACTTCCAGTTTCGCCATGCTTGCTTTTCTGCTTAAGGCATCTGCGACTACGTTCGCCTTACCCGGCACATAATTAATTGAGCAGTTATAATCATCCAAAAGCTCCATCCACCGCCTTTGCCTCATATTCAACTCCTTTTGAGAAAACAGGTATTTCAAGCTCTTATGATCGGTAAATACCTCAAACTTGTTACCCCACAGATAATGCCTCCATTTCTTGAGTGCAAACACAATAGCCGCTAACTCCAAGTCATGCGTCGGGTAATTCGCCGCATACGGCTTTGGTTTCCTAGAAGCATATGCAATAACTCTTGCATTTTGCATCAATACACACCCCAATCCTTCTTTCGATGCATCGCTATAGATTACGAAACCTTGACTCCCTTCAGGCAATGCAAGAACTGGTGCGGTAGTCAATCTTTTATTCAACTCTTGGAAGTTGTTCTCACACTTATCATCCCACACGAACTTGGTTTTCTTTTGAGTGAGCTTTGTAAGCGGTCCTGCAATCTTAGAGAAATCCTTCACGAACCTCCGATAATAGCCGGCTAGACCAAGAAAACTCTGGACTTCCGTAACATTTTCCGGCTTCTTCCAAGACATCACTGCATCGATCTTTGCTGGATCTACCGCTATTCCCTCTTGGGATATGATATGCCCCAAAAATGCAATCTGCTGCAACCAGAATTCACACTTGCTAAACTTTGCATACAATCGATGCTCTCGAAGTTTCTGCAGTACCAAACGCAGATGTTGCTTATGCTCCGCCTCCGATTTCGAGTATACCAAAATATCATCAATGAAGATCACCATAAATTGGTCCAAGTAGGGTTGAAACACCCTATGCATCAAATCCATAAAGGCTGCAGGGGCATTAGTTAGTCCAAAAGGCATCACTACATATTCATAGTGCCCATATCTCGTCCTGAAAGCCGTTTTAGGCACATCTTCCTTCTTGATCCGCAACCGATAATACCCTTGCCTCAAGTCGAGTTTCGAATACACTTTGGCTCCTTGCAGTTGATCAAACAACTCGTCAATCAGGGGAAGTGGGTATTTATTCTTGACAGTCACTTGGTTCAAACCTCGATAGTCAATGCATAGCCTCAACGTTCCGTCTTTCTTCTTAACAAATAATACTAGCGCACCCCACGGTGAAGAGCTCGGTTGTACAAATCCCTTCTTCAGCAATCCTTGCAATTGGTCCTTCAATTCTTGTAGCTCGGCCGGTGCCATACGATAGGGAGCTTTTGATATCGGCTGGGCGTCAGGCAGCAACTCTATAACAAACTCGATCTCCCGATTTGGGGGTAAACCGGGTAACTCTTCAGGGAACACATCTGCATAGTCTTTGATTACAGGCATCTCCTCTAACTTAGCTTTATCCGACGGCTTGTTGATAAGGTAAGCCAAGTATCCGCTGCATCCTTTCCTCAAGGACTTCACTGCTTTTGTAGATGAAATGATGGAACTCCCGATGAAATCTCTTCGGCCTAAAACCTCCAGTATCGGTTGATCAGGTACCCAAAACGTTATAATTTTCGCTCGGCAATTCAGTTGGACATGATGTTTTGCCAGCCAGTCCATCCCTAAAATGACCTCGTAGTCTCGAAAAGGTAATACAATAAGATTGGCTGATAATTCCCTATCCTTAATTTGGATTCTACATGCTTTACAAACTGAACTAGTTACAAGTTTAGAACCCATTGGAGTACCAACTTCTACTTCAAATGGCAAACATACAACTTTCAATTTCACACGTTCCACACATAATGGAGTAATAAATGAATGAGTAGCACCCGGATCAATTAACACCTTAACAGGTTGATTCAGTATGAAGAATGTACCTTCAACAACAGCGGTCTCATCTGGGATCTCCTCGCACTCGATAGCATAGGCTCGGGCCTGGACCCTGGGAACTGGAGTCTTACCTCTACCGGCTGGTTTACCCTGATTCTGCCCTGCCTGACGTTTAGGGCAATCCTTGATCTGGTGCTGATCACTGCCGCACCTCATACATCGTCCCAACTTTCTCCAACACTGGGCCTCGGTATGCCCCTTCCTGTCACAATATGAGCAGCTGATGGACTGAGTAGCAGGTGAACTACCTGTGGATCCACGGGCGGAAGAGGCTGATGGCGCTTTCGTCGGGCCACGGTTATTCCCTGACCTGCTCTGGCTCTGGCCTTGGTTATGACCCTGATTATGGAATTTCCTCTGCTGACTTGGAGGCTGGTATGGTTTCTTGTTGGGTTGACTCGAACCGGCTCTATCTAGTTTCCTCTTCTCAACTCGAGAGGCAGCAGCAAAGAGAGCAGAATAAGTATCGAAGTCATGAGAAGCTAACTGGTCTCAAATCTCTGGCCTCAATCCAATAGTAAATTTCCACATTTTTGCCTCCGGAGTACAAACCATATACTGAGCATAACGGGACAGTCGGTCAAAACGAGCCTCGTACTGGGCCACCGTCATATTACCCTAGGTCAAGTGCATGAACTCCTCGATCCGCCTCTGCCTAGAAACTGCAGGTACATATTTTTCCTTAAATGCCTTAACAAAATTACCCCACAAGCGAGGTGTCTGATCAGTCTCCCATAGTGCCTCTACAGTGTGCCACCAATGCTCGGCATCCCCGTGCAACAGAAATACAGCAAACTCCAATTTCTCTTCATCTGTATAATCAAGTGGCCTAAAAATCTTCTCGATCTCGGACAGCCAAGCCTCTGCTTTCTCATCATCAGCTTCCCCGTAGAATTTAGACGGGCGAAAGTCAAGGAATTCCCTCATTCTGCTGTGTCTCCCATGGTTACCCTCATTCCTGTTGTTGATGTTGTTGTTGGCCTCACGAGCATCCTGACGCTCCATCACACGTGACACACGATCCATGGCAGTTGCCATCATATTAAACATAGCTATACCGGGATTAGTCTGATAAGCATCCCCGGTCTCTTGAGGTTCACCGCTCCTATTAGTAGTACGGGTACTAGGGCCAGCCATCTATAGGCACAATTTATTGAAATATGATAATTAAGAATCTAATGCATAAGATATGCAACATATTATAGATACAATTCTAAAAACATTTAAGGCATATAAGTCACTTAAGCACATAGAGCATAGAAGGCACATTTAACACATAAACAAGTCATCCTAATTATCTTAGGGCCCAACCCATGGTCCAAGAGTTAAACCCGGCTTAAGCAATCTAAGCTCTGATACCATTCTTCTAAGGTGTCACGCCCCAACCCGGCCTAAAAAGGTTAGACTAGGGTGTGATCTAAACAATCAAGTCCTTTCACATTCTTAATCATTCTAGGAGGTTTAACACTTAACGTTTTATTCTAGATTCCAAAACTTTCCGGAAATCCGGCAGCATGACGACTGTAATTGAGCTCTTTGTTTTGACCTAAATTTTCTAACAGCCTCAAAATTTACGATTTCAAATTCAATTCCAGCTAAGATTACTATTATTCCATCAATTGAATTGCCTATTGGTTAATTCGACGTCCCGTTTGATTTATAACCTAACATGATACTATGTCTCATTTGTTCATTTATCCTCATTTCAAAATATACCTGTTGATCTTAGCTTATTAGTGAGTACCTGCTAAGATTGGATAAGTTCATTAACCTATTTCTTAACTAAGCATCATAACCTATGATAGATACTAGCGGTAGTAAAAGCAAAATGATCATAGTAGTGTCATGTCTAGTATCAGTCTACTTAAAATAAGTACAACCCAAAATTAGACCCCAAATTACAGCGGGGGTCTTTTACATCACAAGAAACAACAACATAAGGGAAATAGTCTTTAAGTAACAAAAGTTCACAAGAAGTCACGTTCAAGCAAAACAACGATAACAAGCAATCATTCCAGAGGTTCATCATTAGGTACATTGAGCTTGGGTTCCTGTGCCTGGTCTTCTTCACCTGAAATGATGAAAGAGGGTGAGTCCTTATGAACTCAGCGAGGGGGAACGAGAAATAAGTTTGAAACTCATTTTCCGGTTAAACTTATGAAAATCCCTTTTTCAAACATGAATACAACAGAAGTACAAGTACAGAAATACAAATACAGAAACAGGAATACCAGTCTTTCCTCCCCGAGGTTCTCTAGGATCCAAGCGGGAGTACTTATACATATAATAAAAAGGATACGGTGAGCTTTTGCTCTCAGATCAGATCCAGGATCAATTGTTGCGGCCGACTTCAAATCATCCCCCAAACACACCAGGTGGGTGTACTCCAGATGTACCCCAAAATCCTACGACCCAACTCTCCGAGGAAGTCTAGCCCCCAAGCGAGAGAGGGAATGGGACCATGGTGGTCACGGTATCACCGGCAAGCCCGATGCCGCCCGGCGTACGTGATCACTACCATGCCAACAGGAAAGGTTGCAACCTTGTATGCAATGCACATTTATGACAGGTAATATATATCACAGAAGGAGGACAACAAAGTAGGTTGCCTCCGGACAGTCATAAGATTGCACATTGACAGATAAACAGGCAGGACACGATAAGACAGGAAATTTCACTTGAAAGGCATATAGAGTTATATGGAAATTAAACGGGCAGCCATGTAACACATGTAAAACAGGCCATATAACTCATTAAAAGTCCACGCAATCAAGTGATAAGATTACTCAACATGTAGTGATATCAACAAGGGTTCAAATGCGAGAAAAGCTTATTTGTCAACATGCAATGGTCAAGATCACTTTTAAAGTTATAAAACATTTACGGCAGCCCACGCAACGTACAGTTTCCTCACAATATCCAATGGTTAACACTTAGCAAGGATACTTAGTCATTAGGGTTTCCATTTCATGCATAATCGTGCGATCAAACCCTAAGTCAACTTAACATCATTCCCAAGTCATACATCATTCAATTCATACATCCTCAAGTGCTTAAAACAGTCCACATAATATTCCAACACCACAATTCCAAGCAACTAGTGCCACAACAGAGGTTACAATAGTTTTCCAAGCACATAGCTAAGTGGAACACTCACTGCAATAGGCTGTTTTCTCATGATCAATGGGATAATCAAAAAATCTCCAAATTCAGTGAATAAGATGTCAAATTAAAGCTTAAGAAGTTATCTAAAATCAGAAACAAGCCTTGCATCAATTGGAGTTCAGAATCATTAGTTATAACCGAAACAGTGAGGTAACACAAAACTGTCCAGATTTGCACACTTTTCAGAAGATGACGTTTTTGAGGTCCTTAGATTCATTTTTAGCTTTGGTCTATTTCTGACAAAGTTGTCCAGAACTGAAAAATCTAGCAGCACACCAATTTTCATGCATTTTGGACAATATTTACTAAGTCAAATATGGTTCGTTCCACAAGGTCAGTGCATCTGCCAAAACCTGATTCATTTTTCCAGATTTCCAGATTTGGTCACATTTTAATGATTTTCCATTTTGAGGACCTTAGAGTCAAAATTTGCTTCGACCTATTTCTGGGAAAAATGTTCAAAACTGCCCAACCTAGTCACCCACCAATTTTAAAGCATTCTCAACACCATTTTCTTAGCTAAACTTACCTCGAACAGACTGGTCAGAGAGCTGTCACATAAATTCGACTTCACCTAGCATCATTTTCAAGCCAAGTTCTTGCCATGCATGGTTGTTTAAGCTCATGGACGACCACATAACTCAAGTACAGAAGCAAATATACTCATTTGTGAACATGCATGTGAAATTTCAAAGAGTTTTCAAAAGCTTTTAACCCTCACCTTAGCAATCAACCACAAAATGCTCAAGACCCTTTGTTGAAGCTCAAACCTTCTCCTTTCCCTTGCTTAGCCGAGAACCTCACTAGTTTTTCTCTATTTTTCCTAACTTAATGTTCAATCTCTTAGCACAAGCATGATTTTAAACTATGAAGAAAAGAAATGGATGCTTAGTAACTCACCTAGGCCGAAATGAAGCTTCAAATGCACATGCAAGAGAAATTTTCGAACTCTAGCTTGTTTGCTTGGTTTTCTTGGTGGTTTGCTTGCCTTGTTTGACCAAGGTGTGATGAGGATGAACAAGGATGATGAGAGTTCAGCCAAGGACCGAAATGGAGAGAGAAGAATGAGAGGAGAGAGATGAGGAGAGAAATGAGTGAAAAGAAAATGAAGAAAATGACAAGCAAAGAGCCTTTTGCATCTTCAAGGAGAATGTCGGCCTTGAGTTTCAAAATTCTGCAATTTGTGTCTCCAATGTGATATTT
>CM075768.1:41257965-41322965 GCA_037974665.1 Ehretia macrophylla
ACCGGCCGACCCCGCGCATCGTCTCGAGTTGTGAGGCTCGACCCCGAGTAACGTGTCTTACCTTGATTTGTGTGCCATAGACCCAGAATTATATGACCGACCTTGGATTACGTGCCTTGTCATGGTTTTCGTGCATGCCTCGTCATTCGTGCCTTGACCTAAAATTGTGTGTCCTAATCCTCGACTTACATGCCCTGATTTCGATTTACGTGCATTCATTTAGGGTTACATGCATTTACTTGGAATACGTGCATTTGTCTCGTAGTTCGTGCCTTACCTCGTAGTACGTGCCCTAGACCTAGAAAAGCATGCCCGCACGCTAATCAATAAAGAATCCTACATAAAGCACTAGACTATAAATAATCCTACAAACTCCACTAACTAATATTTTAATCCTAAGTCAATGCACTAAAAGACAAAACACTAAACACTAAACATTCTTTATGCTTTATTCTTTTTGTAAAACCCATGCACCTACAATTAAATATATCTAACGTACAATAAAATAAGCCTTAAACAAGACCAAAAATTCAGAATTCCACATGCCTTGGCCGACCATACCTTGCACTTGGACAAACATTGCATAATTTAAAACACTCCTAGACAAACTATGACACACAGAAGACATATGGCTTTAAAAAAATTACCTAACATCCTACCCAATGCCTTTCATTCTCGGCCCACTCAAATGCCCATGCTAAAGACAATTCAAAATGCTTAAAAGATGACACAATTTCAGATTTTGAAGGGCATAGGGCCGACACACACACACAAACATTTCATTCTTTCTCAAACTTTCTCATTCTCTCCCATTCTCTCTCTCTCTCGGCCATGGCTGCTTCATGAACCATCATAGCTCAAGCTCATCTTCTAAGGCTCACCTAGGCTCTCAAGGACTCTAAGAAACTCGACCATAGCAAGCAAAGCAAGAAAATCGCATGCAAGCTCACGAAACTCCTCATTCTCGGCCTTAGGTATGTTATGATAGTTTTTCTTTCATTTCCTTTTGTTCTACACACATGCACACCATCCTCACATGCTAACTAAGTTAGAAATTAAGGGAAATCAAGCTATATATCGGCCAAAGCAAGGAAGAAGCCCCTTTTGTGCATCTTCATCTATCCACTTGCTAAGGTGAGGGTTAAACTCTTTTAAAAGCTTTCAAAACTCACATGCATGCTTTCATATGGCTAGCTTTACCTCTGTAATTATTTTATATGTGTGTATATGAGCTTATCTTCTCATGCATGGCATGATAATGGCTAGAACTTGAAGATAGGTAAAAACCTTTTTGCTGGCAGTTTTCTGACCTTGTAGTACGAAGTGCATTTGGCCTAGTAAACCTTTATAAAAATGCATGAAAATTGGTAGGTCACTATTTTTATCAGTTATACACATTTTTTGAAGAAATAAGACAAGGCCAATTTTGACTCTAAGACCCCCAAAATGGCAAAATATCGAAAGGCATCTAAATCTGGAAAAAATGAAAAAATGACATAGGTTTCTGGCAGATTACTGACGTTTTAGAACGAAGTGTTTTTGAACTAGTAAATGTTGATAAAAAATGCATCAAAATTAGTAGGTTGCTATATTTTTCGGTTCTGGACAATTTTTTCAGAAATAGGACAAAGCTAAATTGGACTCTAAGACCCCCAAAAATGGAAAAATTCGTAATGTGTCTAAAACTGGACAGCTTTGCGTAGTCTCATGGTTTTGGCCATAACTCCTTAGTCCGAACTCCAAACGATACGAGGTTTGTTTCTAGATTTAAATCACTCATTAAGCTTCAATTTTACATTTGGTTCACTGAAATTGGAGATTGTTATCTTGGATAAATGAATGTAGAAATACAGTCCATTGCAGTAGAGTTTTGGCTTGGTAAAATGCTTTTTTATCATGTTGAAACTTTACTTGTGGTATTGAATGCTTGGAATTGTGGCAATTGGAAGTTGTGTGGGCTGTTTTGGATGGTTGAGGATGCTTAAATAATTG
Source organism: Ehretia macrophylla (assembly GCA_037974665.1). Lineage (NCBI taxonomy): Eukaryota > Viridiplantae > Streptophyta > Magnoliopsida > Boraginales > Ehretiaceae > Ehretia > Ehretia macrophylla. The sequence goes on from CM075768.1 coordinate 41,259,958, forward strand.
ATTGATGGCTTGGGTTTGATTACGTGACAATTTGTGGCTTAATCGCACGTGTAAGCATGAATTGAGACCCTATTGATATGAAAACTTGCTAAGTGATGATCTTATAGTTAATGTGTTCAATTGTATGAATAGGAGGCTGCGTACTAAATGTTAAGTATGCTTGAAATGGCTTAAGTGTTACTTGTGGTGCTTAGCAAACGGAACAAAACCCGAGCACGGCCTTGTAAACCCTAATAGCCCTGTAGATTCCCAAGTCATAGACCATTCTTGTGTGAATTATAAGTGATGTTGAGGAAGGTTAATAGGCTGCCCGGAATTTTCCTTTTAGCTCTAAATATGATTCCCGATGATTGCATGTTGATAAGTGAACTATTCTTGCACCCAATTTTGTGTAAGTGTCGTTGCATGCTTGTATGATCTCAACACTTGATATGTGAACTAAAATGAGCTATATGACTTGTTTATATGGTGATAACTTGGCTGTCCATTAAATGTTCACATGCTTCTAACTATTTTACAAAGTGAATTTACATGTCAAAGCATGCCTCGTATATTTACTTGTCGATATGTAATCTTATAATTGCTCGGAGGCAACCTACTTTGTTGACCTCCTAATGTGAATTGTTAAAAGATATTCAATGTCTTTTTTGAACATCGTTACTTGGCTATCCGTGAAAGTTTAATTGCTTCCAAATTGATATATGAAATGATTATATGTTCTTACAATGCCTTCTGTGCCAATATGTCAAAATATGATCATATATTTGCTCGGAGGCAACCTACTTTGTTGACCTCCCAATGTGGAATGTTAAATGGCATACATGTGCATTGCATACAAGGTTGCAACCTTTCATTTTGGCATGGTAGCATTTCACACACGTCGGGCGGCATCGGGCTTGCCGGTGCTATCATGACTACCATGGTCCAATTCCCTCTCTCACTTGGGGGCTAGACTTCCTCGGAGAGTTTGGTCGTAGGATTTCGGGGTACATCCAGAGAACACCCATTTGGAGTGATAAGTGGATAATTGAAGCCGGCCGCAACAACTGTTAATGGAAATGATCTTGAGAGCAAATGCTCACCGATCGATCTTGACAGCGAAAGCTCACCGTATCCTTTTCACTATATGTTTAAGTACTCTTGCTTGGTTCCTAGAGGACCTCGGGGAGGAAAGACGGGTAAATGTGTTCATTTATATTTATGTTATGTTATGAACTTGCTTATTTCATATGACATGTTCTGAAAAGGGCTTTTCATAAGAGTAAGCTAAGGGATAATAAGTACTTGCAAGACATGAACTGGCAAATAAACGAGACATAGTTATCATGTTAGGCTTGTCAATCAAACGAGACTATCGAGATAAATTAGTAGGCATATCTATTGATAACAAAATAGGAAATTTTAGTTGGAATTGAATCAGTGATTAAAGGTTTTGATGCGTTTTAGAAAATAGGTCAAACCAAAGGTCTTAAATACAACCGTTATGCTGTCGGTTTTGTCACGCCCCAACCCGACCTATAGATGTTAGATTAGGGTGTGATCTAATCATTCATGTTCTTTTACGACTATAACCGGTTGACGAAGGTTAAGCTTATCCGTTAAACTAGAACTCTAAAATTTTTTCAAAAAACCAGCAGCATAACGGTTGTAATTAGGCTCTTTAGTTTGACCTAATTTTCTAAACGCCTCAAAACTTTCAATCTCAGATTCGATTCCAACTAAGATTACTATCTATCACCAATCGATATGCTTACTAGTTATCTCGAAAGTCTCGTTTGATTAACAAACCTAACATGATAACTATGTCCCGTTTATTTGTTAATTCTTGTTACACAAGTACCTATTGATCTTTAGCATACTATTAAGCACCTAGGTGAAATTAGATAGAGTTATAACATTTGATTTCTTCACCTAGTGATTGAGTTGCCTATGACAGTTACTAAATCAAAACAGTAATAGCAACCCACAAGATAGCGCGTTGTCTAGTCATAGTCAGTACAAGTCAAAATTAGACCCCAAATTACAACGGGGGTCATTTGCAATCAACAACAAGCAACATAAGAAATAGTCTTCAAAACAAACATAATGATCACAAAATAGCCATAGTCAAGCAAGGCACGTAAGACAAGCAATCACTCCAAAGAGTCATCAACAGGCACGTTCTCCTCAGGTACCTGTTCTTGATCTTCTTCACCTGTAATGATAAAAGAGGGTGAGTCTTTATGAACTCAGCGAAAGGGAACAAGAGATAATCTTTTGAAACTCTTTTCCGGTTAATCTCATAGAAATCTCTTTTTGAAAACATGTCACGTATTACGAATAATAAAGTACGCAAGGTATAAGAATCAAATTGAACAACATATACAATTACCAATCATTTCAAGGATACGGTGAGCTTTTACTCTCAAGTTCATTTTTGATAACAATTGTTGCAGTCGGCTTCAATCATCCACTTATCGCTCCCAATTGGGTGTACTCCGGATGTACCCCGAAATCCTACGACACAACTCTCCGAGGGTGGAATGCCAAGCGAGAAAGGGAATTGGACCATGGTAGTCACGAAAGCACCAGCAAGCCCTATGCCGCCTGGCGTTCGTGAAATGCTACCATGCCACAATGAAAGGTCGCAACCTTGTATACTATGTACATTTAAACCATTTAACGATTCACATTAGGAGGACAACAAAGTAGGTTGCATCCGAGCAATTTCAAGATCACATATTGTCAAGTAAATGATCGAGACATGCTTGACATGAAGTTTCACTTTGTAGAACACGTAGAGTCATATGAACATTAAACAGGCAGCCAAGTAACACATATAAATCAAGTCATATAACTCATTTCGGGGTTCACGTATCAAGTATTAACATTATACAAGCATGCAACGACATTTATACGAGACCGGATACAAGAATAGCTCACTTAGCAACATGCAATCATTGGAAATCACATTTAGAGCTATAAGGACAAATACGGGCAGCCAATTAACCACACAATTTAACATGTTTAACCATAAGATCATCTCTTAGCAAATAGTCATAAGCATTAGGGCCTCAATTCCGTGCTTAAACATGCGGTTAAGCAAACCATTCAACAATTAATGATCCCAAGTCATACATCAATCAAATTAAGCAACCTTAACCAGCCACAACAGTCCACACAACATCTAAGTGCCACAATTTCAAGCATTCAATACTACAAGCAAGGTCTCAACAGGATTCTAAGCATATCGCTAAACAAAACCCTCACTGCAATGGTTTGTTTTCCCACATTCATTTAGACAAGCAAAAAATCTCCAATTCCAGTGAACCAAGTGTCAAATTGAAGCATAATGAGTGATTTAAATATAGAAACAAACCTCGCATCATTTGGAGTTCGGACTTAGGAGTTATGGCCAAAACCGTGAAACTACGCAAAACTGTCCCATTTTAGACACATTACAATGTTTTGCTATTTTTGAGGGTCTTAGAGTCAGAATTGGCTTTGCTCTATTTCTGGAAAAAAAATGTCTAGAACTGCAAAATATAGCAACCTACCAATTTTCATGCATTTTCAACAATATTTACTAGTTCAAAAATACTTCGTTCTACAAGGTCAGTAATCTGCCAAAAACCTATTTCATTTTTCCAATTTTTCCAGACTTAGACACCTTACGATGTTTGACCAATTTGGAGGCCTTAGAGTCAAAATTGGTCGTGTACTATTTCCACAAAAAATGTTTAGAACTGACAAAACTAGTGGCCTACTCGTACTACAAGATTAGAAAACTGCCAGCAAAAACCTTTTTACCTATCTTCAAGTTCTAGCCAAAACTCTGGCCATGCATGGGTATATAAGCTCATATACACACATATACAACAACTACAGAGGAAAATATAGCCATATGAAGGCATGCATGTGATTTTTGAAAGCTTTTACATGAGTTTAACCCTCACCTTAGCAAGTTAATAGATGAAGATGCACAATGTTCTTGAAGATGCACAAATGGAACTTCTTCCTTGCTTTAGCCGAGAGATGGCTTGTTTTCCTTTAATTCCTAACTGAGTTAGCATGTGAGGATGGTGTGCATGTGGGTGAAACCAAAGGAAATGGAAGAAAACTAGCAAAACATACCTATAGCCGAGAATGAGAGTTTTTGTGAGCTTGTATGCGTTTTTCTTGCTTTGCTTGATATGGACGAGTTCCTTCGAGTCTTTGAGAGCCTAGGTGAGCCTTAGAAGATGAGCTTGAGCTATGATGGTTTATGAAGATTCCATGGCCAAGAGAGAGAGATGAGATGAGAGATTGAGAGAAAGTTTGAGAAAGAAATGAAATGTTGGTGTGTGTGTGTCGGCCCTATGCTTGCAAAAATCTGATTTGGTATCATCTTTTGAGCATTTTGAACTGTCTTTAGAATGGGGATTTGAGTGGGCTGAGAATGAGAGGCATTGGGTAGGATGTTAGGTCACTTTTTTAAAGCCTTGTATCTTGTGTGTGCCATAGTTTGTCTGGGAGTGTTTTTAAATTATGCAATATTTGTTCAAATGCAAGGCATGGTCGGCCTAGGCATGTGCAATTCTGATTTTTTTGTCTTGTTTAAGGCTTATTTTATTGTAGGTTAAGTATATTTAATTGTAGGTGCATGGTCTTGCAAAAAGAATAAGGAATAAAGAATGTTTAGTGTTTAGTGAGCTTTCGTCCTTTTGTGAGTTGACTTAGGATTAAAATATTAGTTAGTGGTGTTTGTAGGATTATTTATAGACTAGTGCTTGTGTAGGATTCTTTATTGATTAGCATGCGGGCACACTTCTAGGTCTAGGGCATGCACTACGAGATAAGGCGCGAACTACGAGACAAATGCACGTATTCCAAGTAAATGCATGCAACCCTAAATAAATGCACGAAATTCAAGACATGACTCTTAAACCAAGGTTAAGGCATGTAGTTCAAGGTTAGGGCACACGAAACGAGGTATTACACGCAAATTCGAGGTCGGGCCTCACAGTCTTTCGGGAAAAAAAAAATCTTTTGGAGTTCTAGGCCAACGTTAAGCATTAAATCATAACAAAAAGGCTAAGAATGTGAAAAAGTATAAATGAATTAGGTCATACCCTAGTCTAGCCTCCTTAGGTCGGGTTGGGGCGTGACACAAGTGCCCAAGTGTTAGACAGCCTATGCTTGCTTCGTAACAGATGGCAAAAAATTTGAATCCGACCTTCTGTGTTGCCGGCCTGCCGAGGTGCTTAACATTTTTTCCTTAACATTAACGGTGACTAAGGTTATGTTGCCCCTATCTTCGGCATGGCTAGGCATGTTGGTGAACGTTTGCGGCACGGCTGCCCATGGTATTGCATGACGACGCACGATTAGGCCTCGAATGTGGCACATACTTGGGGCACGTACTTGGGGCCTCGGATGAGCTACGGCTTGGCACGCAGTTGGCGCATGGCTTGGCAAGGTTGTTGCGCAATGGGGTGGTGTATCGGGCACGATGGAGCAAGCACTTGGGCAACGATGATGCACGATGGTGCACGCAAGCTGCATGAAGGTGCGCATGGGGCATCCAAGCCGCACAATGGTGCGCGTATGGGGCGCCCATGCGGCACGACAGTGTGCGAATGGGTAACCCATGCCGCATGATGGTGCGCGCAAGTGGCCTACATGTCGCACGAAGGTGCGCGCATTGGGCGCCCATGTCGTATGATGGGGCGCCCATGCCGCACGATAGTGCGCGTATCGGGCGCGTATGCCGCACGATGGTGCACCCATGTGGCCCTCATGCTGCACGAAGGTGCGCGCATGGGGCGTTCATGCCGCACGATGGTGAGCGCATCGGGTGCGCATGCCGCACGATGGCGTGCGCATCGGGCGTGCATGCTGTAATATGGTGCGCGCATATGGCTCGCATACCGCATGAAGGTGCGCACATTGGGCGCCCATCTCGCACGATAGTGCGTGCGTGGGGCTCCCATGCCATACGACGGTATACGCATGGGGTGCCCATGCTGCACGATGGAGAGCGCAAGCCGCACGAAGGTACGCCCATGTGGTACCTATGCCGAACGAAGGTGCGCGGATGGGGCGCGCATGCCATACGATGGTGCGAACATGTGGCCCGCATGCCGCACGAAGGTGCGCACATGGGGCGCCCATGCCGTACGATGGGGAGCCCATGCCACACGATGGTGCGCGCATCAGGCCCGTATGCTGCATGATGATACGCGCATGTGGCCCGCATGCCGCACAAAGGTGGGCGCATGGGGCGTCTATGTCGGACGATGGTGCGCTCATAGGGCAACTATGCCGCACGATGGCGCGGGCATCAGGCACGCAAGCCGCAATATGGTTCGCGCATGTGGCCCGCATGCCGCATGAAGGTGCTTACATTAGGCACCCATATCTCAGGATGGTATGTGCATCGGGCGTGCATGCCGCACGATGGTTTGCGCATAAGGTGCCCATGCCTCACGATGGTGCGCGCATGCCGCACGAATGTGCACGCATGTGGTGCTCATGCCGCACGAAGGTGTTCGCATGTGGCGCCCATGCAGCACGATGGTATGCGCATGTAGCCCGCATGCCGCACGAAGGTGCGCACATGGCTCGCCCATGCAGTAGGAAGATGCACGCATAGGGCGCCCATGCCGCACGATGGTGTGCGTATGGGGCGCGCATACCGCATGATGGTGTGCTCATATGGTCTGCATACCGCACGAAGGTGAGTGCATGGGGCGCCCATGGTGCCCGATGGTGAGCACATGCCCCACGAAGGTGTGCTCAAGGGGCGCCTATGCCGTATGATGGTGCGCGCATCAGGCGCGTGTGCCGCACGATGGTGCGCGGATGTGGCCCGTATGCCACACGAAGGTGAGCGTACGGGGCGCCCATGCCGCACAATGGTACACTCATCGGGCTCGCTTGCCGTACAATGTTGTGCGCATATGGCTCGCATGCTGCACAAAAGTGCACGCATGGGGCGCCCATGCTGCACAATGGTGTGGGCATCGTACGCGCGTGCTGCATAATGGTGCGTGCATGCGGCTCGAAGGTGTACGCATGGGGCGCCCGTGCCGCACCTTCGTGCGTGCTTGGGGCGCTCATGGGGCGCTGTTGGGACATTGTTGGGGCACAGATGGGGAACTGTTCAGGCATGGCTGGGGCACTGTTAGGGCCCGACTAGGGCACGAAGGGGTTACACTTGGGGGACGATGGGGGATGTTGGGGGACGGCTTTGACACTACTAGGGGACGTTGGGCACGACGGGCAATGTTAAGCATTCGGGGGTAATGGGCATGCAGAATGTATTATGACACAAATGTGGAAATTGATGTCCTTTTACAAGTGGTTTCCGAACCTATGAAGTAGTCTTAACCTTTCCCTTTTCCAACAAATAGTTCGTCACATTTGTGAGGCGAATTAGATTAATCGGGTTCCCAATCAATCCAAAAACAATTTTAATGCCAAATAACTTGTAAAAAAATTAATTTATGAATTAATATAAATTTTCCTAACTTTTCTAGTATTTTTTTTCTGATTTTTTCCTTTTTTGTAATTTTTAAATATTAAAAATTAATTTTTTGAATATCATTTAACAAATTAACGTATGAATTAATATCCATTTTTCTGATTTTTTTACTATTTTTTCTAATGTTTCCCTATTTTTCGCAATTATTAATATTAAAAAATATTTTTAAAAAAAAAACTTGAAGCATTTAGATATCATATGCTATTAATAAGGAGCAAGTTGGATATGGAGATCATGCCACATGGGGCCATTTATAGTGTAAAACACCCATTATGAATTTTTGGCAACATGTACATTACTGCTGTCACTTGGGTTTTTGCATCTAAATGTGCTATAGGAGGCATGTGGTGTCAAACGTCTTGGTCGAGGTCCATGTAGGGGGACGTTGTGGGCACTTCGTGGCACATTGTGGGCTACCTTTTGGATTTTGAATTGTGAGGTGTATGGGTATGATGTGTAGGCCAAGAAAGGTAGCTTAGGGTAGGTTATTTAGGAGTTTTTTATGCATTGTGTCATGTGTTTGTGTCATAGAATGTCTAGGCATATTTGAAATTACGCAATGCTTGACCAAATGCAAGCTATTGTCGGCCAAGTGAGCTTAAAAATCTGAAATCTTAGTTTTGTTTTAAGATTTATTTATTGTAGGTTGATTGTGGTATTTGAGGTGCATGGATTTTGCAAAAAAAAATAAGGAATAAAGAATGTTTAGTGTTTAGTGTTTTTGTCTTTTAGTCAATTGACTTAGGATTAAAATAATAGTTAGTGGAGTCTGTAGGATTATTTAATATTCTAGTGTTTTGTGTAGGATTCTTTATTGATTAGCGTGCGGGCATGCTTTTCTAGGTCTAGGGCACGCATTATGAGGTAAGGCACAAACTACGTGATATATGCACATATTCCAAGTAAATGCATGCAACCCTAAACAAAAGCACGTAATTCAAGACATGACTCTTAAACCTAGGTTAAGTCACGCAGTTCAAGGTTAGGGCACATGAATCAAGGTATCGCAATGCAATTCAAGGTCGAGCCTTACACATCTCATCGGTTCCGTCTGCTTGAAGGGCTTCGTTTGCCTAGATGGTGGGGCGGTTACTGGCTTCATGGTCTGGGAATAGCAAACGTGATAGCGCGTGAGTGGTGGTCTGCTTGTATGGGTCGGTTGGATCCCTGCTTAAGCAGCGACGTCCGCCCCTACTTGCCTCTTCATTCGCGGGCCGAGTGCTTACGTTGCCTCAGTCAGTCGGTTTCTTGTGTTGTGTACCTATAAAGAAGGTAGTCTAAAGTCATATCGTCCATCTTTTTCCTTGCGTCTGCCTCCCTGGATGACGTAGGGTGAACCCCTAAGCACGTCCCGTGGTCCACGCTGCTCACTCCAACAAGTGCGGCACACGTGGCTTGTAGGGCATCGCTCAATCTCTCGGATGCATCACACCACGATGGTATGGGGTCCTTGGCCTCTCTTTGCCCGAAATCAGCACTGGTCGTTAATCGCGTACGGCGGTCGTGCGCTCATCTCGAGCCGTCGACCCTTAGGGGATGACATGCCTCGTGCGATGTCGGCGTTGGTAAGGAATGCTACCTGGTTGATCCTGCCAGTAGTCATATCCTTGTCTCAAAGATTAAGCCATGCATGTGTAAGTATGAACTAATTCAGACTGTGAAACTGCGAATGGCACATTAAATTAGTTATAGTTAGTTTGATAGTATCTACTACGCGGATAACCGTAATAATTCTAGAGCTAATACGTGCAACAAACCCCAACTTCTAGAAGGGATGCATTTATTAGATAAAAGGTCGACGCGGGCTCTGCCCGTTGCTGCAATGATTCATGATAACTCGACTGATCGCACGGACCTCGTGCCTATGACGCATCATTCAAATTTCTGCCCTTTCAACTTTCGATGGTAGGATCGTGGCCTACCATGGTGGTGACGGGTGACGGATAATTAGGGTTCGATTCTAGAGAGGGAACCTGAGAAACGGGCACCACATCGAAGGAAGGCAGCAAGCGCGCAAATTACCCAATCTTGACATGGTGAGGTAGTGACAATAAATAACAATACCGGGCTCAAAGACTCTGGTAACTGGAATGAGGACAATCTAAATCCCTTAACGAGGATCCATTGGAGGGCAAGTCTGGTGCCAGCAACCACGGTAATTCCAGCTCCAATAGTGTATATTTAAGTTGTTGTAGTTAAAAAGCTCGTAGTTGGACTTTGGGATGGGTCGGCCGGTCTGCCTCAGGTGTAATACCCGAGCCCGGAATGTGAAAATTTCTTGTTTATTATTTTGGAAATTATATTTCTTAAATTCTTTAAGATTTAATTGTTACTTCTTTGTTGTCGCAACGTGCATTGCATATCGAGAGCGATAGATAGAGAACGGTTTCTAGTCCTCAGCAAATAGTGAAACTAGTATTTAGATGACTTAAATTTTATATTTTAACTGTTGTTAGCTATAATTAACTTTTCCTTGGTTATTATGGCTTTAAAATGCACAAACTAAGGTCAATTTGACCAATTTTAAGTTATTTGACCAAGTAGCCTTGACCTTTGACCAAGCTTGTCACTTAATAAGCTTATAACATAACATAATAAAAAAAAACAAAGCAAAATCAGAACTTGAAGAGGCCGAAACCAAGAAGGAAAGAAAAAAAAACCATTTCAACTTCCAATCGTTCAATCTTCGCGTGAGCTCGTGCGGGGTGATTTTCGAGGTGTCCAGCGTTGTTTTCCTAGGGACTAGGAGTGCCTAAGGTGAGGGAAGCACGTTATTTGCGCATTTAAATGATATGTATGTCAAATTTGTGATTTTTGAGATTTATCCGTAGATTGTTGTTTAAAGAGTTTTGATGCTTCTAGAATATTCCTTGACAATTGTAGAACGTGTATTTATAGCTTTTTAACATTTTCTGCAGTTAAATGTTGAGATATCAATTTAAAATGCCAATTGAATAGTGTTTTATGAATAGTAAACCCTTGAAATGATGAAGTTGCACTGTTATGCTGGTATGCTAGAATGCCTAAATGCATGGTTTGTTTGGGTTGCGTAATGAAAAAAATGAGAAATATGCCTTGGTGAAAGTCGGGGTCGTTTAGGTCGAGTTTGGTATTTTCTTGTTTTGCGTGTTGGCATTGTTTCGAGAGGCCATGGAAGCACTTTTGGTACGATTATGGCGTTGGTTGGGTGTTTGGTTGGTATAGTTGTAGTTCAAACGAGCAAAGGGGAAAATCGGGGCTTTGCGCGAATTCTAGGGTAAAGTAGGATTTCGGGGTCTTTAGACGTGCCTTATAGTGACCTAGGAGGATTGGCGAGGTCGGTTTCCAGAACTCGTGGCTCGTTTTGCAATTGGTAGTGTTTTGATAGTTGGGGCCGATTTGTGATTTTACTTGTTTTCTTGATATTATGCAAATAGAATGCTTAGGGTTGCTTGATATAGTTGTTTGAAATGATTCTGGTTGAAATGCTTATCAACTGTTGCTATTGCGTGCGAGAGTAACCTACTTTGTTATTCTTCCACGTGTGGCTTTATTGCTCGTTTATCGCCTTGTATCGAGTCTTGCATTGCATAGTATCCAGCCCGTGAGTGATGCGCCTCTCTGGGTTGCCTCGGGGTGCCAGTGTTGGTTACTCTAGCTCCGTGGCTATTCCCTCTTCTCGCTTGGGTTGCCTCCCAGGGAGATTTGGGTCGTAGTTTGATGGGTACTTCCGGGGTATTCCAAACTGGTGTTATAAGGTGGTTTGGACCGGCGCGTCGTCATCGAGTTCGTGATTGAAAGTTGCTTGTGAAAAGAGTATCGTATCCTTTGAATGAGTGTTTATAGTTTTAATGCTTGCCTTGCTTTATTGATGGCTTTATTTGAATCTCTATATGATGTTTGTATGAATTGCTTGACTAATTGCATTGCATACTCCTCTCATCTCCGTCCTTGAGACCAATTGCCCTCGCTGAGCAATAGTTTTGCTCATTCCTTTCTATACTATATTTTTTTACAGGAGTAATTGAAGCAGACCCTATTGAGGTAATAGTGGAGGAGGAGGAGCAGGTGGAGGTGTTTCCGTGATAGCACTTCTTTGCTTTGCTGGTGGTTGGTTACCAGATTTTGTGCGAGCCTTGCTTGATATATATATTGCTTGGATGACACTTTATTTTGAGGCTTGTAGCCTTGTATGTAGTATCTATTTTGAGGCCTAGATTGTATTATGTTGTAAAGGATTAAAGGTTGTAACTTTATAAATAGATACTCATGTGACTAGTAAGGAAATGCATGCTAATGATTAATGGTTTAGTGGCATAAATAATTGTGTAGTATGCATATCATTTTTGGGTTGCAAAGTTGGTTAATAAGAGATGTATGTTTTAAAAGAAAGTTGGCTTGTTTTAATTGTTTTATGGCTTTCGCAAGTGTTATGTTGATTTTAGGGTTTTCGGATCGTCCGCGGTACAGAGGAGACTCCGTCCGTGTGTCGGGTCCGGGCTTGGCCTTTTGCGGGGTCGGGTCGGGGCGTGACATCTTTAGGTGGTATCAGAGCATGATAGTCTTGCATGAGCCGGGATATGTTTCTCGGTCTGTGGGGTAAAGGTCCAAAATGCTAGAGTGTTATTGTATGATTGTTAAGTGGAAAGAAAATGTTATAGCATGACTTTGTGAACTTAGAGTGCTTATGTGTTTAAAGTGAATTAGTTTGGCATGTCAATCTTGTGTTATGTGAATTGCGTGTTAGAATGTTTGATTGTTATTGACTTGAGTGTTATCTAATCTTATGTGCTATATTTCTGTATATAAACTGCTTTTAAATGTTGCCAGCTATTGTGAATTGCTACTATGCCGCAACGTCGTGGTACTCAAGGTATAGGGTCAGATGAAGAAGCAGCAGAACAGGGTCAGCAAGCGTTGCCTGAGCAGTTTATTGCCACTCCGACTATAGCAGTTGACCGGATTACCCAGGTACTGCATGAGCAGAGGCAGGACAGGATTGATCCCCAGGGAAATCAAGCTAATCTTGGTGGACAGGGGTATAGGGTTGAGAATAACCAGTTGGAGAAATTCTTGAGGCACGAGCCGAGAAAGTTCTTCAGAGAGCCGGATGATGAAGCAGCCGAGAGATGGATTAACCGTGTTGAGAAAATTTTCACTACTTTGAGGTACACGGATGAGGCAAGAATAGATTATGCATCATTCCTTTTTGAGGGTGATGCAGAGCAGTGGTGGAATACTGTCAGGAGGAGGTGGGACTGTGAGGATGTACCACATTTGTGGGATGATTTTGTGAGTGAGTTTTGGGACAAGTATATTCCCGAGATGGCTATGGAAAGGCGGGAAGATGAGTTTGTGACCCTGAAGCAGGGAAACATGACTGTTGCACAGTATGAGGCTAGGTTTGTCACCCTGTCGAGGTATATGCCCGAGCTGGTACGGCCAGCTAGGAGGATGATTCATAGGTTTGTTCGTGAGCTGAGAATGGACATACAGTTGCATTTGACTGGGCAGACCTATACTACTTTTCCCGAGGCATTCCAGGCAGCCTCGAAGTTTGAGAAACGGAAGGCTGAGATGTTAGCTGAGAGTAGTCAGCCGAGTAAGAAATAGTATTTGGGCCAGAGCAGCCAGAGTCAGCCGAGGCAGTATCAGACTTCTGTGCAGGTTCCTCAGCAACGTCCGTATCAGCCTCAGTATCAGATTCAGGGGAGGCTAGCTGTGACTAGACCCCACCAGGGAGGTACAGTTCCTACTACTACCAGAGCCCCAGTACCTACGGGAAACACTGTTGTAAGGCAAAATCAGTAGTGTAACTTTTGTAATCGATCGGGGCATATTGAGGCTAATTGTTGGAGAAAGAGTGGTAAATGCACTAGTTGTGGGAGTGATGACCATAGGGTGAGAGATTGCCCTAAGTATAGGAATGTTCAGGGCCGTACTGGAGGCCATGGTGTTCAGAATAGGGCTGTAGGTGCAGGTCCAGCACAGAGGGTGCAGGCTAGGGTCTTTGCACTGGATGCAGAGGAGCTACCTGATACTACAGCTATAGTGGAAGGTACCTCTCTTCTCAATACTCAGCCAGTTAAAGTTTTGATTGATCTCGGAGCTACACATTCGTTTATAACTCCTGCATGTGCACGATCTGTGAATGTTTGCATTGATAAACTGCCGCATGAAGTTGAAGTTAGTACGCCTTTGGGTGCAAAATTTGTTACTGAGTCTATTTGCAAATCTTGTGATATATGCATTGAGAACTGTAAATTTCCTGCTGATTTAATTATACTGCCATTCCATGACTTTGAAATCATTTTGGGAATGGACTAGTTGGGGAAATATTATGCTCAGTTGGATTGTAGAACAAAGATTGTTTATCTTCAGGTTCCTGACCTGCCGGTACTAGAGATTGTTGGGAACTGCAGGGCTGCCCGAATTCCTCTTTTATCAGCGATCAAGACTTCTAAGTTGTTGAATAAGGGTTGTGAAGCTTACTTAGCTTATTTGATCAATCAGCCTACTGATAAGTTGAATTTGAATGAGGTTCCGATTGTTAGAGACTTCCCTGGTGTATTTCCCGAGGAATTACTGGGTTTACCACCGGATAGGGAGATTGAGTTTGTGATTGATCTTGTGCCAGGCACTGCGGCAATTTCTAGGAGTCCTTATAGAATGGCATCAGCTGAACTTCGGGAATTAAAAATTCAGCTTCAGAACTTGCTTGAGAAAGGGTTTATACAACCTAGTTCTTCGCCGTGGGGTGCGCCTGTGTTGTTTGTGAGAAAGAAAGACGGCACACTACGGTTATGCATTGATTACAAGGGACTTAATCAAGTCACGATTAAGAACAAATACCCCTTGCCGTTGATTAAAGAATTGTTTGACCAGCTGCAGGGTGCGAGTGTTTACTCCAAATTTGACTTGAGGCAGGGTTACTATCAACTTAGGATTCGGAGTGACGATATACCAAAGATGGCATTCAGGACTAGATATGGCCACTATGAGTTTGTTGTATTGCCGTTTGGATTGACGAATGCTCCAGCCGCATTCATGGACTTGATGCAGAGAGTTTTCCGACTTTATCTTGATCAGTTTGTCGTGATCTTTATTGACGACATTTTAGTGTACTCAAAGAACAAGGCTGAACATGAGCAGCATTTGAAGATTGTGCTACAGACTTTGCAGAAAAACAAGCTTTTTGCTAAATTCAGCAAGTGTGAATTCTGGTTGAATCAGATATCTTTTCTAGGTCATATCATTTCAGATCAAGGAATTTCAGTGGACCCAACTAAGATTGAAGTTGTTTCATCTTAGAAGAGACCTGAAACGGTGTCAGAGATTCAGAGTTTTCTTGGGTTGGCAGGTTACTACCGGAGGTTTGTTAAAGACTTTTCCAAGATTTTTGGGCCTTTGAGCCAGTTGACTCGAAAGAAAGTTGCTTACAACTGGGATGCCAAATGTGAATCCAGTTTCCAAGAATTGAAGAAGAGACTAACTACAGCTCCTATATGAGCTTTACCTGAGGGAACAGAAAACTTCGTTGTCTACAGTGACGCATCTAAAGAAGGTTTGGGCTGTGTTTTAATGCATAATGGTAAGGTGATTGCCTATGCTTCTAGGAAGTTGAAACCATATGAAGTCAATTACCCTACACATGATCTTGAGTTAGCTGCAGTTGTATTTGCTTTGAAGAAGTGGCGTCATTACTTGTGGGGTAGTAGATTTGAAATTTTTACTGACCACAAGAGTCTCAAGTATTTGTTTTCACAGAAGGATCTGAATATGAGGTAGCGGAGATGGCTAGAGCTATTGAGTGGTTATAACGGTTCTATAAACTACGTGCCAAGTAAGGCAAATGTTGTTGCTGATGCTTTGAGACGAAAGGCTACTGTTGCAAGCTTAATTATCAAGGATTGGGAGACTTTGGAAGATGTTTGTTCATGGAAGCCAGAAGCTGCTGAGGTAGGGATTCGATTTTCTAGTTTGCAGATTCAGTCAGGGTTGCTAACACAGATTAAAGAGGCTCAGAAGACTGATCCTTACATCTTGAAAATTCAAGAAAAATCAAAAGGGGGAGAGTCAGAGTTTAAATTACATGCAGATGGTATCTTCAGATTCAGAGACAGAGTATGTGTTCTTGGTGATCCGACTTTGAAGAATGAGATTCTGTCCGAGGCACATAATTCGAGATATACGATTCACCCGGGCAGTACTAAGATGTATAGAGATTTGAAACAACACTTCTAGTGGAACAATATGAAGAGGGAGATTGCTAGGTATATATCCAGATGTTTGACTTGTCAGAGGGTAAAAGTTGAGCATTAGAGGCCAGCTGGGCT
Organism: Ehretia macrophylla; assembly: GCA_037974665.1. Lineage (NCBI taxonomy): Eukaryota > Viridiplantae > Streptophyta > Magnoliopsida > Boraginales > Ehretiaceae > Ehretia > Ehretia macrophylla. The sequence goes on from CM075768.1 coordinate 41,275,777, forward strand.
TCTGCAGCCGTTGTCGATTCCGCAATGGAAGTGGGTACATATAACAATGGCCCTTGTGCCCGATCTTCCTAGATCTCCGAGAGGGTGTGATTCTATTTGGGTTGTTGTGGACCGCTTGACTAAAGTTACACATTTTATTCCCATGAACAAACAAGATAGCCTTGATAAACTAGCTGAGCTTTATGTTGCTAATATCATGAGACTTCATGGTGTGCCACAGAGTATAGTGTCAGATAGGGATCCCAGATTCATATCTCATTTTTGGAAGAAGTTGTAAGAGGCCATGGGAAGTAAGTTGAGCTTCAGTACTGCGTATCATCCACACACTGATGGCCAGTCTGAGAGAACTATCAGGATCTTGGAAGACATGCTTCGGGCATGTGTGCTAGACTTTGGGAAGAATTGGGAGAAGTTTTTGCCTTTAGCGGAGTTCGCCTACAATAATAGTTATCAATCTACTATAGGTATGGCTCCCTACGAGGTGTTTTATGGTCGGAAATACAGATCCCCATTGTATTGGGAAGAGGTTGGAGAGATGAGAACAGTTGATCCGATTGTGTTACTTGAGATGATTAAGATGGTGGATAATATTCACCTTATTCGCCAGCGTATGCTTACAGCTCAGAGTCGTCAGAAGAGTTATGCAGATAAGCACTGTCGAGATCTTGAGTTTGATTTGGGAGATTGGGTGTTTCTTAAGATTTCTCCTAGAAAGGGGTTGATTCGGCATGGTAAGAGCGGGAAACTTAGTCCCAGGTATGTGGGTTCGTATGAGATCACCGAAAAGGTGGGTCCTTTGGCTTATCGGTTAGCTTTGCCTCTGAGCTTGTCGAGACTGCACGATGTGTTCCACGTGTTGATGCTAAAGAAATACCATCCAGATCCTTCACATGTACTTGAACCAGAGCCTTTGCAGATTGAAGAAAAGTTGTCTTATGAAGAGAAACCGATTTGAATTGTGGATCGGAAAATTCAGGAGCTTCGCAGAAAGAGTATTCTGTTAGTAAAGGTTCTGTGGAATCATCATGGGTTTGAAGAAGCAACTTGGGAAAGAGATGACCAAGTTCGGAATCAGTATCTGGAGTTGTTTGTTGACCAGGTAAGAATTGCGTGAGCGCAATTGTTCTAAGGGGGAGAGGGTGTAATACCCGAGCCCGGAATGTGAAAATTTATTGTTTATTATTTTAAAAATTATATTTTCTTAGATTTTTTGAGATTTAATTGTTACTTCTTTACTGTCGCAACGTGCATTGCATATCGAGAGCGATAGATAGAGATCGGTTTCTAGTCCTCAGCAAATAGTGAAACTAGTATTTAGATGACTCAAATTTTATATTTTAATTGTTGTTAGCTATAATTAATTTTTCCTTAGTTAAAATGGCTTTAAAATGCACAAACTAAGGCCAATTTGATCAATTTTAAGTTATTTGACCAAGTAGCCTTGACCTTTGACCAAGCTTGTCACTTAATAAGCTTATAACATAACATAATAAAAAAAACAAAGCAAAATCAGAACTTGAAGAGGTCGAAACCAAGAAGGAAAGAAAAAAAAAACCATTTCAACTTCCAATCGTTCAATCTTCGTGTGAGCTCATGCGGGGTGATTTCCGAGGTGTCCAGCGTTGTTTTCCTAGCGACTAGGAGTGCCTAAGGTGAGGGAAGCACGTTATTTGTGCATTTAAATGTTATGTATGTCAACTTTGTGATTTTTGAGTTTTATCCGTAGATTGTTGTTTAAAGCGTTTTGATGCTTCTAGAATGTTCCTTGACAATTGTAGAACGTGTATTTATAGCTTTTTAACATTTTATGTGGTTAAATGTTGAGATTGCAATTTAAAATGTCAATTGAATAGTGTTTTATGAATAGTAAACCCTTGAAACTATGAAGTTGCGCTGTTATGCTATCCGTTGATGTAGAAATGTGCTAGGTATGCTATAATGCCTAAAGGCATGGTTTGTTTGGGTTGCGTAATGAAAAAAACAAGAAATATGCCTTGGTGAAAGTCGGGGTCGTTTAGGTCGAGTTTGGCATTTTCTCGTTTTGCGTGTTGACATTGTTTCGGGAGGCCATGGAAGCACTTTTGGTGCGATTATGGCGTTGGTCGGGTGTTTGGTTGGTATAGTTGTAGTTCAAACGAGCAAATAGATAAATCGGGGCTTTGCGCGAATTCTAGGGTAAAGTAGGGTTTCGGGGTCTTTAGACATGCCTTATGGTGACTAGGAGGATTGGCGAAGTCGGTTTCCAGAACTCGTGGCTCGTTTGGAAATGGTAGTGTTTTGATAGATGGGGCCGATTTGTGATTTTGCTTGTTTTCTTGATATTATGCCTATAGAATGCTTAGGGTTGCTTGATATACTTATTTGAATTGATTCTGATTGAAATGCTTATCAACTGTTGCTATTGCATGCGAGAGTAACTTACTTTGTTATTCTCCCACGTGTGGCTTTATTGCTCGTTTATCACCTTGTATCGAGTCTTGCATTGCATAGTGTCTAGCGCGTGAGTGATGGGCCTCTCTGGGTAGCCTTGGGTTGCCAGTGTTGGTTGCTCTAGCTCCGTGGCTATTCCCTCTTCTCGCTTGGGTTGCCTCCCAGGGAGATTTGGGTCGTGTATTGATGGGTACTTCCGGGGTATTCCAAACTGGTGTTATAAGGTGGTTTGGGCCAGTGCGTCGTTATCAAATTCGTGATTGAAAGTTGCTCGTGAAAAGAGTACTGTATCCTTTGAATGAGTGTTTATAGTTTTAATGCTTGCCTTGCTTTATTGATGTCTTTATTTGAATCTCTATATGATATTGTATGTATTGCTTGACTAATTGCATTGCATACTCCTCTCATCTCTGTCCTTGCGACCAATTGCCCTCGCTGAGCAATAGTTTTGCTCATTCCTTTCTATACTATATTTTTTACAGGAGTAGTTGAAGCAGACCCTATTGAGGTAATAGAGGAGGAGGAACAGGTGGAGGTGTTTCCGTGATAGCACTTCTTTGCTTTGCTGGTGGTTGGTTACCAGACTTTTGTGTGAGCCTTGCTTGATATGTATATTGCTTGGATGACACTTTATTTTGAGGCTTGTAGCCTTGTATGTAGTATCTATTTTGAGGCCTAGACGGTCTTATGTTGTAAAGGATTAAAGGTTGTAACTTTGTTAATAGATACTCATGTGACTAGTAAGGAAATACATGCTAATGGTTAATTGTTTAGTGGCATAAATAATTGTGTAGTATGCATATCATTTTTGGGTTGCAAAGTTGTTAATGAAAAGATGTACGTTTTGAAAGAAAGTTGGCTTGTTTTAATTGTTTTATGGCTTTCGCAAGTGTTATGTTGATTTTAGGGTTTTCGGATAGTCTGCGGTACAGAGGAGACTCCATCCGTGTGTCGGGTCCGGGCTTGGCCTTTTGCGGGGTCGGGTCGGGGCGTGACATCAGGTGTGCACCGGTAGTCTCATCCTTTCTGCCGGCGATGTGCTCTTGGCCTTAACTGGCTAGGTCGTGCCTCCGGCGCTGTTACTTTGAAGAAATTAGAGTGCTCAAAGCAAGCCTACGCTCTGTATACATTAGCATGGGATAACATTATAGGATTTCGATCCTATTGAGTTGGCCTTCGGGATCGTAGTAATGATTAACAGGGACAGTCGGGGGTATTCGTATTTCATAGTCAGAGGTGAAATTCTTGGATTTATGAAAGTCGAACAACTACAAAAGCATTTGCCAAGGATGTTTTCATTAATCAAGAACGAAAGTTGGGGGTTCGAAGACGATCAGATACCGTCCTAGTGTCAACCATAAATGATGCTGACCAGGGATCGGCAGATGTTGCTTTTAGGACTCCGTCAACACCTTATGAGAAATCAAAGTTTTTGGGTTCTGGGGGGAGTATGGTCGCAAGGCTGAAAGTTAAAGGAATTGACGGAAGGGCACTACCAGGAGTAGAGCCTGCGACTTAATTTAACTCAACAATGGGAAACTTACCAAGTCCAGACATAGTAAGGATTGACAGACTGAGAGCTCTTTCTTGATTCAATGGGTGGTGGTGCATGGCCGTTCTTAGTTGGTGGAGCGATTTGTCTGGTTAATTTCGTTAACGAACGAGACCTCAACCTTCTAACTAGCTATGCAAAGGTATCCCTCCGCAGCTAGCTTCTTAAAAGGACTACGGCCTTTTAGGCTGTGGAAGTTTGAGGCAATAATAGGTCTGTGATGCCCTTAGATGTTCTGGGCCGCACGCGTACTACACTAATGCATTCAACGAGTCTATAGCCTTGGCCAACAGGCCCAAGTAATCTTTGAAATTTCATCGTGATGGGGATAGATCATTGCAATTGTAGGTCTTGAATAAAGAATTCCTAGTAAGCGTGAGTCATTAGCTCGCGTTGACTACGTCCCTGCCCTTTGTATACACCGCCCGTCGCTCCTACCGATTGAATGATCCGGGGAAGTATTCAGATCGCGACGATGTGGGCGGTTCGCTGCCCGCGACTTCGTGAGAAGTCCACTGAACCTTATCATTTTGAGGAAGGAGAAGTCATAACAAGGTTTCCATAGGTGAACCTGCGGAAGGATCATTGTCGAACCCTGTGAAGGTGGAACGACCTGCGAACCCGTTTAAACAATACGGGGCCAACGCGGGTAAGGCAGCTCGTCCCCATCTCGCGCGTCGGTCCCGAGTCGGGGCAAATGCCCCGCAAACAACAAACCCCGGCACGGAATGCGCCATGAAAAATGAAAAATGAGGGCCAACCTATCCCTGCCCCGTCCGCGGTGTACCGGGTTACATCTCGGTCTCTTACGAAACGAAAATGACTCTCAATAACGGATATATCGACTCTCGTATCGATGAAGAACGTAGCGAAATGCAATACTTGGTGTGAATTACAGAATCCTGTGAACCATCGAGTCTTTGAATGCAAGTTACACCCAAAGTCGTCAGGCCGAGGGCACGTATGCTTGGGCGCCACACATCGCGTGGCCCCCCACCCTGCGCCCCAACATTGGGTTGCTAGGTTCGTGCGTGGGGGTGGTTTGTGGCCTCCCGTGTCTCAAGGCACGGTTGGCCGAAATACGAGTCCGGCCCGACGGACGTCACAACAAGTGGTGGTTGGTCCATTCAACAAGCGAGTTGTTGTGCGTTGGCCTATCGCGCGTGCAGGACTGAAGATAGACCCTCCAACACTGTGCATTACGACCGCGACCCCAGGTCAGGCGGGATTAGCCACTGAGTTTAAGCATATCAATAAGCGGAGGAAAAAAAACATACAACTCCCTTAGTAACGGCGAGAGAACCGGGAACAACCCAGCTTGAGAATCGGGCAGCTCTGCCGTCCGAATTATAGTATGGAGAAACGTCCTCAGCGGCGAACCGGGCCTGAGTCCCCTGGAAAGGGGTGCCAAAAAGGGTGAAAGCCCCGTCATGCCCGGACCTTTTCGCACCACGAGACACTGTCGGCTAGTCGAGTTGTTTGGGAATGCAGCCCTAAGCGGGCGGTAAATTCTGACCAAGGCTAAATACGGGTGAGAGACCGATAGTGAACAAGTATCACGAGGGAAAGATGAAAAGGACTTTGAAAAGAGAGTCAAAGAGTACTTGAAATTGTAGGGAGGGAGGCGGATGAGGGCTAGCAATGCACCCCGGTTGTATGCGAAACTACGAGAGCCGGTCCGCCAATCAGCTCGGGGCGCTGACCAGCGAGGATTGGGGCGGCGGCCAAAGCCCGTGAAGTAGATATGCCCGTGGAATGTCGTCGCCTCAATTGTGGCGGGGAAGCGTGCGCCATCGGCATTCTTTGGCATCTGTGCGCTCCCGGTGCTGGCCTACGGGCTCCCTATTTGACTCGTCTTGAAACACGGATCAAGGAGTCTGACATGTGTGCGAGTCAACGGGTGCGTAAACCCGCAATGCGCAAGGAAGCTGATTGTCGGGATCCCCCCGGGGGGGTGCACCGCCGACCGACCTTGATCTTTTGAGAAGGCTTCGAGTGCGAGCATATATGTCGGGACCCGAAAGATGGTGAACTATGCCTAAGCAGGGTGAAGCCAGAGGAAACTCTGGTGGAGGCCCACAACGATACTGACGTGCAATCATTTGTCTGACTTGGGTATAGGGGCGAAAGACTAATCGAACCATCTAGTAGCTGGTTCCCTCTAAAGTTTCCCTCAGGATAGCTAGAGCTCGCATGCGAGTTCTATCGGGCAAAGCCAATGATTAGAGACATCGAGAGCGCAACGCCCTCGACCTATTCTCAAACTTTAATTAGGTAGAACGGCGCGGTTGCTTTGTTTAGCCATACCACAGAATCAAGAGCTCCAAGTAGGCCATTTTTGGTAAGCAGAATTAGTGATGTGGGATGAACCGGAAGCCGGGTTACGATGCCCAACTGCGCGCTAACCTATATCCCACAAAGGGTGTTGGTCGATTAAGATAGCAGGACAGTGGTCAAGGAAGTCGAAATCCGCTAAGGAGTGTGTAACAACTCACCTGCTGAATCAACTAGCCCGAAAATGGATGACGCTTAAGCGTGCGACCTATACCTGGCCGTCAAGGCAAGTGCCAGGCCTCGATGAGTAGGAGGGGGTGGCGGTCGCCGCAAAACCCAGGGCGCGAGCCTGGGCGGAGCGACTGTCGGTACAGATCTTGGTAGTAGTAGCAAATATTCAAATGAGAACTTTGAAGGCCGAAGAGGGGAAATGTTCCATGTGAACGGCACTTGCACATGGGTTAGTCGATCCTAAGGATCAGGGGAAGCACGACAGATAGCGCATTCTACGAGTGCACCGAAAGAGAATCGGGTTAAAATTCCTGAACCGGGATGTGGCGATTGACGCCAACGTTAGGCAGTCCGGAGACGTCGGCGGGGGCCTCGGGAAAAGTTATCTTTTCTGATCAATAGCCTGCCCACCCTAGAAACGGCTAAACTTTAGGTAGGGTCCAGCGGTTGGAAGAACACCCATCGTCGCGCGGTGTCCGGTGCACCCTGGCGGCCCTTGAAAATCCGAAGGACCGACGCTGTCCACGCCCGGTCATACTCATAACTGCATCTGGTGTCCATGGTGAACAACCTCTGGTCGATGGAATAATGTAGACAAGGGAAGTCGGCAAAATGGATCCGTAACTTCAGGAAAATGATTGGCTCTGAGGGATGGGCACAAGGGTCCCAATCCCGAACCCATCGGCTGTCGACCGACTGCTCGAGCTGCTCCCGCGGCGAGAGTGGGTCATCGCGTTTTGGCCGGGGGACGGACTGGGAACGGCTCCCTCGGGGGCCTTCCCCAGGCATCGAACAGCCAGCTCAGAACTGGTACGGACAAGGAGAATCTGACTGTTTAATTAAAACAAAGCATTGCGATGGTCCCTGCGGATGCTCACGCAATGTGATTTCTGCCCAGTGCTCTGAATGTCAAAGTTAAGAAATTCAACCAAGCGCGGGTAAACGGTGGGAGTAACTATGACTCTCTTAAGGTAGCCAAATGTCTCGTCATCTAATTAGTGACGTGCAAGAATGGATTAACGAGATTCCCACTGTCCCTGTCTATACTCCAGCGAAACCACAGCCAAGGGAACGAGCTTGGCAAAATCAGCGGGGAAAGAACACCCTGTTAAGCTTGACTCTAGTTCGACTTTGTGAAATGACTTGAGAAGTGTAGAATAAGTGGGAGCCGAAAGGCGAAAGTGAAATACCACTACTTTTAACATTAGTTTACTTATTCCGTGAATTGGAGGCAGGGCATTGCCCCTCTTTTTGGACCCAAGGCTCACTCTGCGGACCAATCCGGGCAGAAGACATTGTTAGGTAGGGAGTTTGGCTGGGGCGGCACATCTGTTAAAAGATAACGCAGGTGTCCTAAGATAAGCTCAACGAGAACAGAAATCTCGTGTGGAATAGAAGGGTAAAAGCTCGCTTGATTCTGATTTCCAGTACGAATATGAACCATGAATGCGTGGCCTAACGATCCTTTAGACCTTCAGAATTTGAAGCTAGAGGTGTCAAAAAAGTTACCACAAGGATAATTGGCTTGTGGCAGCCAAGCGTTCATAGAGACGTTACTTTTTGATCCTTCGATATCAGCTCTTCCTATCATTATGAAGCAGAATTCACCAAGTGTTGGATTGTTCACCCACCAATAAGGAACGTGAGCTGGGCTTAGACCATCGTGAGACAGGTTAGTTTTACCTTACTGATGACAGTGTCGCTATAGTAATTCAACCTAGTACGAGTGGAACCGTTGATTCACACAATTGGTCATCGCGCTAGGTTGAAAAGCCAGTGGCGCGAAGCTACCGTGCGCGGGATTATCCTTGAACGCTTCTTAAGTCAGAATCCGGGATAGAAGCGATGCGCTCGCCCGTCGCCCTTTCAGCGACCCGCAGTAGGGGCATTCGGTCCCCAAGGGCACGTGTCGTTGGCCAAGCCGTCGCAACGAAAACGTCGCGCCGGCCGCCTTGAAGTACAATTCCCACCGGGCGGTGTGCAGAATCCTTTGTAGATGACTTAAATACGTGACGAGGTATTGTAAGTGGTAGAGTGGCCTTGCTGCCACGATCCACTGAGATTCAGCCCTTTGTTGCTCCGATTCGTCCCTCCCTCCTCCTCACCTATCTCCGCCCCATCCCATCAACCAACACTATTTCCCCCAAACGGGCCAAGAGGTTCGACGCACTATGCCGCCCCTCAAGTGTGTCTCCAAGTGCCTAAGTAAGTCATAAGTTGTAACCCAAGTATCGACGTACGAATGCCCAAGTGTTTCCAAGTGCTCTACGCCCAAGTCCGAATAACATTAGCCCAAGTTAGTTTGCCACGCTCGCTGCCTGCTATAGTGCCGCCGCAAGTGTCGTGGGGTTTCGAGGCAACGATGATGCCCAATTATGCCCAAGTGCTAAGTGCTATGCCCAAGGATGCCCAAGTGCTATACCCAAGTGCTATGCCCAAGGATGCCCAAGTGCTAAGTCCTACGCCCAAGGATCCCCAAGTGTTATACCCAAGTGCTATGCCCAATGATGCCCAAGTGTCGACGTCATAAGTTTTAAGTGTTGACGCGCGAATGCCCAAACTACTATACCCAAGTGCTATGTGCTATGCCCAATGATTCCCAAGTGCTATGTGCTATGCCCATTGATGCCCAAGTGCTATGTACTCCCAAGTGCTATGCCCAATGATGCCTAAGTGCTATGTGCTATGCCCAAGTGCTAACGAGCCCAATGCCGGCCGACCCCCGTATGCCGCACGAAGGTGCACGCTTGGGGCGCCCATGCCGCCTGATGGGGCGCCCATGCCGCACGGTAGTGAGCGCATCAGGCGCGCATATTGCACGATGGTGCAGATATTTGGCCTGCATGCTGCACGAAGGTGTGCGTATGGGGCGCGCATGCCACACGAAGGTGCGCGCATGCCACACGAAGGTGTGTGCATGGGGCGCCCATGCTGCACGATGGTGCATGCATCGGGCGCGCATGCCGCACGATGGTGCACATATGTGGCTCACATGCGGCATGATGGTGCGCGCATGGGGCGCTCATGCAGCACGATGGTGCGCTCATCGGGCTCGCATGCTGCACGAGGGTACGCGCATGTGGCCAACATGCGGCACGAACGTGAGTGCGTAGGGCACCCTTGGCACACGATGGTGTGGGCATCGTATGCGCATGCCGCACAATGGTGTGAGCATGTGGCACGAAGGTGCACGCATGGGGCGCCGTGCCGCACCTTCGTGCGCGCATGGGCCGTACATACCGCACGATGATGCGCACAAGTGGCTCGCGCAGGGCGCTCAAATTGCGTTGTTGGGGCACTGTTGGGGCACGGCTATGGCACTATTGGGGCACGGTTAGGGCACTATTGGGGAACTATAGGGGTACGCTTGGGGGACGGTGGGGGATATTGGTGGATGACTTTGGCACTACTAGGAGACGTTGGGCACGACGGGCAATGTTAAGCATTCGGGGGTAATGGGCATGCGGAATGTATTATGACACAAATGTGGACATTGATGTCCTTTTACAAGTTGTTTTCGAATCTATGAAGTAGTCTTAACTTTTCCCTTGTCCGACAAACAGTTCGTCACATTTGTGAGGCGAATTAAATTAATCGGGTTCCCAATCCATCCAAAAAAAATTTTAACGCCAAACATCATGTACATAAATTAATTTATGAATTAATATAAATTTTCCTATTTTTTCTAGTATTTTTCTGATTTTTTCCTATTTTTTGTAATTTTTAAATATTAAAAATTCGAAAAAAAATTTTTGAATATCATTTAACAAATTAATGTATGAATTAATATACTTTTTTCTAAATTTTCTACAATTTTTTTCTTATTTTTCCCTATTTTTAGCAATTATTAAATATTAACAAATATTTTTTTGAAAAAAATAATCTTGAAACATTTGGATATTATATGCTATCAATAAGGAGCAAGTTGGGTATGAAGATCATGCCATATAGGGCCATTTATAGTGTAAAACACCCGTTATGAATCTCTGACAAAATGTATGTCACGCCCTAACCCAACCTAAGGAGGCTAGACTAGGGTATGACCTAATTCATTTATACTATTTCACATTCTTAGCCTTTTTGTTATGATTTAATGGTTAACATTGGCTTAGAACTCCAAAAGTTTTTCTGAAAAGCCGACAGCATAACAGCTGTATTTAAGACCTTTGGTTTGACCTATTTTCTAAAACGCCTCAAAACCTTTAATCATTGATTCAGTTCCAATTAAAATTTCCTATTTTGTTATCAATAGATATGCCTACTAATTTATCTCGATAGTCTCGTTTGATTGACAAGCCTAGCTTGATAACTATGTCCCATTTATTTGCCAGTTCCTGTCTTGCAAGTACTTATTATCCCTTAACTTACGCATATGCACCTAAGTGAGATTAGATAGAGTTTCATTTTATGCTTCTTCATATAGTGGTTTAAACACCTATGATAACTACTAATCAAGATAATGAAAGCAAACAACCAATAAAAAGTTCGTCCGGTTATAATCAATACAAGTCAAAATTAGATCCAAATTACAACGGGGTCATTTACATCAACAAAATGAATAGTTTGCAATCAAATACAACATCCATATAGCAACCACTGTAACACCCCGATCCTTCTCGAGACCGGGAGTTCTATCAATCAATCTAACCACAACCCAATTCCAAACCCGGCCAAAATTTTAGGGAAAGACGGACGGAGTCTCCCCTATTTCTAGGCGAGATGTAAAACCCGTTGTAGCATATATGTGGACCAGCACCCTGTCCAACCATACAAACACTTCAAGGCCATCCGAGCCTTGGATCTCAGCAAGCGAACACAACCAAATATACATTTCCAATTTAAAAGCTAATCTATCTCTTTTCCTTTGGGCATTACAAACATACATTAAAGTTAAACTATTCTATCTGAATACATAAACTAGCTTATCATTCTACTTCAATTACCTAGTTAAATTTAAATTACATTCTTTTAATATTAAATACATATAATACATGAAACATACATCTTTGCATCTTTGACAACTCAAGCCACATAGCACGCAAGACAACTCTTCAAGCACGAACTTTCACATATCTATGAACTTTCCAGCTAACATGGCATTTCCTGAAATGTGGTGGTGAAGAGTGAGTATACTCAACACGTATACTCAGTGAGGGCGAGACAGATATCGAGGTGGAGAGAAAGAAGATCGTGCAATGCAAATAAGGCAGTTAAGCAATATATATCTGACAAGTAGGCATTCAGTCTATCAATCAATACAATAAACAATTGATAAAGTATTAACACAACCATTCAAAGCTTTACCACACTCTGAAGGCTGTGGTTCACTCGAGCGAGCAATGTACCAATCATGATTTCAATGACTTTAACGATGACGCACCGGCTCACCCACCTTATAACTTCCGTTTAGAGTACTCCGGACATACTCTGTCAATTCTACGACCTAAAACTCCCTGGGCAGCATCCCAAGCGAGAAAAGGGAATAGGACACGGAAATAGAGCAACCAACACTGACAACCCGAGGCTACCTAGAGAGGCCCATCACTCACGCACCTGACACTTATGCAATGCAATACAAGCTATTTAACGATAATCGAGAAAGGCACTGAAGTGCAAGTCAGTACAACATGCGATACAATAAGCACACAATAAGCAACTACAATCAATTAAGTAACAAGAACAACACCAACAAGCATTATCAACAATTGATATACAAATTCAATCATAATCAACCTTAACAAGCATAACAAGCATTTTTAAGCATTCTATAGGCATTATACTATGAAAATACACAAAATCACAAAATGACCCCAACTTTCAAAACGCTACTACTTCCAAACGAGCCACGAGTTTTGGAAACCGACTTCACTGATCCTCCTAGGTCACCATAAGGCACGTCTAAAGACCCTGAAACCCTACTTAACCCTAAAATTCACGCAAAGCCCCGATTTCCCCTTTTGCTCATTTGAACTACCGCTACCCTAACCAAACACCCAACCAACACCATAACCGCACCAAAAGTGCTTCCATGGCCTATCGAGACAATGCCATCACACAAAACGATAAAATGCCAAACTCGACCTAAACGACCCCAACTTTCACTACAAAATCCAATTAAACCACACATTTAGGCATTCTAGCATATCTAGCACCTTCCTACATCAACAGAACGCATAACGGAGCAACTTCATCGAAACGGGGATTTACTATTCATAATTTACTATTCAATTATCAATCTAAATTGCAATTTCGATATTCAATCGCAGAAAATGCTAAAAGTCTACAAATACATGTTCTACGATTGCTAGGGAACATTCTTTAAGCGACGAAATGGATAAAATAACAACCTACGGTTAAATCACAAAAATTAAAGTTTAGATACAATAATTTCAAATGCACAAATAACGATGAAATCCTCACCTTAGATGCTCCTAGACGCTAGGAAAACCACGCTGGATGCCTCGAAAACCACCCCGCACAAGCTCTCGTTAAGAAATTGAAGTTTGAAGTTGAAATGTTTTTTTTTCTTTTTCCTCCATGGTTTCGGCCATGGCCTTCTTTTTTCCTGATTTTGCTCTTTTGTTTCTTATTTCATGCTTAAATAAAAGATGACAAATGGTCAAATGGTCAAGGCTTTGGTCAATGCTCACCTAAGTTGGTCAACTAAGCTTATTTTAGGCATTTTAAAGCTAAAACAACCAACACAAATCTAATTCTAGTTAAATACAACTATAATACTAAAATTAAAACACAAAATACTAGTTTTCACCATTTGTTGAGGATTAGAAAACACTCTCTAACTATCGCTCTCGAAATGCTATGCACTTTGCGACAATAAAAGAATAACAATTAAATCTCAAGGAATTTAAGAAAATATAATTTTCGAAAAGTAACATAGTTCAAAATTTACTCTGGCTCGGAACTACTTTTCATTTAATTGAAAACTGAGCATGAAGATGCAGGAAAAATAAAACCGATTAACATGAATATGAAAATGGTTGATATTCCGTTAAAATAATTAACTCAAGTATTATTTAATTACTTCTAAAAGAAATATGAAAATAAAGCTACAAATGAATGTTTAACTAAAAATAAACACAAAATTCAATGCTAACATTTAAGATGCCACTTAATTAAATGTAATTAAATGCCATTAAATGCATGCCGGGTTCAGGTTATCACATCATTCCCCCCTTAAAACAATTGCGTCCTCGCAATTCTTCGTCCAATAGAACTCTGCATCCACTGGAATCCAACTCTGACTAATCTTCATCAGCTACTGAGCAAGTATATTAATCAAGATAACCAATAGGGAAGTTTAAGAAGAAATTCCAAGTAGTAGTGCCGAATAAAGGCTCGAATGTAGATACCGTACAAAAATCCCGCTGACAAGAATACCGAAGAAGAATAAAATTCCAACCAAAAGCGCCGAGATAATACCAATAAAGGCTAAAGCAAAGATACTGTAGATAAAGTCACATCACATATTAATGATAAGAAGAACACCGAATAAATACCCCATACACAAATCTCTAGTAGAAGTTCAACTATTACTGCCCTAGAATTCCCAAGCAAGAAGCCAAATAAAGGCTCAAACAAAGGTTCCATCCAGAGGTCCAAAGAAGTACCCCGCTGGTCATGAATTTCATAGAAGAATTCCCTGTTAAAAGTGCTGAAGAAATACTAAGAGACCCAATCAAATAAGTGGGTATCCAAATAACAACCCCATAGGACAACCAATTAGATTCCGAGTATCACTATCAAATGCTGAGAAGAAGGTCTAAAGAAATACTATGGGAATTATCATGTGTCTAATAAGACAGTCAAGTTAAATAACAAATATAGTTTCCCAGATAGACGAAAACCCTAAGGAAAATACCGAGCTGGTGCACAATATACAAGACCAAACTCCGAGGCCTCTTCACTGTTTGCCAAGTGAGAACTTTATACAACTTACCACCAAAAAAGCCCAAAGTATTCCACAGCATACCATAAGCAATATGGGATAATATGTCTGAACAAGATTCCAAGTGTAAGACTTCCAATAAGTGCCATCAAGGAAAGATATTAGTAGAATGCCCACTAAGAATTCTATAAAATGCCATTGAAGAATTTCCAATCAGGGATACCGGTAGCACTCCAATAAAGACTGAGACACATATACCATAGATAATACCATGCAGTAAGTCCGACTGAAAACCCAATAGCCAAGTCTATCAAGAAGTGCCAACAGAAGTCTCCAAAGAATACCCAGTAAGAAACCCAAGAATGCTACCAAGAGCCGTCATACAAAAACCCCAAAGAAAGTTATCTTTTTATGATTGCCAACCACAAAGAAGACTCTTAGAAGTATGCCAACAACTGAGCTCCAAAGGCAAACACCAACTCCCAAATAAAGGCCAATTAAATGCCATTCATTTCCGGCCAATCCATACTCTTTGAAAGGCCAGTTGTGAACCACTTTCTTCAGGGGAGAAAAAGGACTTACTTACCATTTCCACGGGACATGTATGAATGCCAAGATATCACATTTATACACATGCCTTAAACTATTATGCAAGCAAGTTTGTAAAACAGTTTATTCAACTAAGTCACTCAAGTATGACAATCAAGTCAAGCATAACATAATCAATTCAAATCACGACACAACCAATTCAAGACATTCTATACACACATTACAAATAATACTTCAAGCAAATAACAATCCACGAGGTCAATTCGATAGGTCAATTCAATGCACAACTAGACACTTCACTTCACTTAGCACACAATTAACACATAACACATAACTATATAACATAGGAGCACACATTCAGGTCAAGACACACAATCTTACATACAAGCATACACTTTCAAGACAAACTTAACAAGCACACTTTCAAGGATCACTACCCACCAGACCAAGGACCCTGTCCCGGCTTATGAGCTAAACAAGCTCTGATACCACCTGTAACACCCCGATCCCTCTCGAGACCGGGAGTTCTATCAATCAATCTAATCACAACCCAATTCCAAACCCAGACAAAATTTTAGGGAAAGACGGATGGAGTCTCCCCTGTTTCTAGACGAAATGTAAAACCTGTAATAGGATATAAGTGGACCAGCACCGTGTCCAACCATACAAACGCCTCAAGGCCATCCGAGCCTTGGATCTCAGCAAGCGAACACAACCAAATATACATTTCCAATTTAAAAGCTAATCTATCTCTTTTCCTTTGGGCATTACAAATATAGATTAAAGTTAAACTACATTATCTGAATACATAAACTAGCTTATCATTCTACTTCAATTACCTAGTTAAATTTAAATTACATTCTTTTAATATTAAATACATATAATACAAGAAACATACATCTTTGCATCTTTGACAACTCAAGCCATATAGCACGCAAGAGAACTGTTCAAGCACGAACTTTCACATATCCACGAACTTTCCAGCTAACATGGCAATTTCTTGAAATGTGGTGGTGAGGAGAGAGTATACTCAACACATATACTCAGTGAGGGCGAGACAGATATCGAGGTGGAGAGAAAGAAGATCGTTCAATGCAAATAAGGCAGTTAAGTAATATATATCTGACAAGTAGGCATTCAGTCTATCAATCAATACAATAAACAATTGATAAAGCATTAACACAACCATTCAAAGCTATACCACACTCTGAAGGCTATGGTTCACTCGAGCGATCAATGTACCGATCATGATTTCGATGACTTTAACGATGAGGCGCCAGCTCACCCACCTTATAACTACCGTTTAGAGTACTCCGGACATACTCTGTCAATTCTACGACCCAAAACTCCCTGGGCGGCAACGCAAGCGAGAAAGGGAATAGGACACGGAGCTAGAGCAACCAAAACTGGCAACCCGAGGCTACCCAGAGAGGCCAATCACTCACACGCCTGACACTTATGCAATGCAATACGAGATATATAACGATAATCGAGCAAGGCACTGAAGTGAAAATCAGTAACAACATGCGATACAATAAGCAATTACAATCAATAAAGTAACAAGAACAATACTAACAAGCATTATCAACAATTGATATACAATTCAATCACAACCAACTTTAGCAAGCATAACAAGCATTATTAAGCATTCTATAGGCATTATACTATGAAAATACACAAAATCACAAAATGACCCCAACTTCAAAATGCTACTACTTCCAAACGAGCCACGAGTTTTGTAAACCGACTTCACCAATCCTCCTAGGTCACCATAAGGCACGTCTAAAGACCCCGAAACCCTAATTAACCCTAGAATTCATGCAAAGCCCCGATTTCCCTCTTTGCTCGTTTGAACTACCGCTACCTCAACCGATCACCCAACCAATGCCATAACCACACCAAAAGTGCTTCCATGGCCTCCCGAGTCAAAGCCATCATGCAAAACGATAAAATGCCAAACTCGACCTAAACGACCCCAACTTTCACTAAGCCATTTTTCTCCGTTTTTCCATTACACAATCCAATTAAACCACACATTTAGGCATTCTAGCATATCTAGCACCTTCCTACATCAACAGAACGCATAACGGAGCAACTTCATCGAAACAGGGGTTTACTATTCATAATTTACTATTCAATTATCAATCTAAATTGCAATTTCGATATTCAATCGCAGAAAATGCTAAAAAACTATAAATACATGTTCTACGATTGCTAGGGAACATTCTTTAAGCAACGAAACAGATAAAATAACAACCTACGGTTAAATCACAAAAATTAAAGTTTAGATACAATAATTTCAAATGCACAAATAACGATGAAACCCTCACCTTAGACACTCCTAGGAGCTAGGAAAACCACGCTGGATGCCTCGGAAACCACCCCGCACAAGCTCTCGCGAAGAAATTGAAGTTTGAAGTTGAAATGTTTTTTTTTCTTTTTCCTCCATAGTTTCGGCCATGGCCTTCTTTTTTTTTTCCTGATTTTGCTCTTTTGTTTCTTATTTCATGCTTAAATAAAAGATGACAAATGGTCAAGGCTTTGGTCAATGCTCACCTAAGTTGGTCAACTAAGCTTATTTTAGGCATTTTAAAGCTAAAACAACCAACACAAATCTAATTCTAGTTAAATACAACTATAATACTAAAATTAAAACACTAAATACTAGTTTTCACTATTTGCTGAGGACTAGAAAACACTCTCTAACTATCGCTCTCGAAATGCTATACACTTTGCGACAATAAAAGAAGAACAATTAAATCTCAAGGAATTTAAGAAAATATAATTTTCGAAAAGCAACATAGTTGAAAATTTACTCCGGCTCGGAGCTACTTTTCATTTAATTGAAAACCGAGCATGAAGATGCAAGAAAAATAAAATCGATTAACATAAATATGAAAATGGTTGATATTCCGTTAAAATAATTAACTCAAGTATTATTTAATTACTTCTAAAAGAAATATGAAAATAAAGCTACAAATGAATGTTTAACTAAAAATAAACACGAAATTCAATGCTAACATTTAAGATGCCACTTAATTAAATGCAATTAAATGCATGCCGGGTTCGGGTTATCACAACCACTTTCAGGCAAAGCACAAAAGCACGTAGTCACTCCAAGGAATCATCAACAACCACATTCTCCTTGGGTACCTATTCCAAATCTGCTTCACCTGTGACAAAAAGAGGATGAGTCCTTATGAACTCAACGAGGTGGAAAACAAGTGACAAGGTTTTGAAAATCCTTTTCCGGTTAACTTGTGAAAACTCCTTTGAAAACATGTCAAATAAAATAAGTAAGTTCATAACAATACATATCGACAAGTAAACATACGAGGCATGCTTTGACATGTAAATTCACTTTGTAAAACAGTTAGAAGCATGTGAACATTTAACGGAAAGTGAAGTAATGACCATATAACAAGTCATATAGCTCATTTTAGTTCACATATCAAGTGTTGAGATCATACAAGCATGCAACGACACTTACACAAAACCGGGTGCAAGAATAGTTCACTTATCAACATGCAATCATCGAGAATCATGTCTAAAGCTATAAGGACAATTCCGGGCAACTATTAACCTTCCTCAACATCAATTATAATACACACAAGAATGTTTTATGACTCGGGAGTCTACGGGACTATTAGGGTTTACAAGGCTGTGCTCGAGGTTAATTTCATTTACTAAGCACCACAAGTAATACTTAAACCACATCAAGCATACTTAACATTTATTAGGCGGCCTACTAATTACACAATTTGAACACATTAACCATCGGATCAGTACTTAGCAAGTTTTCATAAGCAATAAGGCCTAAATTCGTGCTTACACATGCGATTAAGCCACAATTTGTCACGTAATTAAACCCAAGCCATGCATCAATTAATTAAGCATCCTCAATCATCCAAAACAGCCCACACAACGTCTAATTGCCGCAATTCCAATCATTCAATACCACAAGTAAAGTTATAACATGTTTCAAAGCATTTTACTAAACAAAAACCCTACTGCAATGGTCTGTTTTCCCACATTCAATTAGCCAAGAAAATAATCTCCAAATTCAGTGAACCAAATTTCAAATTGAAGCTTAATGAGTGATTTAAATCTGGGAACAAACATCGCATCATTTGGAGTTCGAACTTAGGAGTTATGGCCAAACCCGTGAGACTACGCAAAACTGTCCAGTTTTAGACACATTACGATTTTTGCCATTGTTTAGGGTCTTAGAGTCAGATTTAGCTTTGGCCTATTTTTGACAAAAATGTCCATAACTGCACAATATATCAACCTACCAATTTTCAAGCATTTTTATCAACATTTACTAGGTCAAATATACTTCGTTCTAAAAAGTCAGTAATCTGCCAGAAACTTATTTCATTTTTCCAATTTTTCCAGATTTAGACACCTTTCGATAGTTTGCCATTTTAGGGGTATGAGAGTCAAAATTGGCCTTGGCCTATTTCTGCAAATAATGTTCATGACTGACAAAACTAGTTACCTACCAATTTTCACACATTTTTATCAAGGTTTACTAAGCCAAATGCACTTCGTTCTACAAGATCAGAAAATTGCCAGAAAAAAATGTTTTTACCTATCTTCAAGTTCTAGCCATTATCATGCCATGCATGAGTAGATAAGCTCATATACACATATATACAACAGCTCCAGAGGTAAATATAGCAATATGAGAGCATGCATGTGAGTTTTGAAAGCTTTTAAAAGAGTTTAACCCTCACCTCTTTGAAGACTTAGCAAATGTGCACAAAGTCCTTGTTTTAGAGCTTTGTGTGTGACTTTGAGCTTTCCTTGCTTGATTAACTTGCTATGGCCAAGCTTGGAGGGATCTTGAAAGTCCTTGAGAGCTTGTTAGAAGTCTTGGGAGCTCATGAGAATGCAAGGGTCGAAAATGAGAGAGGAGGAGAGAGTTTGTGAGAGTTTGAGTGTCTTTGAGGGAGTTTTAGTGTTTGTTGTGTGGTCTTGAGTGGTATGGCTGACCATGGCCTTGTTTTGGTCAATATTTTGTTTGTTTTTTTTATTGTCTTGGTAGTTTAATGTGTAAGGGAATGTTTAGGCATGATAAAAGGGCAACCGTGTGTTTGGAGAAAGTGGAAAGCATAGAATAATGTTATGATTATAATAATGATGCATTTGACTTGACAATTTTTGAATTGTATGGTATATGGCCGGCCAAGGGCTTGTAATTTTTGAAATTTCATATTCTTTTTAAGTATATGATGGATTATAATAAGTGTGGAATTTGAGGTGTATTGGTTTTAGGTGAGAATAAAGAATAAAGAATGTTCAGGTGTTTGTGTAGATTGAATTGTTTATTGTTAGTGGATTTTGTAGAGAATTTGAATTAGGAATATAATATTGGTTAGTGGATTGTGTAGGATTATTTAATAGTCTAGTGCTTTGTGTAGGATTCTTTGTTGATTAGCGTGCTGGCACGTACTTCAAGATAAATGCATATATTCCCATGCAAATGCATGCAACACTAGGTGAATGCACGTAAATCAATGCAATGCACGTAATTTAATGCAATGCACGTAAATCGAGGTACGACTCTTAAACCTAGGTTAGGGCACACAATTCAAGGTCAGTGCACACAAATCGAGGTATCACACGTAAATCAAAGTCATGGCACGTAAGTCGAGGATTAGGGCACACAATTCTAGGTCAAGGCACGTATAACGAGGCATACACAAAAATTGAGACATGGCACGCAAATTAAGATAAGACACGTTATTCGGGGTTGGGCCTCACAATGTACGTTACTGCTATCACTTGGGTTTTTGCATCTAAATGTACTATAGGGGGGCATGTGAAGTCAAGCCCCCTGGTCGAGGTCCATGTAGGGGGACGTTGTGGACACTTCGCGGCACATTATGGGCTATATCGTAGGCTGTATTATGGGCGGGAATGCCTACTGAGTGAATCACACCGAGTTATTGCATTGCATACCCGTGCGTTAGGTTCGTGCCACCCCCGCCCAGCGTCCCCCGACATGTCCCTTGGTGCGGCACCAGGATGGCTAATGAGGAATGTGGTGGCTTCCCTAGCCCCTCATTATCCATCTTGGTACCGCAACACCGTCGAGTCATTGGGATGGCAAATGAGGGGGCGAGTGGTTGCCCAAGCACAAAATTAGCCATCCCCGCGCTACCGGCTAGGTTCACGTTGAAGGACATTCCCGTCCATCGATGTGTCTTTGGGCCTGCGCGATACGCGAATCGCTTAGTACACGAAGCCATGGCCATTGCCAAGTGGATGCGCACGGCCATGGTCTAGTGTCGTGGCGATCCAAGCACCGCGTCGGCTTAGGTGGCTCTTGGGGGACGGTGGGGGCAAGTGTGATGCGAGAATTTCCTAGCACACGTGGCATTGGCTTTTGTTAAGCAATGACGCGAGCGTTACGATGAGACAATTGCTGATGCTTCAATGTCGTGGTGATCCAAGCACCATGCGGCCTTGAAGCCGTCCCCCGGTGGGTTCCGACGGGCCTGTACGATGCGCGAATCGCCTAGCACATGACGCCATGGCCCTCGCTGAGTCGTAATGCGACGGATGTGGTCTAGTGTCGTGGCGATCCAAGCACCGCATAGGCAGGAAGGTAGTTTGCTTGTCTCGTTTCGTGCATATGGGTGCATACAGGGGGACGGTAGAGGCATGTGTGATGCGCAAATCGCCTAGCACACGGCCTTGGCTTTCGTTAAGTAACGACGCGAGCGTTGCGATGAGACAATGGCTAGAGCTTCAATGTCGCGGCGATCCAAGCACCATGCTGCCTCAAAGCCGTCCGACGGTGTGTTCTAATAGGCCTGCGCGATGCGCAAATCGCCTAACACACGACACCATGGTCCTTGTTGAGTCGTAATGCGACATATATGGTCTAGTGTCGTGGCGATCCAAGCACCGCATGGCCAGGAAGGCTGTTTGTTTGTCCCGTTCCGTGCATATAGGTGCATACAGGGGGACAATAGGGGCATGCGCGATGCGCGAATCGCCTAGCACACGGCCTTGGCTTTCGTTAAGTGACGATGTGAGCATTGCGATAAGATGATGGCTAAAGCTTCAATGTCGTGGTGATCCAAGCGCCGTGCTGCCTCCAAGCCATCTAACAATGAGTTTTTATGGGCCTGCGAGATGTGCGAATCGCCTAGCACAGGATGCCATGGTCCTCCTTGAGTCATAATGCGACGGACGTGGTCTAGTGTCGTGGCGATCCAAGCACTGCGGGGGCTCGAAGTCCGCTTTCGGTTGGTACCTCAAGTGCGTGCACTCGGTGCTTGGTCAGGTACCACGAAGTGGGCTCCTATGCTTGCGACATGCGGCCTGGTCATGCTCCTTGTGCCGTTCCTGTCCCTTTTTCCTTGTCCCTCATAAATTCTTTGTGCCTAGCGGTGTGTTCTCGGGCCATCTCGCCAGTTTCATCTGCTTGAAAGGCTTCGTTTGCCTAGACGGTGGGTCGGTTACCGACTTGGTGGTCTGGGAATAGTGAACGTGATAGCACGTGAGTGGTGATCGCCTTGTATGGGTCGGTTTGATCCCTGCTTGAGCAGCAACGTACACCCCTGCTTGCCTCTTCCTTCGCGGGCCGAGTGCTTACGTTTCCTCAGTCGGTCAGTTGGTTTCCTGTGTTGCGTACCTACAAAGAAGGCAGTCTGAAGTCACATCGTCCATCTTTTGAATTGCGTCTGCCTCTGTGGACGACATGGGGCGAACCCCTAAGCACGTCCCGTGTTCCACGCTGCTCACTCCAACAAGTGTGGCATACATGGCCCGTGGGGCGTCACTCGATCTCTCGGATGCGGCATACCATGACAGTATGGGGTCCTTAGCCTCTCTTTGCCTAAAATCAGCGTTCGTCGCTAATCGTGTACGACGGTTGTGCGCTCGTCTCGAGCCACCGACCCTTAGGGGAAGACATGCCTCATGCGATGCTGGCGTCGATGAGGAATGCTACCTGGTTGATCCTACTAGTAGTCATATGCTTGTCTCAAAGATAAGCAATGCATGGGTAAGTATGAACTAATTCAGACTGTGAAATTGCGAATGGCTCATTAAATCAGTTATAGTTTGTTTGATGGTATCTACTACTCGAATAACCATAGTAATTCTAGAGCTAATACGTGTAACAAACCCCGACTTCTGGAAGGGATGCATTTATTAGATAAAAGTTCGACGCGGGCTCTTCCCATTGGTGTGATAATTCATGATAACTCGATGGATCGCACGGCCCTCGTGCTGACGACGCATCATTCAAATTTCTGCCCTATCAACTTTCGATGGTAGGATAGTGGCCTACCATAGTGGTGACGAGTGACGGAGAATTAGGGTTTGATTCCGGAGAGGGAGCCTGAGAAACGGCTACCACATCCAAGGAAGGCAGCAGGCGCGCAAATTACCCAATCTTGACACGGGGAGGTAGTGACAATAAATAACAATACCGGGCTCAAGGAGTCTGGTAATTGGAATGAGTACAATCTAAATCCCTTAACGAGGATCTATTAGAAGGCAAGTCTGGTGCCAGCAGCCGCGGTAATTCTAGTTCCAATAGCGTATATTTAAGTTGTTGTAGTTAAAAAGCTCGTAGTTGGACTTTGGGATGGGTCGGCTGGTCCGCCTTAGTTGTGCACCGGTCGTCTTGTCCCTTCTGCCGGCGATGCGCTTCTGTCCTTAACTGGCTGGGTCATGCCTCCGGTACTATTACTTTGAAGAAATTAGAGTGCTCAAAGCAAGCCTACGCTCTGTATACATTAGCATGGGACAACATTATAGGATTTCGATCCTATTGAGTTCGCCTTTGGGATCGGAGTAATGATTAACAGGGACAGTCAGAGGCATTCGTATTTCATAGTCAGGGGTAAAATTCTTGGATTTATGAAAGACGAACAATTGCGAAAGCATTTGCCAAGGATGTTTTCATTAATCAAGAATGAAAGTTGGGGGCTCGAAGACGATCAAATACCGTCCTAGTCTCAACCATAAACGATGCCGACCAGGGATCGGCGGATGTTGCTTTTAGGACACCGCCGGCAGCTTATGAGAAATCAAAGTTTTTGGGTTCCGAGGGAAGTATAGTCGCAAGGCTGCAACTTAAAGGAATTGACAGAAGGGTACCACCAAGAGTGGAGCCTACAACATAATTTGACTAAACACGGGAAAACTTACCAGGTCCCGACATAGTAAGGATTGACAGACTGAGAGCTCTTTCTTGATTCTATGGGTGGTGGTACATGGCCGTTCTTAGTTGGTGGAGCGATTTATCTGGTTAATTCCGTTAACGAACGAGACCTCAGCCTGCTAACTAGCTATGAGAAGGTATCCCTCTGCAACTAGCTTCTTAGAGGGACTACGGCCTTTTAGGCTGTGGAAGTTTGAGGCAATAACAGGTCTATGATTCCCTTAGATGTTCTGGGCCGCACGCGTGCTA
This sequence comes from Ehretia macrophylla, assembly GCA_037974665.1. Classification (NCBI taxonomy): domain Eukaryota; kingdom Viridiplantae; phylum Streptophyta; class Magnoliopsida; order Boraginales; family Ehretiaceae; genus Ehretia; species Ehretia macrophylla. Next base: position 41,300,158 of record CM075768.1, read on the forward strand.
CACTGATGTATTCAACGAGTCTATAGCCTAGGTCGACAAGCCCGGGTAATCATTGAAATTTCATCATGATGGGGATAGATCATTGCAATTGTTGATCTTGAACGAGGAATTCCTAGTAAGCGCGAATGATTAGCTAGCGTTGACTACGTACCTGCCCTTTGTATACACCGCCCATCCCTCCTACCGATTGAATGATCCGGTCAAGTGTCGTATCGCGGCGATGTCGGCAGTTCGCTGCCGATGACGTCGCGAGAAGTTTACTGAACCTTATCATTTAGAGGAAGGAGAAGTCGTAACAAAGTTTCCTTAGGTGAACCTGCAGAAGGATCATTGTCGAACCCTACGAAGGCAGAATGACCTGCGAACCCGTTTAAACAACACGGGGCCGACGCGGGAGAGACGGCTCCTTCCCAGCCCACGTGTAGGTCCTTAGTCGGGGCGAATGACCCGCAAACAATGAACCTCAGCCCGGAATGCCCCAGGAAAAATGAAAAATGGGGGCCAGGGTTAGGCCTCGGCCCTTATGAAATGAAAACGACCCTCGGCAATGGATATCTTGGCTCTCGCATCAATGAAGAATGTAGCGAAATGCGATACTTGATATGAATTGCAGAATCCCGTGAACCCTCAAGTGTTTGAACGTAAGTTGCGCCCGAAGCCGTTAGGCCGAGGGCACGCCTGCCTAGGCGTCACGCATCGCGTCGCTCCCTTCCCCACGCCGCAACTTTGGGTTACCAGGTTCATGCATGGGGGCAGTTTGTGGCCTCCCGTGTCTCGAGGCGCAGTTGGCCGAAATACGAGTCCGGCGCGACAGACCTCACGACAAGTGGTGGTTGGTCAATTCAACTCGTGAGTTGTCGTACGTTGTCCCGTCGCTCCTGCGGGACTGAAGATCAACCTTCCGGAGCTGTGCGCTACGACTGCAACCCCAGGTCAGGTGGGATTACCTGCTGAGTTTAGGTATATTAATAAGCGGAGGAAAAGAAACTTACAAGGATTCCCTTAGTAACGGCGAGCGAACCAAGAACAGCACAACTTGAGAATCAGGCAGCTCCGCCGTCCAAATTGTAGTATAGAGAAGCATCCTCAGCGGTAGACCAGGCCCAAGTTCCTTGGAAAAGGTTGCTAGAGAGGGTGAGAGCCCCGTCGTGCCCGGACCCTATCGCACCACGAGGTACTGTCAACGAGTCGAGTTGTTTGGGAATACAGCCCTAAACGGGCGGTAAATTCTGTCCGAGGATAAATACGGGCGAGAGACCGATAGCGAACAAGTACCATGATGGAAAGCTGAAAAGGACTTTGAAAAAAGAGTTAAAGAGTGCTTGAAATTATCAGAAGGGAAGCGGATATGGGCCAGCAATGCATCCCGGTCGTATGGGGAACGGCGAGAGCCAATCTGTCGATCGGCTCGGGGCACGGACCAGCGCGGATTGCGGCGGCCGCCAAAGCCCGAGCAGTAGATATACCCGCAGAACGCCGTCGCCTTGATCGTGGCAGGGCAGAGCGCGCCTTTGACGTGCTTCGGCATCTATGCACTCCCAGTACTGGCCTGCGGGCTTCCCATTCAACCCATCTTGAAACACGCACCAAGGAGTCTGACATGTGTATGAGTCAATGGGTGCGTAAACCCGCAAGGCGCAAGGAAGCTGATTGAAGGGATCCCCCTCGGGGGGTGCACCGCCGATCAACTTTGATCTTCTTAGAAGGGTTCGAGTGCGAGCATACTTATCGGGACCCGAAAGATGGTGAACTATGCCTGAGCGGGGCGAAGCCAGAGGAAACTCTGGTGGAGGCCCACAGTGATAGTGACGTGCAAATCATTCGTCTGACTTAGGTATAGGGGCGAAAGACTAATCGAACCTTCTAGTACCTGGTTCCCTCTAAAGTTTTCCTCAGGATAGTTGGAGCTCGTGTGCGAGTTCTATCGAATAAAGCCAATGATTAGAGGCATCGGGGGCGCAACTCCCTCGACCTATATACTCAAACTTTAAATAGGTAGGTCAGCGCAGCTGCTTTGTTGAGCCGCGCCATGGAATCAAGAGCTCTAAGTGGGCCATTTTATGTAAGTAGAACTTGCGATACGGGATGAACCGGAAGCTGGGTTTCGATGCCCAACTGCACGCTAACCTAGATCCCACAAAATGTGTTGGTCGATTAAGGCAGTAGGACGATGGTCATAGAAGTCGAAATCCACTAAGGAGTGTGTAACAACTCATCTGCCGAATCAACAAGCCCCGAAAATGGATGGCGCTTAAGCGCGTGACCTATACCCGGCCATCAGGGCAAATGCCAAGCCCCGATAAGTAGGAGGGCGCGGCAGTCACCACAAAACCTAGGGCGCGAGCCCGGGTGGAGCGGCCATCGGTACAAATCTTGGTGGCAGTAGCAAATATTCAAATGAGAACTTTGAAAGCCGAAGAGGGAAAAGGTTCCATGTGAACGAAACTTGCACATGGGTTAGTCGATCCTAAGGGTCAGGGGAAGCTTGACAAATAGAGCGTTCTGCACTTGTACCAAAAGGGAATCGGGTTAAAATTCCTGAACCGGGATGTGGTAGTTGATGGCAATGTTAGGGAATCTGGAGATGTCGACGGGCACCTCGGGAAGAGTTATCTTTTCTGTTTAATAGCCTGCCCACCTTGGAAATGGCTCAACTGGAGGTAGGGTCTTGCAGCTGGAGGAGCACCGCATATCGCGCGGTGTCTAGTGCGCTCCCGGCGGCCCTTGAAAATCCGAAGGACCGAGTACCGCCCACGCCCGATCATAATCATAACCGCATCAGGTCTCCAAGGTGAATAGCCTCTGGTCGATGGAACAATATAGGCAAGGGAAGTCGGCAAAATGGATCCATAACTTTGGGAAAATGATTGGCTCTGAGGGTTGGGCACGGGGGTCCCAGTCTTGAACCCGTCGGTTGTCAGCGGACTGCTCGAGCTACTCCCACAGCGAGAGCTGGTTGCCGCCTACTGGCTAGGGGATGGACTGGGAACGGCTCCCTCGAGGGCCTTTCCTAGGCATCGAACAGCCAGCTCAGAACTGGTACGGACAAGGGAAATCTGACTATTTAATTAAAACAAAGCATTGCGATGGTCCCTACGGATGCTCACGCAATGTGATTTCTGCCCAGTGCTTTGAATGTCAAAGTTAAGAAATTCAACCAAGCGCGGGTAAACAATGGGAGTAGCTATGACTCTCTTAAGGTGGCCAAATACCTCGTCATCTAATTAGCGATGCGCATGAATGGATTAACGAGATTCCCACTGTCCCTGTCTACTATCTAGTGAAACCACAGCCAAGGCAATAGGCTTGGCAGAATTAGCGGGGAAGGAAGACCCTGTTGAGCTTGACTCTAGTCCGACTTTGTGAAATGAATTGAGAGGTGTAGGATAAGTGGGAGCCAAAAGGAGAAAGTGAAATACCACTACTTTTATTGTTCTTTTACTTATTCTGTGAATCGGAGGCGGGGCACTGCCCCTCTTTTTAGACCTAAGGCTCGCATTGCGGGCTGATCCGGGCGGAAGACATTGTCAAGTGGGGAGTTTGGCTGGGGTGGCACATCTGTTAAAAGATAACGCATATGTCCTAAGATAAGATCAACGAGAACAGAAATCTCGTGTGGAACGGAAGGGTAAAAGCTCGTTTCATTCTGATTTCTAGTACGAATACGAACCATGAAAGTGTGGCCTAACGATCCTTTAGACCTTCGAAATTTGAAGCTAGAGGTGTCATAAAAGTTACCACAGGGATAACTGGCTTTTGGCAGCCAAACGTTCATAGCGACGTTGCTTTTTCATCCTTCGATGTCGGCTCTTCCTATCAATGTGAAGCAGAATTCACCAAGTATTAGATTGTTCACCCACCAATAGGGAACGTGAGTTGGGTTTTGACTGTAGTGAGACATGTTAGTTTTACCCTAATGATGATAATGTCGCAATAGTAATTCAATCTAGTACCAGATGAACTGTTGATTCGTACAATTGGTCATCGCGCTTGGTTTAAAAGCTAGTGGCGCAAAGCTACCGTGTGCTGGATTATGACTGAATGCCTCTAAATCAGAATCCGAGCTAGAAGTGACGCGCTCGCCCGTCGCCCATTCACCGACCCGCAGTAGGGGCCTCCGGTCCCCAAGTGCACGTGTCGCGTCGGCCGCCTTGAAGTACAATTCCCATCGAGTGGTGAATAGAATCCTTTGTAGATGACTTAAATACGCGACGGGGTATTGTAAGTGGCAGAGTGTTCTTGTTGCCACGATCCACAGAGATTTAGCCTTTTGATGCTCCGATTCTTCCCTTCCCCCTCCTCGCCTATCTCTGCCCCATCCGTAATCCAATCCCGTCCCATCCCATCAGCCAACACTATTTCCCCCAAACAGGCCAAGAGGTTCGACGCCCTATGCCGCTCCCCAAGTGTGTCTCCAAGTGCCTAAGTAAGTCATAAGTTGTAACCCAAGTGTCGACGTGCGAATGCCCAAGTGTTGCCAAGTGCTCTGCGCCCAAGTCCGAATAACATTAGCCCAAGTTAGTTTGCCACGCTCGCTGCCTGCTATAGTGCCGCCGCAAGTGTCGTGGGGTTTTGAGGCAAAGATGATGCCCAATTATGCCCAAGTGCTAAGTGTTATGCCCAAGGATGCCCAAGTACTATACCCAAGTACTATGCCCAAGGATGCCCAAGTGTTAATACCCAAGTGCTATGCCTAAGTATCGACGTCATAAGTTTTAAGTGTCGACGCGTGAATGCCCAAAGTGCTATACCCAAGTGCTATGTGCTATGCCTAATGATGCCTAAGTGCTATGTGCTATGCCCAAGGATGCCCAAGTACTATGTGCACCTAAGCTCTATACCCAAGTGCTATGTGCACCCAAGTGCTATGCCCAATTATGCCTAAGTGCTATGTGTTATGCCCAAGTGCTAACTGGCCTACTACCGGCCGACCCCGCGCATCATGTCGAGTGCCCAAGTGTTAGACAGCCTATGCTTGCTTCGTAAGAGATGGTAGAAAATTTGAATCCGACCTTGAATGCTGCCGGCCCGCCGAGGTGTCTAACGTTCTTCCCTTATCATTAACGGTGACTGAGGTTATGTTCCCTTAGCATGTGGTACCTATTGCGCACGAAGTTGCACGCATGGGGCATGCATACCGCACGATGGTGCGTTAATATGGCCCGCATGCCACACGAAGGTGCGGGCATGGGGCACCCATGCCGCACGATCAAGCGCGCTTGCCGCACGATGGTGCGAGCATGTGGCCCGCATGCCACACGAAGGTCCGTGCATGGGACGCTCATGCTGCAAAATGGTACGCGCATGCCACACGAAAATATGTGCATGGGGCGCCCATGCCACACGATGGTGCGCACATCGGGCGTGCATACCGCACTATGGTGCACGCATGTGGCCCGTATGCCGCACGAAGGTGCACGCATGGGGCTCCCATGCCGCACGATGGTGCACTCATCAGGCTCGCATGCAGCACTTTGGTGTGCTTATGTGGCCCTCATGCGGCACGAAGGTTCACGCATAGGGCGCCCATGCCTCACGATGGTGTGGACATCATACGCGCAAGCCGCACAATGGTACGCGCATGCCGCACGATGGTGCGCGCATGGGTCGTTGTGCCTCACCTTTGTGCGTGCATGGGGCGTGCATACCGCACGATGGTGCACGCAAGTGGCGTGCGCGGGGGGCTCAAGGGGCGTTGTTGGGGCACTGTTGGGGCACAACTGGGGCACTATGGGGGTACGCTTGGGGGACGATGGGGGATGTTGGAGGACGGCTTTGGTACTACTAGAGAACGTTGGGCACGACGGGCAATGTTAAACATTCAGGGGTAATGGGCGTGCAGAATGTATTATGACACAAATGTGGACATTGATGTCCTTTTACAAGTGATTTCCGAATCTATGAAGTAGTCTTAACATTTCCCTTGTCCGACAAACAGTTCGTCACATTTGTGAGGTGAATTAGATTAATCGGTTTCCCAATCCTTCCAAAAAAATTTTTTACACCAAATATCATGTAACAAATTAATTTATGAATTAATATAAATTTTCCTGATTTTTCTACTATTTTTTCTAATTTTTCCCTATTTTTGTAATTTTTAAATATTAAAAATTAATTTTCTGAAAAAAAAAATTTTGAATATCATTTAACAAATTAATGTATGAATTAATATAAATTTTTCTTAATTTTCTACTATTTTTTCTAATTTTTTTCCTATTTTTGCAATTATTAAATATTAAAAAATATTTTTTTGAAAAAAAAAATTGAAGCATTTGGATATCATATGCTGTCAATAAGGAACAAGTTGGGTACGAGGATAATGCCACATAAGGCCATTTATAGTGTAAAACACCCATTATGAATATCTAGCAAAATATACGTTACTGCTGTCACTTGGGTTTTTGCATCTAAATGTACTATAGGGGGGCGTGTCGTGTCAAGCCCCGTGGTCGAGGTCCATGTGGGAGGACGTTGTGGGCACTTCGTGGCACATTGTGGGCTATATCGTGGGCTATATTGTGGGCGGGAATGCCTACAGAGTGAATCACGCCAAGGTATTGCATTGCATACCCGTGCGTTGGGGCTATGCCACCCCCGACATGTCCCTGGCACGACACCAAGATGGCTAATGAGGAATGTGGTGGCTTCCTTAGCCCTTCATTATCCATCTTGGCACTGCAACACCGTCAACGTCATTGGGATGGCTAACGAGGGGGCGAGTGGTTTCCCAAGCCCAAAATTAGCCATCCACGTGTTGTCAACTAGGTACACGTTGGGGGACATTCCCGTCCTTCGACATGTCATTGGGCCTGTGAGATACGCGAATCGCCTAGCACACGAAGCCATGGCCGTTGCCGAGTGGATACGCGCAGCCATTGTCTAGTGTCGTGGCGATCCAAGCATCACGTGGGCTTAGGTTGCTCTTGGGGGACGGTGGGGGCAAGCGTGATGCGCGAATCGCCTAGCACATGCGGCATTGGCTTTTGTTAAGCAACGACGCGAGCGTTGCGATGAGACGATTGCTGATGCTTCAATGTCGTGGCGATCCAAGCACCATGCATCCTTGAAACCGTCGCCCGGTGGGTTCTGATGTGCATGTGCAATGTGCGAATCGCCTAGCACACGGCCTTGGCAGGAAGGTAGTTTGCTTGTCCTGTTCCGTGCATACGGGTACATACAAGGGGACGGTAAGGGCATGCGCGATGCACGAATCACCTAGCACACGGTCTTGGCTTTCGTTAAATGACGCCGTGAGCGTTGCGATGAGACGATGGCTAGAGCTTCAATGTCGTGGCGATCTAAACACCATGCTGCCTCGAAGCCGTCCGACGTTGTGTTCCTATGTGCCTGCGCGATGTGCGAATTTCCTAGCACATGACGCCATGGTCCTCGCTGAGTCGTAATACGACGGACGTGGTCTGGTGTTGTGGCGATCAAGCACCGCGTGGCAGGAAGGTAGTTTGCTTGTCCCGTTCCGTGCATATGGGTGCATATAGGGGGATGGTAGGGGCATGCGGGATGTGCGAATCGCCTAGCACACGACCTTGGCTTTCGTTAAGCGATGATGTGAACGTTGCGATGAGACGATGGCTAGAGCTTCAATGTCATGGCGATCCAAGGACCGTGCTGCCTCGAAGCCGTCCAACGGTGTGTTCCTATAGGCCTGCGCGATGCGTGAATTGCCTAGCACACGACGTCATGGTCCTCTCTGAGTCATAATGCGACGAACGTGGTCTAGTGTCGTGGCGATCCAAGCACTGCGGGGGCTCGAAGTCCGCATTCGGTTGGTACCTCAAGTACGTGCACTTGGTGCTTGGTCGGGCACCACGAAGTGGGCTCCTAAGCTTGCGATGTGTGGCCTGGTCCTGCACCTCGTGCCGTTCCTGTCCCTTGTCCCTAAAAAATTCTTCGTGCCTAGCGGTGCGTTCTCGGGCCATCTCATTGGTTCTGTCTGCTTGAAGGGCTTCGTTTTCCTAGACAGTGGGGCGGTTACTAGCTTGGTGGTCTGGGAATAGCGAACGTGATAGCGCGTGAGTGGTGGTTAGCATGTATGGGTCGGTTGGATCCTTACTTGAGCAAAGATGTCCGCCCCTGCTTGCCTCTACATTCGCGGGCCAAGTGCTTACGTTGCCTCAATAGGTCAGTCGGTTTCCTGTGTTGCGTACTGACAAAGAAGGCAGTCTAAAGTCACATCGTCCATCTTTTGCCTTGCGTCTGCCTCCGTGGATGACGTGAGGCGAACCCCTAAGCACGTCCTGTGCTCCACGCTGCTCACTCCAACAAGTGCGGCATATGTGGCCCGTGGGGCGTGTCACGCCCCAACCCAGCCTATAAAGGTTAGACTAGGGTGTGATCTAAACATTCAAGTAATATCTCGTACTTAATCGTTCATGAAAGTTTAACACTTAACGTTTTAGCCTAAACTCCACAATTTTTTCGAAAAACTGGCAGCATAACGGGTGTAATTGGGCTCTTTAGTTTGACTTAATTCTCTAAATGCCTCAAAATTTCCAATCCCAATTTCATTTCCAACTAAGATTACTATTTACCATCAATTGAAACGCCTACTAGTTATCTCAAAGTCTCGTTTGATTAATAACCTAGCATGATACTATGTCTCGCTTGTTTGTTAATCCTCGTTACAAAAGTACATGTTGATCTTAGCTTAACAATGAGTACCTGCTTAAGATTGGATAGGTTCATTTTACTTAATCCTTACCTGATGCTTCATAATCCTATGATAGATACTAGCCAATAACGATAGCAAAAACGACCATAGTAGTGTCTATCTAGTTATGATCAGTACAAGCCAAAATTAGCCCCAAATTACAACTGGGGTCTTTTACATTACAACAACAAGCAACATAAAAGAAATAGTCTTCAAACAACATATCGTTCACAAAATGGCCATAGTCAAGCAAGGCACATAGGGCAAGCAATCATTCCAAGGAATCATCGTTAAGCACGTTGTCCTCGGGTACCTATTTCTGATCTTCTTCACCTGAGATGATAAAAAAGGGTGAGTCCTTATGAACTCAGCAAGGGGGAACGAGAAATAAGTTTTGAAACTCATTTTTCAGTTCAACTTATGAAAACCCTTTTTGCAAACATGAATATATCACAAGTACATAATGTAATGTAAAAGTAAAGGAACACAATTACCCGTTTTTCCTTCCCGAGGTTCTCTAGGAACCAAGCGAGAGTACTTATACACATAGTGAAAAGGATACGGTGAGCTTTTGCTCTCAGTTCATTTCCAGTATCAGTTGTTGCGGCCGACTTCAAATCATCCCCTTATCACGCCAAATGGGTGTAAACCGGATGTACCCAAAAATCCTACGACCCAACTCTCTGAGGAAGTCTAGCCCCCAAGCAAGAGAGGGAATTGGACAATGGTAGTCATGGTTGCACCGGCAAGCCCGATACCGCTCGGTGTGCGTGAACGCTACTACGCTAGAATGAAAGGTTGCAACCATGTATGCAATGCACATTTATGACATTTAATATATCATATTTGGAGGACAATAAAGTAGGTTGCCTCCGAGCAGTTATAAGATTGCACATTGACAGTTAAACACACGAGGCACAATATGACAGGAAATTTCACTTATAAAGCACATGGAGTTATATGAATATTAAATGGGCAGCCATGTAACGCATGTAAATCAAGTCATATAACTCATTTCGAAGTTCACGTAATCAAATAATAAGATTATTCAACATGCAACGACATCTATGTGGGACCGGGTGCAAGAAAGGCCTACTTGTCAACATGTAATCATCGAAATCATGTTTAGGGCTATGAGGGAAACTATGGGTAGCCTACTAATTACATAATTAAACACGATATTCATAGGGTCAACACTTAGCGAATTAACTAGTCACTAGGGTTTCAATTCGTGCTTACCTATGCGATTAAGCCCCAAGTCATCTCGTAATTAAACTCAAGCCATGCATTGATTAATTAAAACACCCTCAAGTATTCAAAACAGTCCACACAACATACAAATGCCACAATCCCAAGCATTTAATACAACAAGAGAAAAGGAGAGAGAAAATGAGAGAATGAGAGCTTGAGAGGGAGAAATGATGTGCTTGAGCATATGGTCGGCCTTGAGCTTCTACAAGTCTGAATTTTTGTCATCTTTGAGCATTTTTGAAATGTTTTAGTATGCCTTGGGTGTGTTGGTCGAGAAAGGGTGCTTGGGGTAGAGTGTATGGGTTTATTTTATGCCTAGTGTCTTATGTGTGTTTCATAGTTTGTCTAGGACTAATTTTAAATTGCAAAGCTTGTCACATTCCTACACATGGTCGGCCAAATTCTGAATTTTATCATGTGTTAAAGCCTTATTTTATTGTAGGTTGATGTGGTATTTTAGGTGCTTGGAATTTGCAAAAGAATAAGGAATAAAGAATGAAGAATGTTTAGTTTTAGTGAAATTTTGTCTTCTAGTGAGTTGATTTAGGATTATAATATTGATAGTGGAGTTTGTAGGATTAATTAATGATCTAGTGCTTCATGTAAGATGCTTTCTTGATTAACGTGTGGGCACGCTTTCCTAAGTTTAGGACACGCACTACGAGACAAGGCACGAACTACGAGACGAATGCATGTTTCTCAAGTAAATGCACACAACCCTAAATGTATGCACGTAATTCAATGCAAGGCACGTATAACGAGACACGACTCTTAAACCGAGGTCAAAGCACGCAATTCGAGGTTAGGGCACACAATTCTAGGTCAAGGCATGTATGACGAGACAGACACAAAAACCAAGACAAGGCACGTAATCCAAGGTCAGTCATATAATTCTTGGTCCATGGCACGTAAATCGAAGTAACACGCGTTATTTGGGGTCGGGCCTCACATCCTTCCCTTCTTAAAAGAATTTCATCCCGAAATTCATTCTTACTTGTTGGGGTCATTTAGATGGGTTTTGGCTTTTGATATTTTTCCCACTCTAGTTCATCCCGTGTTTTGTGATCTGTTTTACCATAACCAATTCGCTTCCTACGTTTCTCCAATCATTTATTTCGGTGTGGCCCCTACATTTACAGTTCGTTTCTTTGAACGACTCTATTCTCCATTTGATCTTAAGGTCAAGTTCATTAACTAAGATTAGAGTCTTCAAACATAGTCATCAAAGTTGCATCAGTATTCTAACAATATAACTATAACTCCAAAATCATGACTTATGTCATGTCAATCTTGCATTCATATCTCAAAAGGAATATCACAATAATACCATGATCCTATGATAACATACACTAATTTCAAGATGATAAGTCTATATCCGATTTACATATCCTATCAACTAGCTTCCAAAATTGTTAACACGTAGGATATAAACAAGTTATGGATCGTTTCCACAATATGACCCTATCTTCAAGAAGAACTCACCAAACAACTAATCCATCTCAAGTCGTCATCTATTGGTAGTATCATAGTCCTTATCTCGTAGGTACATTAGATTAGCAAGGCTTCTAATGACTAGACTCCCAGTTACAAGCTCCTATCCATTAACATTCTTCCCCAGCTTCAATAACCTTCAAACTCGAAATCAAGAAGAAAGACCGTCGAGATTCATTAAACTCAAACTCTAAGGTTTATTAGGTACCACCAACAAATTGCCATTGAAATTGCATGGGTAAACTAATCATGTCGTACTAGTTCAACTTTTACAAGTAAATTTCATCAGCTTATGATCCACAATCTATTTCCTTATTCAAATCTCTATTTTCATGTCTCGAGGCTTCAGAATTTCTTTCAATCTCAACCAAGAATCCTAAGGTGAAGAGTTTCAACCTTAAATAAATTCCACTCACCTTAATCCAAGGTTACATCATACTTAAGAGGACAATGGTCCTACTCACTTAGCGACTTAGTCATTCCTTCGAACACTTAATGCCCGCCAATATATCTTCAACATTAATGTTACTAAGCTAGGGTCATAGCCATGTAAGTGATATCAATGCTCTACTAGGTTACCGGCCGTATAACAACAATTCTACGACTACAAATGGGTACCGAAATGATTTAACTCATAAGATACTTACCATACTAATCCAAGTAGCTTGTTACCCGAAATAACTTCAAGACTGTATCAACATAAGAATTATGACCATGAGGCATCCTTCAACATAACCTAATAGAAGTTCAAAAGTAATCAACCACTTATTTAACTATCACTACAAGATTCGCCCTCTAGTCAACCACCACGATTTGAAGTCTACCAACCACTGGTTCTTAGACGTGAAATGGTGTACTTAAATACGGTTGTCTAACAACAGTCTCTTGGGTCATCGTAACTCGAATTCATATCTATCTCAACTATATGAAATCTTACTCTCCTCATTTACATGTTCAATTAGCTATGAGCATCAAGACTCATTGACCTTACGTCCAAGGGTTTACTATAAATCATCATGCTTGTGTTTTACTTCCGTTATATAAAGCGACCTCTTTACTTGCATGACAATACGTTGTTTCCAAACAAATGCACATAAATGATGGATGATACTGAGGTCAAGTAATATTTTTCCTATAGGTTTAATAGGTAAGTTTACCTTCAATCGTGGTTACTGCTTGCAATCTGGGCACGATTCTTTTGCCACTTTGGACAATTCTTGACGCGATGTTGATCACTCCACATCCTTTGCATCTACCAGACCTCTTCCAACATTGGGCTTTCGTGTGCCCCTTCTTGTTACAATAGTTACATGTAACAGGATGGGGGCTAACCGTGCTTCTCGATGTGCCATGACTAAATTGGTTGACTGTGGTACCCGACTGTAATCTGTTAGTAGCTGTCTTCCCCGAATTCTGGCCCTGACCCTGGGTACTCCCTCCCGTAGCCTGCCCTTGTACCCTTTGTCGTTTTGGGCAATCCTTGACCTTATGTTGATTACTACCGCAACCGTTACACCTTCCTGTTTTCCTCCAACAGTCAATCCCCAGATGACCTCTACGTGCACAGTGAGTACAACATGGGTTCAGAGTAGTAGTAACACCTCCATAAGGGCCTCGAGCTACAAGAATAACTAAACCACCTTGGCAAACTTTCTCAACAGGTAGCCCCTCTGGGCTCTGAACTTGACTCGGTTGACTCGACCCCGCCACTTTCTGACTCTTTCCTCTCTCAGCTTTTATTGCCTCGAAAAGAACTTCACCATAGGTGAGAAATTGAAAAGGAGCCAAGCTATTTTGAATCTCGGATCTCAGCCCTCGAATAAATCTCTGGATCTTTTCCTCAGTAGTCTATACCATTTCAGGAGCATACTGGGACAATTGATTCAATCGGTTTTCGTATTGTGCAACCGTCAAATCCCCTTGTTTGAAGGTCACGAACTCATTCCTTCGAAATCTCCCTCTACTTCCAAAACTCTTCCAACCATTCTAAAAGAGGTAGCCCCAAATATGATATGTATTTATATATACAATTATGTTACACGAGAAGCAAAGGTGTACTTATATAATCATACCACATAGGAACAACCATATCTTAATGCATAGATTTGTATAATAAAACATTAACAACAAGTATACAGCCTAGCATACAAGAAACCACTGTAACATAATAAACACTTAAAGCATATGATGCACTTGAATCACATAGGCATGTTGAGCACCTAAAACATATTGTTCACATTGGTTCACAAAAGCACATAATATCCAATGCACAAAGCAATTAAAGCACATTAACACACATTAACACATATAAATAAGACATCATAATTACCTTAGGCTTCTACCCACGGTCCGAGAGTTGAACCCGACTAATGCCTAGTTAGCAAACTAAGCTCTGATACCATTCTAATATAAGGTATCACGCCCCAACCCGACCTATAGAGGTTAGACTAGGGAGTGATCTAAATATTCAAGTCCTTTCACGTACTTAATCGTTCAAGAAGGTTTAACACTTAACGTTTAGCCTAAACTCTACAAATTTTTCTGGAAAATTGGCAGCATAACGGCTGTAATTGGGCTCTTTAGTTTGACCTAATTTTCTAAAACACCTCAAAACCTTTAATCATTGATTCAATTCCAACTAAAATTTTCTATTTTGTTATCAATATGTACACTTACTAATTTATCTCTATAGTCTCGTTTGATTTACTAGCCTAGCATGATAACTATGTCCCGATTATTTGCCCGTTCCTATCATGCAAGTACTTATTATCCCTTAGGTTATGCATAAACACCTAAGTGAGATTAGATAGAGTTTCATTATATGTTTCTTCACCTAGTGGTTTAAACACCTATGATAACTACTAATTAAGATAATGAAAGCAAACAACCAATAAAGAGTTCATCCAGTTATAATCAGTACAAGCCAAAATTTGACCCAAATTACAACGGGGTCATTTACATCAACAAAATAAACAATCTACAATCAAACACAACATCCCTAATAACTTCCATGTTCACAAAAGCATGCAATGCACATAGTCATTCCAAAGGTTCATCAACTAGCACATTTTCTTCGGGTACCTGTTCCAAATCTGCTTTACCTGTGACAGAAAAAAAGGGTAAGTCCTTATGAACTCAGCAAGGGGGAACGAGAGATAACGTTTAAAATCCTTTTCCGGTTAAACTTTATGAAAACTCCTTTGAAAACATGTCAAACAGAATAAATAAGCTCATAATATAGCATACATATGTAAGTGAACACATTTACCCGTCTTTCCTCCCCGAGGTCCTCTAGGGACCAAGCGAGAGTACTTAAACACATAGTAAAAAAGAATAGAGTTGATACGTATAGGACTCTAGAGGTAGCTCATACAGGCTCAAGAGGTAGCTCCCACCACATTTAGGTGTAGCACTTTCCCCCGCATAGCACTTACTTCCTGCCGTTCAAGTTCATTTTCAGTAACAGTTGTTGCGGCTAGCTTCAATCATCCACTTTTCACGCCAAATGGGTATACTCCGGATGTACCCTGAAATCCTATGACCCAACTCTCCGAGAAAGTCTAGCCCCCAAGCGAGAGAGGGAATTGGACAATGGTAGTCACGGTTGCACCGGCAAGCCCGATGCCGCCCAGTGTGCGTGAACGCTACCACGCTAGAATGAAAGGTTGCAACCTTATATGCAATGCACATTTATGACATTTAATATATCACATTAGGAGGACAACAAAGTAGGTTGCCTCCGGACAGTCATAAGATTGCACATTGACAAGTAAACAAGCGAGGCACGATAAGACAAGTAATTTCACTTGAAAGGCATATGGAGTTATATGAACATTAAACGGGCAGCCATGTAACACACGTAAATCAAGTCATATAACTCATTTCAACGTTCACGTAATCAAATAATAAGATTATTCAATATGCAACAACATCTACGTGGGTTTGGATGCAAGAAAGACTTATTTGTCAACATGTAATGATCAAAATCATATTTAGGGCTATAAGGGAAACTACGGTAAGCCTACTAAACATATAATTACGCACAATATCCAAAGGATCAACACTTAGCAAGTTTACCTAGTCACTAGGGTTTCCATTTCATGCTTACCCGTGCGATTAAACCCTAAGTCAACTCAAAATCAATCCCAAGCCATGCATCAATTAATTCAAACATCCCCAAGTATTCAAAACAGTCCACACAACATTTCAATGCCACAATCCCAAGCAATTAATTCCACAAGAGAAGTTACAACAAATTTTCTAAGCATATAACTAAGTGAAACCCTCACTGCAATAGGTTGTTTTCTCACAATCATTAAGACAAGAAAAAAATCTCCAATTCTAGTGAATAAGATTTCAAATTAAAGCTTAATAAGTGAACTAAAATCAGAAACAAACCTCACATCATTTGGAGTTCGGGTCCAATCGTTATAGCCAAAACAGTGGGATTGCACAAAACTATCCAGATTTGCACACATTTCAATACTTGTCGTTTTTGAGGTCCTTAGGGTTAGATTTAGCCTTTAGTCCATTTCTGGAAAAAATGTCCAGAACTTAAAAACCTGGCCGTACAACAAATTTCATGCATTTTGGACATCATTTACTAAGTCAAAACTGGTTCGTTCTACAAGGTCAGTGCATCTGCCAAAACCTGCTTCATTTTTTCCAGACTTCCAGATTTGGACACATTTTAATGATTTGCCATTGAGGACCGTAGAATCAAAATTAGCTTTGGCCTATTTCTAACAAAAATGTTCAAAACTGGCAAAACTAGTTACCTACCAATTTTCATGCATTTTCAACATGATTTGCCTAGCCAAACTCACCTCATAATAACAAGACAGAGAGCTGTCACAAAATCCGATTTCATCTATCATCACCTTCAAGCCAAAATCTTGCCATGCATGGTTGTAAAAGCTTATAAACACACATATATCTCAAGTACAGAAGCAAAGAGAAACATTTAAGAGCATGCATGTGGATTTTTGAAAGATTTTCAAGAAGTTTTAGCCCTCACTTTAGCAAAACAACAAGAAGATGCACAAGACTTGGATGAAGCACAAAGTTGATCTTCTTCCTTGCTTAGCCGAGACACCAACTCGATTTGCTCTATTTTTCCTAGCTTAGTGACCAAGTTCTTAGTAGGTGCATGTGGTTAGAACAAAAGGAAATGAAATGGAAGCTATCAACATACCAAAGGGCTGAATGAGTGTTCTATTAGCTAGCATGCATGTCTCTTTCCTTCTAGCTTGCTTGGGCTGCCATGGCCTAGTTTGGGAGGGTCTTAGAGTGTCCTTGGGAGTTGTTAGGAGTCTTGGCAGCTCAAAGGTCAGCCTTGGTCGAAAATGGAGAGAGAAGGAGAGAGAAAATGAGAGAATGAGAGCTTGAGAGGGAGAAATGATGTGCTTGAGCATATGTTGGCCTTGAGCTTCTACAAGTCTGAATTTTTTGTCATCTTTGAGCATTTTTGAAATGTTTTAGCATTCCTTGGGTGTGTTGGTCGAGAAAGGGTGCTTGGGGTTGGGTGTATGGGTTTATTTTATGCCTTGTGTCTTGTGTGTGTCTCATAGTTTGTCTAGGACTAATTTTAAATTGCAAAGCTTGTCACATTCCTACACATGGTCGGCCAAGTGAGCTCAAATTCTGAATTTTGTCATGTGTTAAAGCCTTATTTTATTGTAGGTTGATGTGGTATTTTAGGTGCTTGGAATTTGCAAAAGAATAAGGAATAAAAAATCAAGAATGTGTAGTGTTTAGTGAAATTTTGTCTTCTAGTGAGTTGATTTAGGATTATAATATTGATAGT
The DNA here is from genome assembly GCA_037974665.1 of Ehretia macrophylla. Lineage (NCBI taxonomy): Eukaryota > Viridiplantae > Streptophyta > Magnoliopsida > Boraginales > Ehretiaceae > Ehretia > Ehretia macrophylla. The sequence goes on from CM075768.1 coordinate 41,317,374, forward strand.
GGAGTTCGTAGGATTAATTAATGACCTAGTGCTTCGTGTAAGATGCTTTCTTGATTAGCGTGAGGGCACGCTTTCCTAGTTCTAGGGCACGCACTACAAGGTACGACACGAACTACGAGACGAATGCATGTTTCTCAAGTAAATGCACACAACCCTAAATGTATGCACGTAATTCAATGCAAGGCACGTATAACGAGACACGACTCTTAAACCGAGGTCAAAGCACGCAATTCGAGGTTAGGGCACACAATTCTAGGTCAAGGCATGTATGACGAGGCAAACACCAAAACCAAGGCAAGGCACGTAATCCAAGGTCAGTCATATAATTCTTGGTCCATGGCACGTAAATCGAAGTAACACGCGTTATTTGAGGTCGGGCCTCACAGCATAGGGTGCCTATGCAGCATAATGGTGCGCTCATGGGGTGCCCATGTCGCACGATGGTGTGCAGATGGGGCTCCTATGCCGCACGATGGTGCACGCATGCCGCACGAAGGTACGTGGATGGGGCGCCCATGCTGCACAATGGTGCGTGCATGGGGCACGCAAGCCGCATGAAGGTGTGCACATGGGGCACCCATGCCGCACAAAGGTGCGCGCATGGGGTGCCTATGCCTCAAGAAGGTGCGCGCATGGGGCGTCCATGCTACACGATGGTGAGCGCATGGGGCGCCCATGCTGGACGAAGGTGTGTACATGGGCCGCGCATGCCGTAATATGGTGCGCGCATGTGGCCCACGTGCCGCACGAAGGTACGCACATAGGGTACCTATGCCGCACCATATTGCGGCATGCGCGCCCCATGCACTCACCATCGTGCAACATGGGCGCCCCATGCGCGCACCTTCTTGTGGCATGTGCGTACCATCGTGCGGCACGGGTGCCCCATGCGCGTACTTTGGTTTGCGTATAGGGACCCCATGCCGCACGATGGTGCGCTCATGCCGCACGAAGGTGCACGCATGAGGCGCTCATGCCACACGATGGTGCCCTCATCGAGCGCGTATGCCGCACGATAGTGTGAGTATGTAGCCCGCATACCACACAAAGGTGTGCGAATAGGGTGCCCATGCCACACGTTGGTACGCGGATCGGGCTCGCATGCCGCACGATGGTGAGCGCATCTGGCCAGCATACGTGCACCTTGGGGCACCTATGCCGCACGATGGTATGGGCATAGTACACGCATGCCTTACAATGGTGCGCGCATGCGGCACGAAGTTGCGCGCATGGGGCGCTCGTGCCGCACCTTGATGCACTCATGGGGCGCTCAAGGGGCGTTATTGGGGCACGGTTGGGGCACTATTAGGGCACTACTGGGGCACTATGGGGTTACGCTTGAGGGACGATGGGGGATGTAGGGAGATGGCTTTGGCACTACTAGAGGACATTGGGCACGACGGGCAATGTTAAGCATTCAGGGGTAATGAGCATGCGGAATGTATTATGACACAAATGTGGACATTGATGTCCTTTTACAAGTGTTTTCCAAATCTATGAAGTAGTCTTAATCTTTTCCTTGTCCGACAAACAGTTCGTCATATTTGTGAGACTAATTTGATTAATCGGGTTCCCAATCCATCCAAAAACAATTTTAACACCAAATATCATGTAAACAAATTAATTTATGAATTAATATAAATTTTCCTGATTTTTCTAGTATTTTTTCTGATTTTTCCCTATTTTTTGTAATTTTTAAATATTAAAAATTAATTTTTCATTTTTTTTTTAATATCATTTAACAAATTAATGTATGAATTAATATAAATTTTTCTGAATTTTTTACTATTTTTTTTTGATTTTTTCCTATTCTTTACAATTATTAAATATTAAAAAATATTTTTTTTAAAAAAAAAACTTGAAGCATTTGGATATCATATGCTATCAATAAGGAGCAAGTTGGGTACGAAGATCACGCCACATGGGCCATTTATAGTGTAAAACACCCATTATGAATCTTTGGCAAAATGTACGTTACTGTTATCACTTGGCTCTTTGCATCTAAATGTACTCTAGGGGGCATGTGGTGTCAAGCCCCCTGGTCGAGGTCCATGTGGAGGGACGTTATGGGCACTTCGTGGCACATTGTGGGCTATATCGTGTGCTATATTATGGGCGGGAATGCTTACCGGGTAAATCACGTCAAGGTATTGCATTGCATACCCGTGCGTTGGGGCTGTGCCACCCCCACCTCGCGTCCCTCGGCATGTCCCTCGACATGGCACCAGGATGGCTAATGAGGAACGCGGTAGCTTCCCTAGCCCCTCATTATCCATCTTGGTGCCGCAACACTGTCGACATCATTAGGATAGCTAATGAGGGGGCACGTGGTTGCCCAAGCACAAAATTAGCCATCCCCGTGCTGCCGGCTAGGTACACGTTGGGCGACATTCCTATCCACAGACGTGTCGTTGGGCCTGTGCGATACGCGAATCGCCTAGCACACAAAGCCATGGCCGTTGTCGAGTGGATGTGCACGGCCATGGCCTAGTGTCGTGGTGATCCAAGCACCGCGTGGGCTTAGGTGGCTCTTGCGGGATGGTGGGGGCAAGCGTGATGCGCGAATCGCCTAGCACACGTGACATTGGCTTTCATTAAGCAACGACACAAGCGTTACGATGAGACGATTACTGATGCTTCAATGTCGTGGCGATCGAAGCACCATGCGGCCTTGAAGCCATTCCCCGATAGGTTCCGACGTACCTGTATGATGCGCGAATCACCTAGCACACGACGCCATGGTCCTCGATGAGTCATAATGCGACGGACATGGTCTAGTGTCATGGCGATCCAAGCACCGAGTGGGTAAGAAGGTAGTTTGCTTGTCCCATTCCGTGTATACGGGTGCATACAGGGGGACGATGGGGGCATGCGCGATGCGTGAATCGCCTTGTACATGGCCTTGGCTTTCGTTAAGTGACGACGCGAGCGTTGCGATAAGACGATGGCTAAAGCTTCAATGTCGTGGTGATCCAAGCACCGTGCTGCCTCGAAGCCATCCGACGGTGTGTTCCTATGGGCCTGCGTGATGCGTGAATCGCCTAGCACATGACGCCATGGTCCTCGCTGAGTCATAATGCGAAAGACTTGGTCTAGTGTCGTGGCGATCCAAGCACCGCGTGGGCAGGAAGGTAGTTTGCTTGTCCCGTTCCATGCATATAGGTGCATACAGGGGGACGGTAAGTGTGAAGCCCGACTCGAAATAATGTGTCTTACCTCAATTTGCGTGCCTTAGACCAATAATTATATGATTGACCTTCGATTATGTGCCCTGTCTTGGTTTTCGTGCATGCCTCATCATACGTGCCTTGCCCTAGAATTATGTGCCCTAATCCTCAACTTACGTGCGATACCTAGATATACGTGCCCTGACTTTGATTTACGTGTGTTACCTCGTTTCGTGTGTCCTAACCTTGAATTGCGTGTCTTAACTTAGATTTAAGTGTCATACCTTGATTTACATGCATTGCATCGAATTACATGCTTGGCATTGGTTTGCATGCATTCATCTAGGATTGCGTGCATTTGCATTGAAATTCGTGCATTTACCTTGAAGTATGTGCCTTAGTCTTGAAGTACATGTCGTACCTCGTAGTTCGTGTCTATCTCGTAGTTTGTGCCCTAGAACCTAAGAATGTATGCTTGCACGCTAATCAAAAAAAATTCCTACACAAAGCACTAGACTATTAAATAATCCTACACAATCCACTAACCAATATTATATTCCTAATTCAAATTCTCTACAAAATCCACTAACTATAAAATATTCTACTCTACCCAACATTCTCTTACACTATGTCATGCTTTTCCTTGCACCTATGCACTATTTTACTAACACCCAAGCTCACTTTCTTGGCCCTCTCAACCCACATGTTAAAACAATTCAAAAGATGCTCAAATGACACAAAAATTCAGCCTTTGCAAAGCTCAAGGCCGATACACGCACACCAACAACAATTAAACATCTTCAAACATTCATTTTGGCTCTCAACTCTCTCATTCTCTCTCCTTCTCTCTCATTTTCAACCATGGCTGACCCTTGAGTAGTCAAGACTCCTAACAACTCTCTAAGACTCTCCCAAGCTCAGCCATAGCAAGCACAAACAAGCAACATAGCAAGAAAACTCACACAAGCTCTCAAACCTCTCATTTTCGGCCGAGGTAAAGTTTTGATAGTTTTCTTCCATTTCTTTTTGTTCGAATCACATGTACACACTAAGCATAAGCTAACTAAGCTGGGATTTAAAGGAAATCAAGATACCACTCGGCCAATTCAATAGGCTAAGGTGAGGGTTAAACTCTTTTAAAATATTTCAAAACTCACATGCATGCTCTCATGTGGCTATATTTACCTCTGTAGTTGTTGTATATGTGTGTATATAAGCTTATCTACTCATGCATGACATGATAATGGCTAGAACTTGAACATAGGTAAAAACGTTTTTTGCTGGCAGTTTTCTGACCTTGTAGTACGAAGTGCATTTGGCTTAGTAACCCTTGATAAAAATGCGTGAAAATTTGTAGGTCCCTATTTTGTCAGTTATGAACATTTTTTTGTAGAAATAGGCCAAGGCCAATTTTGACTCTAAGACCCCCAAAATGGCAAAATATCGAAATGTGTCTAAATCTGAAAAAATTGAAAAAATGAAATAGGTTTCTGGCAGATTACTGACTTTGTAGAATGAAGTGTTTTTGACCTAGTAACTATTCATAAAAATGTATGAAAATTGGTAGGTTAATATACTTTTCAGTTCGGGACATTTTTGTCAGAAATAGGCCAAAGCTAAATCTGATTCTAAGACCCTCGAAAAGGGAAAAAATAGTAATGTCTCTAAAATTGGATAGTTTTGCATAGTTTCACGGTTTTGGCCATAACTCCTAAGTCCGAACTCCAAATGCAACGAGGTTTGTTCCTAGATTTAAATTACTCATTAAACTTAAATTTTACATTTGGTTAACTGAAATTGGAGATTATTTTATTGTCTAATTGAATGTAGGAAAATAGGCCTTTGCAGTGAGGTTTTTGTTTAGTGATATGCTTAGAATCTTGTTGAGACCTTGCTTGAGGTATTGAATGCTTGGAATTGTGGCACTTAGATGCTGTATGGACTGTTGTGGTTGGTTGAGCTTGTTTAATTTGATTGATGTAAGGATTGGGATCATTAATTGATTAATGGTTTGCTTAATCGCATGTTTAAGCACGGAATTGAGACCCTAACGCTTATGACTATTTGCTATGAAATGATCTTATGGTTAAATGTGTTAAATTGTGTGATTAATAGGCTGCCCGTAATTGTTCTTATAGCTCTAAATGTGATTTCCGATGATTACATGTTGATAAGTAAACTTTTCTTGTACCCAATCTCATGTAAACGTCGTTGCATGCTTGTATAATCTTAATACTTGATACTTGAACCCCGAAATGAGTTATATGACTTGATTTACATGTGTTACTTGGCTGCCCGTTTAATGTTAATATAACTCTATGTGTTTTACAATGTGAAAATTCGTGTTAAGCATGCCTCATTCGTTTACTTGGCAATACGTGATCTTGAAATTGCTCGGAGGCAACCTACTTTGTTGCCCTCCTAA
>CM075768.1:41327965-41347965 GCA_037974665.1 Ehretia macrophylla
TCTACCGTACACATTTTTAAATGTGGCATCTATTAATTGCGCATTAAATTATGTGCTTTACCTGTTGTCTTTCTTGGTCACTATTCATTCCATTTTTAAACTGCATTATATTAGTGAATTAGCATTTTTATTAAATCATATTAATTGTTAAAGGAATGGGAAAAATGTGCAATTGAGCTAGGAGCGATAGGAGCACTCGTTTAGAAAATGTTTTAATGGTTCAATGAATAGTGTTACGTAACATAACTTAGTAATTTAATTAGCTAGCATATATTCTTCACCTTAGGCTCGTTTTAAGGTTATCAACGTTCATTTTAGTAGACCACTAAGCACCTAACTTGATCCCATTTAATATATATGCTCATAAAACACCACCTAGCTCATAACTTAACAAAACACAAAAAAAAAAAAGAGAAGATGCAGGAATTACTGTAGCAAATCCGAGAATAGTATAGGAGGAGAATGAGAGGATTTTGCTCATCAAATCTTCAAGCCAAGCCAAGCCAAGCCTAGAACAAGTAGTTTAGGGTGTTTGCTAGCCTCCCGAGAGTTCCTACGCGCAATTGGTGAGGGTTTTCATGACTTTTTATGCATATCTAAAATGTTACATTTTTCTTGATTTGTTGAAAATGTTATCAAATGCTATTGCAAAGCTTATCTATGCTATTATACCTTGTATATAAGTTCTAGAGAACACATTTGAGCTATTAGTTCGCATTTTAAACGGTTGGAATCGTCATTTGAATTTATGAGGTGAATAGTGACGTTTTTTCTAGGGTTTTGTGTAATTGCTCGAATTAGCTTGATTTAATACTTCTAATAGATGCCTTAGGTGCTAGTGAAGATAACCTAATAGCCCCATGCACTTGCATTGCCCTTAAATCGCCTAAAAATGGAAAATAGCCGACTTTAACTTGGGGCTTTTGGGGTTAATGCGAATCCGGGTGGATTCAGGCTTCAATTTTAGTATCCTTAGGCTACCTAGGTGCTATAGATGCCTTGATATCCCTTGTTTGAAGCCCGGACAATGTATGTGTAGTTTAAAGCCATAAGAGGGAATTTGGGGCTTTCGGGGTAAACGCGGGCATTTGAATGAGTTAGAGGGTTGAGAGGGTACCTTGAGGATTAGTTAGAAGGTTGGGAGAGTTTCCTTTGAAAATGAAATCATTAACTTTGGTTTGGAAGAGAAATAGTTTGTAAAATAAAGGGGTTTAAGTGCAATTTCGGTTGTCTCACACTTCTAAACGCACGGCATGACTTCTTGAGAGTTTATATGTGATATTAAGTTGATTTGGAGCTTTTGGTATAATCCTATGGTTATTTTGTAATGTCTCTTTGCAAAACTGCATATTTGCTTATATAATTGTTCTATTCTGATTGCATCGAGGTCAACCTACTTTGTTGATCCTCATATGTGTTAATGCTTATATTATTGCTATTAACTTGCCATCGTTAAGTGCATTGCATAGTGGTTGCGCAACCATAGTGTCAGGGGCGGATGTGTTGAATATCGGCTGGGCGGCAGAGGGCTTGCCGGTGGATATTCAAACTCCGTACCCTAATCCCTCATTCGCCTGGTCCGGAGATTGCCAGGGGATGTTGGGTCGTAGGATTATCGGGGTACATCCGGAGTACACCCACTGGAGTGTTTGGGATTATGCCGGCTTATCGTGATCGTGCTCGTGGTTCATGGATCGTGAATGAAGACCAGTGAAGATTGGTGTATAGGGGTTATGTGAAATGTATCCTTTAAATGTGTGGTTATTTAAGTTTCATTGTTTCTTTAATTGTCTAAGTGTTATTGTTGTATAATTGTATTATCTGTTGCATTGCACGCCCCGGGACTATATCCCTCACTGGGCAACAGTGGTTGCTCATACCTCGCTAACATGTTTCAGGTGGCGCAGTTGGAGGAGTTGCCCTAGTTGCTGTATGTTATTCTGAAGTGGCTGTGCCTTCTTGTTTCTATTTGGTATTTGTGTATCTATTTTGTGGCCTAAGGGCTTTGTTTATATTGGTTGCTGTAAGAAGTTGAAGGATAGTTGGTTGTAGTGTAGATTTGGGAACCTATATCTTGTAATAACTTATGTTTCTGCTCTCAATTACCTTGCATGCTTGGTAGTGAATGTTCTAACTCTAGCCACTAGCATGCTTGTGTGTTTTTGGAACTATAGTATGCTTCAAGGCTCGGATGGCCTTAATCCTTTGATCTTTAGTTATGAAAAGTTTGTCTTACCTTGTTGTGGCTTTATTGAGTGTTTACAGGTTGTTCAGAATGTCCACAATACAGGGGAAACTCTGTCCGTTTTCCCTAAAATTTTGTGCCCGGGGTTTGGAATTGGGTGAGAATAGCATGATAAATAGGAGTCCCGGTCTCGTGAGGGATCGGGGCGTTACAGGTGGTATCAGAGCTTAGTTAGCTCTAAGCCGGGACAGGGTCCTCGGCCTGTCGGGTAGTAACCCTTGCGTGTGTGCTTGATTAAGTGTGTGTCTTAAAAGTGTATGCCTGCATGTTTGATTGTGTGTCTTGTATTGAATGTGTGCACCTATGTGATATAATTATGTGTTATATGCTAAATGTGTGCTAAGTGAAGTAAAATGGCTAGTTATGCATCAAATTGACTTCGTGAATTATTAATTGCTTGAACTGTTGCTTGTAATGTCTGTATTTGAATGTCTTTGCTTGAGTTGTGTTATTCTTGACTTGATTATCGTGCTTGAATGACTTTGATGATTACACTGTTTCATAAACTCTTATATAAACATGTTTGCATAATAGTTTAAAACATATATGTGTAAATGTGATATCTTGGCATTCATACATGTCCCATTGAAATGGTAAGAAAGACTTCTTCCTCCCCCTGAAGAGAAGTGATTAGCAACAAGCCCTCCAAGTTGTGTGGATTAGCGGGAATGAGAATGTTGTAAGCGGAGCTCAGTTATTGGGATTTCTTCCAAGGCATTCTTCTACGCTCAGTAGTCAGAAATGAATGGCTTCCTTTGGGATTTCTATATGACCGTTCTCTCGGTTTTCTTATTGAGTATTCTTCTAGTATTTTCTTGCTGGTATTACTCGGAAGACTTAGTTTGGGATTCTAATCAGCCTTATTATATGGAATTATCTTCGGTATTTGTACTCTAAATTCTTATTGGTATTTTCTCGCCACTATTAGTTGGGATTCTATTCTTCTATGGTATTCGTGCCAGCGGGATTCTTATTTGGATTTCGAAGTAGCATCTCTATTGGAGCCTTTATTTGGCCTTATTACGTGAGGTTTGCAGGCAATACTACTGGGATTTCTTAATGTATATGGTATTCTTGCTTAGCAACTGATGACGAGTAATCGGAGTTGGTTTTCAGTTGTTGTGAAGTTCCCTTGTGAAGAAGAATTGCGTGGACGCAATTTGTTTAAGGGGGAGAGGATGTGACGCCCGAGATTCTACCGTACACATTTTTAAATGTGGCATCTATTAATTGCGCATTAAATTATGTGCTTTACCTGTTGTCTTTCTTGGTCACTATTCATTCCATTTTTAAACTGCATTATATTAGTGAATTAGCATTTTTATTAAATCATATTAATTGTTAAAGGAATGGGAAAAATGTGCAATTGAGCTAGGAGCGATAGGAGCACTCGTTTAGAAAATGTTTTAATGGTTCAATGAATAGTGTTACGTAACATAACTTAGTAATTTAATTAGCTAGCATATATTCTTCACCTTAGGCTCGTTTTAAGGTTATCAACGTTCATTTTAGTAGACCACTAAGCACCTAACTTGATCCCATTTAATATATATGCTCATAAAACACCACCTAGCTCATAACTTAACAAAACACAAAAAAAAAAAAGAGAAGATGCAGGAATTACTGTAGCAAATCCGAGAATAGTATAGGAGGAGAATGAGAGGATTTTGCTCATCAAATCTTCAAGCCAAGCCAAGCCAAGCCTAGAACAAGTAGTTTAGGGTGTTTGCTAGCCTCCCGAGAGTTCCTACGCGCAATTGGTGAGGGTTTTCATGACTTTTTATGCATATCTAAAATGTTACATTTTTCTTGATTTGTTGAAAATGTTATCAAATGCTATTGCAAAGCTTATCTATGCTATTATACCTTGTATATAAGTGCTAGAGAACACATTTGAGCTATTAGTTCGCATTTTAAACGGTTGGAATCGTCATTTGAATTTATGAGGTGAATAGTGACATTTTTTCTAGGGTTTTGTGTAATTGCTCGAATTCGCTTGATTTAATACTTCTAATAGATGCCTTAGGTGCTAGTGAAGATAACCTAATAGCCCCGTGCACTTGCATTGCCCTTATATCGCCTAAAAATAGAAAATAGCCGACTTTAACTTGGGGCTTTTGGGGTTAATGCGAATCTGGGTGGATTCGGGCTTCAATTTTAGTATCCTTAGGCTACCTAGGTGCTATAGATGCCTTGATATCCCTTGTTTGAAGCCCGGACAATGTATGTGTAGTTTAAAGCCATAAGAGGGAATTTGGGGCTTTCGGGGTAAACGCGGGCATTTGAATGAGTTAGAGGGTTGAGAGGGTACCTTGAGGATTAGTTAGAAGGTTGGGAGAGTTTCCTTTGAAAATGAAATCATTAACTTTGGTTTGGAAGAGAAATAGTTTGTAAAATAAAGGGGTTTAAGTGCAATTTCGGTTGTCTCACACTTCTAAACGCACGGCATGACTTCTTGAGAGTTTATATGTGATATTAAGTTGATTTGGAGCTTTTGGTATAATCCTATGGTTATTTTGTAATGTCTCTTTGCAAAACTGCATATTTGCTTATATAATTGTTCTATTCTGATTGCATCGAGGTCAACCTACTTTGTTGATCCTCATATGTGTTAATGCTTATATTATTGCTATTAACTTGCCATCGTTAAGTGCATTGCATAGTGGTTGCGCAACCATAGTGTCAGGGGCGGATGTGTTGAATATCGGCTGGGCGGCAGAGGGCTTGCCGGTGGATATTCAAACTCCGTACCCTAATCCCTCATTCGCCTGGTCCGGAGATTGCCAGGGGATGTTGGGTCGTAGGATTATCGGGGTACATCCGGAGTACACCCACTGGAGTGTTTGGGATTATGCCGGCTTATCGTGATCGTGCTCGTGGTTCGTGGATCGTGAATGAAGACCAGTGAAGATTGGTGTATAGGGGTTATGTGAAATGTATCCTTTAAATGTGTGGTTATTTAAGTTTCATTGTTTCTTTAATTGTCTAAGTGTTATTGTTGTATAATTGTATTATCTGTTGCATTGCACGCCCCGGGACTATATCCCTCACTGGGCAACAGTGGTTGCTCATACCTCGCTAACATGTTTCAGGTGGCGCAGTTGGAGGAGTTGCCCTAGTTGCTGTATGTTATTCTGAAGTGGCTGTGCCTTCTTGTTTCTATTTGGTATTTGTGTATCTATTTTGTGGCCTAAGGGCTTTGTTTATATTGGTTGCTGTAAGAAGTTGAAGGATAGTTGGTTGTAGTGTAGATTTGGGAACCTATATCTTGTAATAACTTATGTTTCTGCTCTCAATTACCTTGCATGCTTGGTAGTGAATGTTCTAACTCTAGCCACTAGCATGCTTGTGTGTTTTTGGAACTATAGTATGCTTCAAGGCTCGGATGGCCTTAATCCTTTGATCTTTAGTTATGAAAAGTTTGTCTTACCTTGTTGTGGCTTTATTGAGTGTTTACAGGTTGTTCAGAATGTCCACAATACAGGGGAAACTCTGTCCGTTTTCCCTAAAATTTTGTGCCCGGGGTTTGGAATTGGGTGAGAATAGCATGATAAATAGGAGTCCCGGTCTCGTGAGGGATCGGGGCGTTACAGCATGTGTCATTGGCCAAGCCGTCGCGACGAAGCGTCGTGCCTGCTGCCTTGAAGTACAATTCCCATCGAGCGGCGAGCAGAATCCTTTGCAGACAACTTAAATACACAACGAGGTATTGTAAGTGGCAGAGTTGCCTTGCTACCATGATCCACTGCGATTTAGCCCTTTGTCGCTCCGATTCCTCCCTCCCCCCTCCTCACCTGCCTCTGCCCCAACCGCTATCCAATCCTATCCTACCCCATCAACCAATACTATTTGTCCCAAACAGGACCAGAGGTTCGATGCCCTATGCCGCTCTCCAAGTGTGTCTCCAAGTGCCTAAGTAAGTCAGAAGTTGTAACCCAAGTGTTGCCAAGTGCTCTGCGCCCAAGTCCGAATAACATTAGCCCAAGTTAGTTTGCCATGCTCGCTGCATGCATAAGTGCCGCCGCAAGTGTCGTGGGGTTTCGAGGCAACCATGATGCCCAATTATGCCCAATTGCGAAGTGCTATGCCCAAGGATGCCTAAATGCTATACCCAAGTGCTATGCCCAAGGATGCCCAACTGCTAATACCCAAGTGTCGACGTCATAAGTTATAAGTGTCGACGCGCGAATGCCCAAAGTGCTATACCCAAGTGCTATGTGCTATGCCCAATGATACCCAAGTGCTATGTGCTATGCCCAATGATACCCAAGAGCTATGTGCTATGCCCATTGATGCCTATGTGTTATGTGCACCCAATCTCTATGCCCAAGTGCTATGTGTACCCAAGTGTTGTGCCCAATGATGCCTAAGTGCTATATGCTATGCCCAAGTGCTAACGGGCCCACTGTCGGCTGACCCCGCGCATCATCTTGAGTTGTGAGGCCAGACCCCGAGTAACGTGTCTTACCTCGATTTATATGCCATAGGCCTAGAATTATATGACCGACCTTGGATTACGTGCCCTGTCATGGTTTTCGTGCATGCCTCATCATTTGTGGCTTGACCTAAAATTGTGTACCCTAATCCTCGACTTACGTGCCTTGACTTCAATTTACGTGCATTCATTTAGGGTTGCGTACATTTACTTGGAATATGTACATTTGTCTCGTAGTTCATGCCTTATCTTGTAGTACGTGCCCTAGACCTAAGAAAGTGTGCCCGCATGCTAATCAATAAAGAATCCTACACAAAGCACTAGACTATTAAATAATCCTACAAACTCCACTAACTAATATTTTAATCCTAAGTCAATGCACTAAAAGGCAAAACACTAAACACTAAACATTCTCTATTCCTTATTCTTTTTGCAAAACAATCTGCAATAAAATAAGCCTTAAACAAGACCAAAAATTCAGAATTCCATATGCCTTCGCCGACCATACCTTGCACTTGGACAAACATTGCATAATTTAAAACACTCCTTGACAAACTATGACACACACAAGACACAAGGCTTTAAAAAAATGACCTAACATCCTACCCAATGCCTCTCATTCTTGGCCCACTCAAAGCCCATGCTAAAGACAATTCAAAATGCTTAAAAGATGACACAATTTCAGATTTTGAAGAGCATAGGGCCGACACACACACACAAACATTTCATTCTTTCTCAAACTTTCTCATTCTCTCCCATTCTCTCTCTCTCTCTCTCGACCATGGCTGCTTCATGAACCATCATAGCTCAAGGTCATCTTCTAAGGCTCACCTAGGCTCTCAAGGACTCTAAGAAACTCGACCATCGCAAGCAAAGCAAGAAAATCACATGCAAGCTCACAAAACTTTTCATTCTCGGCCTTAGGTATGTTTTGATAGTTTTTCTTTCATTTCCTTTTGTTCTACACACATGCACACCATCCTCACATGCTAACTAAGTTAGAAATTAAGGGAAATCAAGCTATATCTTGGCCAAAGCAAGGAAGAAGCCCCTTTTGTGCATCTTCAAGAACATTTGTGCATCTTCATCTATCCACTTGCTAAGGTGAGGGTTAAACTCTTTTAAAAGCTTTCAAAACTCACATGCATGCTTTCATATGGCTAGCTTTACCTCTGTAATTATTGTATATGTGTGTATATGAGCTTATCTTCTCATGCATGGCATGATAATGGCTAGAACTTGAAGATAGGTAAAAACGTTTTTGCTGGCAGTTTTCTTACCTTGTAGTACGAAGTGTATTTGGCTTAGTAAACCTTGATAAAAATGCGTGAAAATTGGTAGGTCACTATTTTTTCAGTTATAAACATTTTTTGTAGAAATAGGCCAAGGCCTATTTTGACACTAAGACCCCCAAAATGGCAAAATATCGAAAGGTGTCTAAATCTGGAAAAATTGGAAAAATGAAATAGGTTTCTGGCAGATTACTGAGTCTGTGGAACGAAGTGTTTTTGACATAGTAACTTTTGATAAAAATGCATGACAATTGGTAGGTTGCTATAGTTTGTAGTTCTGGACATTTTTTTTTCAAAAATAGGAAAAAGCTAAATCTGACTCTAAGACCCTCAAAATTGGAAAATATCGTAATGTGTCTAAAACTGGACAGTTTTGCGTAGTCTCACGGTTTTGGCCATAACTCCCAAGTCCGAACTCCAAAAGATACGAGGTTCATTTCTAGATTTAAATCACTCATTAAGCTTCAATTTTAAATTTGGTTCACTGAAATTGGAGATTGTTAGCCTGGATAAATGAATGTGGAAAAACAGTCCATTGCAGTAGAGTTTTGGCTTGGTAAAATGCTTTTTTATCATGTTGAAACTTTACTTGTGGTATTGAATACTTGGAATTGTGGCAATTGAAAGTTGTGTGGGCTGTTTTGGATGGTTAAGGATGCTTAAATAATTGATGCATGGCTTGGGTTTGATTACATGATAATTTGTGGCTTAATCGCACGTGTAAGCATGAATTGAGACCCTATTGACTATGAAAACTTGCTAAGTGATGGTATTATGGTTAATGTGTTCAATTGTGTGATTAGTAGGCTGCCTAATAAATGTTAAGTATGCTTGAAATGGCTTAAGTGTTACTTGTGGTGCTTAGCAAACGGAACCAACCCCGAGCACGGCCTTGTAAACCCTAATAGCCCCGTAGACTCCCAAGTCATAGACCATTCTTGTGTGAATTATAAGTGATGTTGAGGAAGGGTAATAGGCGGCCCGGAAGTGTCCTTTTAGCTCTAGATATGAGTCCCAATGATTGCATGTTGATAAGTGAACTATTCTTGTACCCGGTTTTGTGTAAGTGTCGTTGCATGCTTGTATGATCTCAACACTTGATATGTGAACTAAAATGAGCTATATGACTTGTTTATATGGTGATTACTTGGCTGTCCGTTAAATGTTCACATGCTTCTAACTGTTTTCCAAAGTGAATTTACATGTCAAAGCATGCCTCGTATGTTTACTTGTCGATATATGATCTTATAATTGCTCGGAGGCACCCTACTTTGTTGACCTCCTAATGTGAATTGTTAAAAGATATTCAATGGCTTATTTGAACATGATTACTTGGCTACCCGTGAAAGTTTAATTGCTTCCAAATTGATATATGAAATGATTATATGTTCTTACAATGCCTTATTTGCCAATATGTCAAAATGTGATCATATGTTTTCTCGGAGGCAACCTACTTTGTTGACCTCCCAATGTGGAATGTTAAATGGCATACATGTGCATTGCATACAAGGTTGCAACCTTTCATTTTGGCATGGTAGCATTTCACATACGCCGGGAGGCATCAGGCTTGCTGGTGTTACCGTGACTACCATGGTCTAATTCTCTCTCTCGCTTGGGGGCTAGACTTTCTCGGATAGTTGGGTCATAGGATTTCGGGGTACATCCGGAGTACACCCATTTGGAGTGATAAGTGGATGATTGAAGTCAGGTGCAACAACTGTTATCGGAAATGATCTTGAGAGCAAATGCTCACCGATTGATCTTGAGAGCAAAAGCTCACCGTATCATTTTCACCATGTGTTTAAGTACTCTCGCTTGGTTCCTAGAGAACCTCGGGGAGGAAAAACGGGTAAATGTGTTCATTTATATTTATGTTATATTATGAACTTGCTGATTTCATATGACATGTTTTCAAAAGGGTTTTTCATAAGATTAACTGGAAAAGAGTTTTTAAAAATGTTATCGCTCGTTCCCCCTCGCTGAATTCATAAGGACCACCCTCTTTTTGTCATAGGTGAAACATATTTGGAATAGGTACCCGAGGAGAATGTGTTTGTTGATAATTCCTTGGAGTGACTACGTGCTTTTGTGCTTTGCCTGAAAGTGGTTGCTATATTGATGTTGTGTTTGATTGTAAACTGTTCATTTTGTTGATGTAAATGACCCCGTTGTAAATTGGGTTTAATTTTGGCTTGTACTGATTAAAACCGGATGAACTCTTTATTGGTTGTTTGTTTCAATTATCTTGATTAGTAGTTACATAGGTGTTTAAACCACTAGATGAAGAAGCATATAATGAAACTCTATCTAACCTTACTTAGGTGCTTATGCGTATGCTAAGGGATAATAAGTACTTGCAAGACAGGAATTGGGAAATAAACGGGACATAGTTATCATGCTAGGCTTGTCAATCAAACGAGACTATCGAGATAAATTAATAGGCATATCTATTGATAACAAAATAGGAAATTTTAATTGGAATTTAATCAATGATTAAAGGTTTTGATGCGTTTTAGAAAATAGGTCAAACCAAAGGTCTTAAATATAGCCGTTATGCTGTCGGTTTTGTCACGCCCCAACGCGACCTATAGAGGTTAGACTAGGGTGTGATCTGATCTTTCACGTTCTTTTCTATCTATATCCGGTTGGGGAAGGTTAAGCTTATCAGTTAAACTAGAACTGCAAAAAAATCAACTTTCTGGAAACCCGGCAGCATAACGGTTGTAATTAAGCTCTTTAGTTTGACCTAATTTTCTAAATGCCTCAAAACTTTCAATCTCAGATTCCATTCCAACTAAGATTACTATTTATCACTAATCAATATGCTTACTAGTTATCTCGAAAGTCTCGTTTGATTAACAAACCTAGCATGATAACTATTTCCTGTTTATTTGTTAATTCCTGTTACATAAGTACCTATTGATCTTTAGCATACTATTAAGCACCTAGGTGAAATTAGATAGAGTTACAACATTTGATTTCTTCACCTAGTAATTGAGTTACCTATGGCAGTTACTAAATCAAAATAGTAATAGCAACCCACAAGATAGCGCGTTGTCTAGTCATAGTCAGTACAAGTCAAAATTAGACCCCAAATTACAACGGGGGTCATTTGCAATCAACAACAAGCAACATAAGAAATAGTCTTCAAAACAAACATAATGATCACAAAATAGCCATAGTCAAGCAAGGCACGTAAGACAAGCAATCACTCCAAAGAGTCATCAACAGGCACGTTCTCCTAGGGTACCTATTCTTGATCTTCTTCACCTGTGATGATAAAAGAGGGTGAGTCCTTATGAACTCAGCAAAGGGAAACGAGAGATAATGTTTTGAAACTCTTTTCCAGTTAATCTCATGAAAACATGTCACATATTACGAATAATAAAGTACGCAAGGTATAAGAATCAAATTGAACAACAGATACAATTACCAATCATTTCAAGGATACGGTAAGCTTTTGCTCTCAAGTTTGTTTCCGATAACAATTGTTGCTGCCGGCTTCAATCATCCAGTTATCGTTCCCAATTGGGTGTACTCCGGATGTACCCCAAAATCCTACGACCCAACTCTCCGAGGATGGAATGTCAAGCGAGAGAGGGAATTAGAGCATGGTAGTCACGAGAGCAACGACAAGCCCTATGCCGCCTGGCGTTCGTGAAACGCTACCATGCCACAATGAAAGGTTCCAACCTTGTATGCAATGCTCATTTAAACCATTTAACGATTCACATTAGGAGGACAACAAAGTAGGTTGCCTCCGAGCAATTTCAAGATCACATATTGCCAAGTAAACTATCGAGGCATGCTTGACATGAAGTTTCACTTTGTAGAACATGTATAGTCATATGAACATTAAACGGGCAGCCAAGTAACACATATAAATCAAGTCATATAACTCATTTCGGGGTTTACGTATCAAGTATTAACATTATACAAGCATGCAACGACATTTATACGAGACCGGATACAAGAATAGCTCACTTAGCAACATGAAATCATTTTCACCAACATTTACTAGGTCAAAAACACTTCGTTATATAATGTCAGTAATCTGCCAAAAACCTATTTCATTTTTCCAAATTTTCCAGACTTAGAAACCTTGTGATGTTTGACCATTTTGGAGGCCTTAGAGTCAAACTTGGCCGTGTACTATTTCAACAAAAAATGTTCAGAACTGACAAACCTAGTGGCCTACCAATTTTCACGCATTTTTATTAAGGTTTACTAAGCCAAATGTACCTCGTACTACAAGATTAGAAATCTGCCAGCAAAAACGTTTTTACCTATCTTCAAGTTCTAGCCAAAAATCTAGTCATGCATGGGTATATAAGCTCATATACACACATATACAACAACTACAGAGGTAAATATAGTCATATGAAGGCATGCATGTGATTTTTGAAAGCTTTTAAAAGAGTTTAACCCTCACCTTAGCAAGTTAATAGATGAAGATGAACAAATGTTCTTGAAGATGCACAAATCGAGCTTCTTCCTTGCTTTGGCCAAGAGATGGCTTGTTTTCCTTTAATTCCTAACTGAGTTAGCATGTGTGGAAGGTGTGCATGTGGGTGAAACCAAAAGAAATGGAAGAAAACTAGCAAAACATACCTACAGCCAAGAATGAAGACTTTTTGTGAGCTTGCATGCGTTTTTCTTGCTTTGCTTGATATGGTCAACTTACTTAGAGTTTTTGAGAGCCTAGGTGAATCTTAGAAGATGAGCTTGAGCTATGATGGTTTATGAAGCTGCCGTGGCCGAGAGAGAGAGAGGAGATGAGAGCTTGAGAGAAAGTTTGAGGAAGAAATGAAATATTGGTGTGTGTGTGTCGGCCCTATGCTTGCAAAAATCTGATTTGGTATCATCTTTTGAGCATTTTGAATTGTCTTTAGCATGGGCATGTGAGTGGGCTGAGAATGAGAGGCATTGGGTAAGATGTTAGGTCATTTTTTTAAAGCCTTGTGTCTTGTGTGTGCCATAGTTTGTCTAGGAGTGTTTTTAAATTGTGCAATGTTTGTTCAAATGCAAGGCATGGTCGGCCTAGGCTTGTGCAATTATGATTTTTTTTCCTTGTTTAAGGCTTATTTTATTGTAGGTTAGGTATATTTAATTGTAGGTGCATGGGTTTTGCAAAAAGAATAAGGAATAAAAAATATTTAGTGTTTAGTGAGCTTTCGTCCTTTTGTGAGTTGGACTTAGGATTAAATTATTAGTTAGTGGACTTTGTAGGATTATTTATAGTCTAGTGCTTTGTGTAGGATTCTTTATTGATTAGCGTGCGGGCACACTTTTCTAGGTCTAGGGCACGCACTACGAGATAAGGCACGAACTACAAGACAAATGCACGTATTCTAAGTAAATGTATATAACCCTAAATGAATGCACGTAATTCAAGACATGACTCTTAAACCTAGGTTAAGGCACACAGTTCAAGGGTTAAGGCACACGAAATGAGGTATCGCTTGCAAATTGAGGTCGGGACTCACAGTTTTCTGAAAAAAAATATCTTTTGGAGTTCTAGGCCAACGTTAAGCATTAAATCATAACAACAAGGCTAAGAATGTGAAAAAGTATAAATGAATTAGGACATACCTAAGTCTAGCCTCCTTAGGTCGGGTTGAGGCATGACACGAGTGCCCAAGTGTTAGACGGCCTATGCTTGCTTTGTAAGAGATGGCAAAAAATTTGAATCCAACCTTGTGTGATGCTGGCCTGCCGAGGTACCTAACATTCTTCCCTTTGCATTAACTTTGATTGAGGTTATGTTGCCCATATCTTCGGTACGGTTGGGCACATTGGTGAAAGTTTGCGGCACGGCTGCCCACGGTGTTGCACGACGGCGCACGATTGGGCCTCGAATGTGGCACATACTTGGGGCACGTACTTGGGGCACGTACTTACGGCCTTGGATGGGCTATAGCTTGGCACGTAGTTGGGACACGGTTTGGCAAGGATGTTGCGCAGAGGGGTCGTGCATCGGGCACGTGGGTCAAGTACTTGGGCGACGATGCCGCACGATGGTGCACGCATATTACAAGAAGGTGCGCGCATGGGGCACCCAAGCCGCACAATGGTGCGCGTATGGGGCGTCCATGCCGCACGACGGTGTACGCATAGGGTGCTCATGCTGCATTATGGTGCGTGCAACAGGCCCGCATATCGCACGAAGGTACGCGCATGGGGCGCCCATGCCGCACGATGGTGCGCGCATTGGGTGCGCATGTCGCACGATGGTACGCGCATGTGGCCCGCATGCTGCACGATGGTGAGCACATAGGGCATCCATGCTACACTATGGCGCGCGAATCGGGCGCGCATGCCGCAATATGGTGCGCGCATATGGCCCGCATGTCACATAAAGATGCGCACATTGGGCACCTATCCCGCACGATGGTACGTGTATGGGGCACCCATGCCGTACAACGGTGTACGCATGGGGCGCCCATGCCGCACGATGGTTAGCGCAAGACGCACGAAGGTACACGCATGTAGTGCCCAAGAAACACGAAGGTGGGCGCATGGGGCGCGCATGCCGCACGCATGTGGCTCGCATGCTGCACGAAGGTGCGCGTATGGGGCGTGCATGCCGCACGATGGGGCGCCTATACAGCACAATGGTGTACGCATTAGGCACGCATGCAGCATGATGGTGCGCGCATGTGGCCCGCATGCCGCACGAAGGTACGCGCATAGGGTTTTCATGTCGGACGATGGTGCACGCATGGGGCACCCATGCCCCACGATGGCATGGGCATCGCGCGCGCAAGCCGCAATATGGTTTGTGCATATGGCCCGCATGCCGCATGAAAGTGGGCACATTGGGCACCAATGTCTTAGGATGGTACGTGTATCGGGCGTGCATGCCGCACGATGGTGTGAGCATGGGGTGGCCATGACTCACGATGATGCGCACATGCTGCACGAATGTGTACTCATGTGGCGCCCATGCCGCGCGAAGGTGCGCGTATGTGGCTCCTATGCCGCACAATGGTGCGCGCATGTGTCCCGTATGCCGCACGAAGGTGATCGCATAGGGCGCCCATGCTACACGAAGATGCGCGCATGGGGCACCCATGTCGCACGATGGTGCGCGCATCGAGCGTGCATGTCGCACGATGGTAAGCGCATGTGGCCCGCATACCGCACGAAGGTGCTCGCATGGGGTGCCAATGCAACAAGATGGTGCGCGCATGCCGCACGAAGGTGCGCACATAGGGTGCCTATTCCACATGATGGTGCACGTATCGGGCTCGTGTACCGCACGATGGTGCACGCATGTGTCCCGTATGCCGATCGAAGGTGCAGGTATAGGGCGCCCATGTCACACAATAGTACGCTCATCGGGTTAACTTGCTGCACGATGGTGCGCGCATGTGGCTCACATGCAGCACAAAGGTGCACGCATGGGGCGCCCATGCCCCACGTTGGTGTGGGCATCGTATGCGCATGCCACACAATGGTGCGCGCATGCAGCACGAAGGTGCGCACATAGGGTGCCCGTGCCGCACCTTCGTGCGTGCCTGGGGCGCTCAAGGGGCACTGTTGGGGCACAGATGGGGCATTGTTGGGGCATAGCTGGGTACTGTTGGGGCACGACTAAGGCACTATGGGGTTACACTTGGGGGACGATAAGGGACGTTGGGGGACGACTTTGGCACTACTAGGGGACGTTGGGCACGGCAGGCAATGTTAAGCATTTGGGGGTAATGGGCATGCGGAATTTATTATGACACACATGTGGACATTGGTGTCCTTTTACAAGTGGTTTCTGAATCTATGAAGCAGTCTTATCCTTTCCTTTGTTAGATAAACAATTCGTCACATTTGTTAGGCGAATTAGATTAATCGGGTTCTCAATCCATCCAAAAACCATTTTAACGCCAAATATCATGTAAACAAATTAATTTATGGATTAATATAAATTTTCCTAATTTTTCTAGTATTTTTTCTGATTTTTCCTTTTTTGTAATTTTTAAATATTAAAAATTAAATTTTCGAATTTTTTTTGAATATCAATTAAAAAATTAATGTATGAATTAATATAAATTTTTCTGAATTTTTTACTATTTTTTCTGATTTTTCCCAATTTTTTGCAATTATTAAATATTAAAAAATATTAAAAAAAAAAACATTGAAACATTTGGATATCATATGCTATCAATAAAGAGCAAGTTGGGTACGAAGATCTTGCCATATGGGGCCATTTATAGTGTAAACACCAATTATGAATCTCTGGCAAAATGTACGTTACTGTTGTCACTTGGTTTTTACTTCTAAATGTACTATAGGGGGGCATGTGGTGTCAAGCCCCTTGGTCGAGGTCCATGTGGGGGGACATTGTGGGCACTTCGTGGCATATTGTGGGCTATATCATGGGATATATCGTGGGCTTTATTATGGGCAAGAATGCCTACCGAGTAAATAACGCCGAGGTATTAGATTGCATACCTATGCGTTGGGGCCGTACCACCTCCGCCCCACATCCCCAGGCATGTCCCTCGGTGCAGCACCAGGATGGCTAATGAGGAACGCGGTGGCTTCCCTAGCCCCTCATTATCCATCTTTGTACCGCAACACCGTCGATGTCATTGGGATGGCAAATGAGGGGGCGAGTGGTTGCCGAAGCACAAAATTAGCCATCCCCGTGCCGCCGGCTAGGTACACATTGGGGGACATTCCCGTCCCCCGAGGTGTCGTTGGGCCTGTGCGATGCGCAAATTGCCTAGCACACGAAGCCATGGCCGTTGCCGAGTGGATGCCCGCAACCATGGTCTAGTGTCGTGGCGATCCAAGCACCGAGTGGGCTTGGGTGGCTCTTGGGGGACAGTGGGGGGAAGCGTGATGGGCGGAGCGCTTAGCACAAGGGGCATTGGCTTTCGGTAAGCAACGACGCCAGCGTTGCGATGAGTCGATTACTGATGGTTCAATGTCATGGCGATCCATGCACCATGCGGCCTTGAAGCCGTCCCCCGGTGGGTTCCGATGTGCATATGTGATGCACGAATTGCCTAGCACACGACGCCATGGTCCTCGCTGAGTTGTAATGCGACGGACGTGGTCTAGTGTCATGGCGATCAAAGCACCGCGTGGGCAGGAAGGTATTTTACTTGTCCCGTTCTGTGCATACGGGTACATACAAGGGGATGGTAGGGGCATGCGCCATGCGCGAATCTCCTAGCACACGACCTTGGCTTTCGTTAAGTGACGACGCGAGCGTTGCGATGAGATGATGGCTAAAGCTTCAATGTCGTGGCGATCCAAGCACCATGCTGCCTCCAAGCCGTTCGGCGGTGTGTTCCTATGGGCCTGCGCAATGCGTGAGTCGCCTAGCACACGACGCCATGGTCCTCGCTGAGTCGTAATGCGACGGACGTGGTCTAGTGTCGTAGCGATCCAATCACTCGACAGGAAAGTAGTTTGCTTGTCCTGTTCAGTGCATACGGGTGCATACAGGGGGACAGTAGGGGCATGCACGATGCGCGAATCGCCTAGCACATGGCCTTGGCTATCGTTAAGTGACGACGCAAGCGTTGCGATGAGACGATGGCTAGAGCTTCAATGTCGTGGCGATCCAAGCACCGTGCTACCTCGAAGCCGTCTGACGGTGTGTTCCTATGGGCCTCGCTCGATCTCTCGGATACGGCATACCATGACGGTGTGGGAACCTTGGCCTCTCTTTGCCCAAAATCAGCGTTCGTCACTAATCGTGTACGACGGTCGTGCGGTTATCTCGAGCCGTCGACCGTTAGGGGACAACATGCCTCGTGCGACGCCGGTGTCGGTGAGGAATGCTACCTGGTTGATCCTGCCAGTAGTCATATTCTTGTCTCAAAGATTAAGCCATACATGTATAAGTATGAACTAATTCAGACTGTGAAACTCTGAATGGCTCATTAAATTAGTTATATTTTGTTAGATGGTATCTACTACTCGGATAACCGTAGTAATTCTAGAGCTAATACGTGCAACAAACCCCGACTTCAGGAAGGGATGCATTTGTTAGATAAAATGTCGACGTGGGCTCGGCCCGTTGTTGCGATGATTCATGATAACTCGACGAATCACACAGCCCTTGTGCCGGCAACACATCATTCAAATTTCTGCGCTACCAACTTTCGATGGCAGGATAGTAGCCTACCATGGTGGTGACGAGTGACGGAGAATTAGGGTTCGATTCCTGATAGGGTGCCTAAGAAACAGCTATCACATCCAAGGAAGGCAGTAGGCGCGCAAATGACCCGATCCTGACACGAGGAGGTAGTGACAATAAATAACAATACCGGGCTCAAAGAGTCTGGTAATTGGAATGAGTACAATCTAAATCCCTTAACGAGGATCCATTGGGGGCAATTCTGGTGCCAGCAGCTGCGGTAATTCCAGCTCCAATAGCGTATATTTAAGTTGTTGCAGTTAAAAAACTCGTAGTGGGACTTTGGGATGGGTCGACCGGTCCGCCTCAGGTATGTACTGGTCTTCTCATCCCTTCAGCCGGCGATGCGCTTCTGGCCTTAACTGGCTAGGTCGTGCCTCCAGCCTTGTTACTTTGAAGAAATTAGAGTGCTCAAAGCAAGCCTACGCTCTGTATACATTAGCATAAGATAACATTATAGGATTTCGATTCTATTGAGTTGGCCTTCAGGATCGGAGTAATGATTAACAGGGACAGTCAGGGGCTATCGTATTTCATAGTCAGAGGTAAAATTCTTGGATTCATGAAAGATGAACAACTGCGAAGGAATTTGCCAATGATGTTTTCATTAATCAAGAACGAAAGTTGGGGGCTCGAAGACGATCAGATACCGTCCAAGTATCAACCATAAACGATGCCGACCAAGGATCGACGGATGTTGTTTTTAGGACTCCGCTAGCACCTTTTGAGAAATCAAAGTTTTTGGGTTCCGGGGGGAGTATGGTCGCAAGGCTAAAACTTAAAGGAATTGACGGAAGGGCATCACCAGGAGTAGAGCCTGCGGCTTAATTTGACTCAACACGGTGAAACTTACTAGGTCCAAACTTAAAGGAATTGACAGACTGAGAGCTCTTTCTTGATTCTATGGGTGGTCGTGCATGGCTGTTCTTAGTTGGTGGAGCGATTTGTTAGGTTAATTCCATTAACGAACAAGACCTCAGCCTGCTAACTAGCTATGGAAAGGTATCCTTCCGCAGCTAGCTTCTTATAGGGACTATGGCCTTTTAGGCTGCGGAAGTTTGAGACAATAACAAGTATGTGATGCCCTTAGATGTACTGCGTCACACGCACTCTACACTGATGTATTCAACGAGTCTATAGCCTTGGCCAACAGGCCCAGGTAATCTTTGAAATTTCATCATGATGGGGATAGATCATTACAATTGTTGGTCTTGAACGAGGAATTCCTAATAAGCACGAGTCATTAGCTTGCGTTCATTATGTCCCTGCGCTTTGTACATACCGCCTGTCGCTCATACCGATTGAATTATCCAGTGAAGTGTTCAGATCGCGGTGACGTGGGTGGTTCATTGCCTGCGACGTCGCGAAAATTCTACTGAACCTTATCATTTAGAGGAAGGAGAAGTCGTAACTAGGTTTCCGTAGGTAAACCTGCGGAAGGATCATTGTCGAACCCTGTGAAGGTAGAACGACCTGCGAACCCTTTTAAACAACGCAGGGCCGACACGAGGGAGGCAGCTCATCCCCAGCTTGTGTGTCGGTCCTGAGCCGGGGAGAATGCCCTGCAAACAACAAACCCCGGCACGGAATGCGCTAAGAAAAATGAAAAATAGGGGCCAGCCTATCCTCGTCTTGTCCGCGTTGTGCTGTGTTAGGCCTCGGTCCCTTACGAAATAAAAATGACTTTCAGCAATGGATATCTCTGCTCTTGCATCGATGAAGAACGTAGCGAAATACGATACTTGGTGTGAATTGCAGAATCCCGTGAACCAAAGAGTCTTTGAACGTAAGTTGCGCCCAAAGCCGTCAGGTCGAGGGCACGTCTGCCTGCGCTCCACGCATTGCGTCACCCACGTGCCCCAACTTTGGGTTGCTGGG
>CM075768.1:41352965-41365465 GCA_037974665.1 Ehretia macrophylla
AGGCGCGATTGGCCGAAGTCCGAGTCTGGCATGACGGATGACACGACAAGTGGTGGTTGGTACATTCTACTCGCGAGTTGTCATGCGTTGTCCCGTTGCACATGCGGGACTGAAGATAGACCCTCCAAAGCTGTGCGCTACGACCGCTACCCCAGGTCAGGCATGATTACCAGCTGAGTTTAAGCATATCAATAAGCGGAGGAAAAAAAAACATACAAGGATTCCTTTAGTAACAGCGAGTGAACATGGAACAACCTAGCTTGAGAATCGGACGGCTCCGCCGTCCGAATTGTAGTCTGGAGAAGCATCCTCAGGGGTGGACCGGGCCCAAGTCCCCTCGAAAAAGGCGCCAGAGAGGGTGAGAGCCCCGTCGTCCCTAGACCTTGTCGCACCATGAGCCGTTGTCGACGAGTCGGGTTGTTTGGGAATGCAGCCCTAAGAGGGCGGTAAATTCCGTCCAAGGCTAAATACGGGCGAGAGACCGATAGCGAACAAGTACCGCGAGGGAAAGATGAAAAGGACTTTGAAAAGATAGTCAAAGAGTGCTTGAGATTGTCGGAAGGGAAGCGGATAGGGGCCGGTGATGTACCCCAATCGTATGCGAAACGACGAGAATCGGTCCGCTGATCGGCTCGGGGCGCTGACCACAACGGATTAGGGCAGCGGCCAAAGCCCGGGCAGTAGATATGCCCGCAAAACGCCATCGTCTCGATCGTGGCGTGGCAGCGCGCGCCTTCAGCGTGCTTGGGCATCTACACGCTCTCGGTCCTGGCCTACAGGCTCACTATTTGACCCATCTTGAAACACAGACCAAGGAGTCTAACATGTGTGCGAGTCAACAGGTGCGTAAACCGGCAAGGAGCAAAGAAGCTGATTGGAGGGATCCCCCCCGGAGGGTGCACCACCGACCGACCTTGATCTTCTAAGAAGGGTTCGATTGCGAGCATACCTATCGGGACCCGAATGATGGTGAACTATGCCTGAGCTGGGCAAAGCCAGAGGAAACTCTGGTAGAGGCCCACAGCGATACTGACATGCAAATCGTTCGTCTGACTTGGGTATAGGGGCAAAAGACTAATCAAATCAACTAGTAGCTGGTTCCCTCCGAAGTTTCCCTCAGGACGGTTGGAGCTCGCGTGCGAGTTCTATCAGGTAAAGCCAATGATTAGAGGCATCAGGGATGCAACGCCCTCGACCTATTCTCAAACTTTAAATAGGTAGGACGACGCGACTGCTTTGTTGAGCCGCGCCACGGAATCCATAGCTCCAAGTGGGCCATTTTTGGTAAGTAGAGTTATCTTTTCTGTTTAACAGCCTGCCTACCCTGGAAACGGCTCAGGTGAAGGTAAGGTCCAGCGGCTGGAAGAGCACCGCACGTCGTGCAGTGTCCGGTACGCCCCCGACGGCCCTTGAAAATCCAGAGGACCGGGTGCTGTCCACGCCCGGTCATACTCATAACCGTATCAGGTCTCCAAGGTGAACAGCCTCTGGTCGATGGAACAATATAGGCAAGGGAAGTCAGCAAAATAAATCCATAACTTCGGGAAAAGGATTGGCTCTAAGGGTTGGGCACGGGGATCCCAGTCCCAAAACCGTCGACTGTCAGCGGACTGCTCGAGCTGTTCCCACGGCGAGAGCGGGTCGCCACGTGCCGGCCGGTGGACAGACTGGGAACAGCTCCCTCGGGGGCCTTCCCTGGGCGTCAAACCGCTAGCTCAGAACTGGTACAGACAAGGGGATTCCGACTGTTTAATTAAAACAAAGCATTACGATGGTCCCTGCGAATGCTCACGTAATGTGATTTCTGCCCAGTGCTCTTAATGTCAAAGTGAAGAAATTCAACCAAGCGCGGGTAAACATCATGAGTAACTATGACTCTCTTAAGGTAGCCAAATGCCATGTCATCTAATTAGTGACATGCATGAACGGATTAACGAGATTCCCACTGTCCCTGTCTACTTTCCAGCGAAACCACAGCCAAGGGAACGGGCTTGGCAGAATCAGCAGGGAAAGAAGACCCTGTTGAGCTTGACTCTAATCCGACTTTGTGAAATGACTTGAGAGGTCCAGGATAAATGGGAGCCGAAAGGCGAAAGTGAAATACCACTACTTTTAATGTTATTTTACTTATTTCGTGAATCGGAGGCGGGGCACTGCCCGTCTTTTTGGACCCAAGGATTGCTTTGCGAGCCGATCCGGGCGGAAGACATTGTCAGGTAGGGAGTTTGGCTGGGGCGGCACATTTGTTAAAAGATAACGCAAGTGTTCTAAGATGAGCTCAACGAGAATAGAAATCTCGTGTGGAACAAAAGGGTAAAAGCTCGTTTGATTCTGAATAACAGTACGAATATGAACCATGAAAGCGTGGCCTAACAATCCTTTAGACCTTCGAAATATGAAGTTAGAGGTGTCAGAAAAGTTACCACAGTGACGTTGCTTTTTGATCCTTCGATGTCGACTCTTCCTATCATTGTGAAGCAGAATTCACCAAGTGTTGGATTGTTCACCCACCAATAGGGAACGTGAACGGGGTTTAGACTATCGTGAGACATGTTAGTTTTACCCTATTGATGATAGAGTCACAATAGTAATTCAACCTAGTACGAGTGGAACCGTTGATTCACACAATTGGTCATCGTTCTTGGTTGAAAAGCCAGTAGTGCGAAGCTACCATGCACTGGATTATGACTGAACGCCTCTAAGTCAGAATTCGGGCTAGAAGCGACACTCTCGCCCGCCGCTCGT
The DNA here is from genome assembly GCA_037974665.1 of Ehretia macrophylla. Lineage (NCBI taxonomy): Eukaryota > Viridiplantae > Streptophyta > Magnoliopsida > Boraginales > Ehretiaceae > Ehretia > Ehretia macrophylla. The sequence continues at coordinate 41,355,711 of CM075768.1, forward strand.
TCAATGACGCGCAGTAGGGGCCTTCGGTCGACAAGGGCACGTGTCGTTGGCCAAGCTATTGCGACGGAAGCGTCGCGCCAGCCACCTTAATGTACAATTCCCATCGAGCGGCGGGCAGAATCCTTTGTAGACAACTTAAATACACGACGGGGTATTGTAAGTGGTAGAGTGGCCTTGCAGCCATGATCCACTGACATTCAACCCTTTGTTGTTCCAATTCGTCCCTCCCCACTCCTCACCAATCGTTGCCCCATCCGTAATCCAATCCCGTCCCATCCCATCAACCAATACTATTTTCCCCAAATAAGGCAAGAGGAGGTTCGACGCCCTATGCCACTCCCCAAGTGTGTCTCCAAGAGCCTAAGTAAGTCATAAGTTGTAACCGAAGTGTCAACTCGCGAATGCCCAGGTGTTGACAAGTGCTCTGTGCCCAAGTCTGAATAACATTAGCCCAAGTTAGTTTGCCACGCTCGCGGCCTGCTATAGTGCCGCCGCAAGTGTCATGGTGTTTCGAGGCAATGATGATGCCCAATTATGCCCAAGTGCTAGGTGCTATGCCCAATGATGCCCAAGTCCTAAGTGCTACGCCCAAGGATGCCCAAGTGCTAATACCCAAGTGTTATGCCCAAGGATGCCCAAGTGTTGCCAAGTGCTTTGCACCCAAGTCTAAATAACATTAGCCCAAGTTAGTTTGCCACGCTCGCTTCCTGTAATAGTGCCACTGCAAGTGTCGTGAGGTTTCGAGGCAACGATGATTACCTATTATGCCCAAGTGTTAAGTGCTATGCTCAAGGATGCCCAAGTGCTATACCCAAGTGCTATGCCCAAGGATGCCCAAGTGCTAAGTGATATGGCCAAGGATGCCCAAGTATCGACGTCATAAGTTTTAAGTGTCGACATGCGAATGCCCAAAGTGCTATACCCAAGTGCTATGTGCTATGCCCAATGATGCCCAGGTGCTATGTGCTATGCCTATTGATGCCCAAGTGCTATGTGCACCAAATCTCTATGCCCAAGTGCTATGTGCACCGAACTGCTATGCCCAATGATGCCTAAGTGCTATGTGCTATGCCCAAGTACTAACGGGCCCACTCTTGGCCGACCCCGCGTATCGTCGCGAGTGCCCAAGTGTTAAACAGCCTATGCTTTCTTCGTAAGAGATGGCAAAAATTTTGAATCGGACCATGTGTGCTGTCGGCCCGCCGAGGTGCCTAACATTCTTCCCTTAGAATTAACGGTGACTAAGGTTATGTTTCCCCTATCTTCAGTATGGCTGGGCACATTGGTGAACATTTGTGGCACGGCTGCCCACGGTGTTGCATGAGGCACACAATTGGGCCTCGAATGGGGCACGTACTTGGGGCATGTACTTGGGGCCTCGGATGTGCTACAGCTTGGCACGCAATTGGGGCACGACTTGGCAAGGTTTTTGAGCAGTGGGGTCACGTATCGGGCGCAATGGGCCAAGTACTTGGGCGACGATGCCGCACTAAGGTGCGCGCATGCCGCACTAAGATGCGCTCATGCCGCACTAAGGTGCGCGCATGCCATACGAAGGTGCGCACATGGGGCGCCCGTGCAGCACGATGGTGCGCATATGCCACAAGAAGATGCGCGCATGGGGCGCCTATGATGCACGGTGGTGCGTGCAGGCGTCCATGCCACATGAAGGTGCGTATATAGGGCACGTATGCCGCAATATGGTGGGCGCATGTGGCCCACATGCTGGACGAAGGTGCGCGCAAATGGCACCCATGCTGCACAATGGTGCGCGTATGGGTTGCCCATGTTGCACGATGGTACGCGCATGGGGTGCCCTTGTCGTACGATGGTGCGCACATGCCGCACGAAAGTGCCCGCATGTGACTCCTATGCCGCACGATGGTGCACGCATGGGGTGCGCATGCCGCACGATGGTGCGCGCATGTGGCCCGCATGCTGCACGATGGGGCACCCATGCGGCACGATGGTACTTGCATCGGGCACGCATGCTGCACGATAGTGCGCGCTTGTGGCTCGCATGCCGCACGAAGGTATGCACATGGGGCGCCCATACCGCACGATGGTGTGCAGATGGGGCGCCCATGCAGTACGATGGTGCGCGCATCGAGTGCGCATACCGCAATATGGTACGCGCATGGGGCTCCCATGCCGCATGACGAAGTGCGCATCGGGCGCGCATGTAGCACGATGGTATACGCATGGGGCGCCCATACCGCAGGATAATGCACGCATGCCGCAGGATGGTTCGCCCATGCTGTAGGATGGGGCGTGCAAGCTGTAGGATGCTGCGCGCATATGGCCCGCATGCCGAACAAATGTGCGCGCATGGGGCGCCCATGCCGCACGATGGTGTGCTCATCCCGCTCGCATGCCACACGATAGTGCGCACATGTGTCCCGCATGCGGCACGAAGGGTTGCTCATGGGGCGCCCATGCCACACAATGGTGCGCGCATCAGGAGCGCATGCCGCACGATGGTCCGCACATGTGGCCCACATACCGTACGAAGGTGCGCGCATCGGGCTCCCGTGGCCCAAGATGGTACGCGCATGCCGCACGAAGGTGTGCGCTTGGGGTGCCCATGCCGAACGATGGTGTAGGCATCGTACGTGCATGCTGCACATTGGTGAACGAATGCGACACAAAGGTGCTCGCATGGGGCGCCCGTGCCGCACCTTCGTGCGCACATGCGGTGCGCATACCGCACGATAGTGCACACAATTGGCACGCAGGGTGCTCAAAGGGCACTGTTGTGGCATTGTTGGGGCACGGCTGGGGCACTGTTGGGGCTCGTCTGGGTCACTATTGGGGCACGGCTGAGGCACAATGGGGTTACGCTTAGGGGACGATGGGGGATGTTGGGGGACGGCTTTGGCACTACTAGGGGACGTTGGGCACGATGGGCAATCTTAAGCATTCGGGGGTAATGGGCATGCGGAATGTGTTATGACACAAATGTGGACATTGATGTCCTTTTACAAGTGGTTTCCAAATCTATAAAGTAGTCTTAACCTTTCATTTGTCCAACAAGCAGTTCGCCACATTTGTGAGGCGAATTAGATTAATCGGGTTCCGAATCTATCCAAAAAAAAAATTTAACTCCAAATATCATGTAAACAAATTAATTTATGAATTAATATAAATTTTTTTGATTTTTTCTAGTATTTTTTTCTGATTTTTCCCTATTTTTTGTAATTTTTAAATATTAAAAAATAATTTTTTGAAAAAATAAATTTTGAATATCATTTAACAAATTAATGTATGAATTAATATATATTTTTTTGAATTTTCTACTTTTTTCCTGATTTTTCCCTATTTTTGGCAATTATTAAATATTAAAAAATATTTTTTCGAAAAAAAAAATCTTGAAGCATATGGATATCATATGCTATCAATAAGGAGCAAGTTGGGTATGAAGATCATGCCACATGGGACAATTTATAGTGTAAAACACTCGTTATGAATCTCTGGCAAAATGTACGTTACTGTTGTCACTTGGGTTTTTGCATCTAAATGTACTATAGGGGGGCAGTGTTGTCAAGCCCCCTGGTCGAGGTCCATGTGGGGTGGCTTTGTAGGCACTTCGTGGCACATTGTGGGCTATATCGTGGGCTATATTGTGGGCTGGAATGCCTACCGAGTGAATCATGCCGAGGTATTGTATTGCATACCCGTGCGTTGGGGCCGTGCCACCCCCGCCCTTCGGCCCCGGGCATGTCTCTCGGCGTGGCACCAAGATGGCTAATGAGGAACACGGTGGCCTCCCTAGCCCCTCATTATCCATCTTGGTGCCGCAACACTGTCGACGTCATTGGGATGGCTAATGAGGGGGCGAGTGGTTGCCCAAGCACAAAATTAGCCATCCCTGTGCCGCCGGCTAGGTACATGTTGGGGGACATTTCCATCCCCCGACGTATCGTTGGGCCTGCGCGACGCGCGAATCGCCTAGCACACGAAGCCATGGCCGTTGCCGAGTGGATACGAGCGGCCATGGTCTAGTGTCGTGGTGATCCAAGCACCGCGTGGGCTTGGGTGGCACTAGGGGGATAGTGGGGGCAAGCGTGATGCGCGAATCGCCTAGCACACGTGGCATTGGTTTCGTTAAGCAACGACGCGAGCGTTGCGATGAGACGATTGTTGATGCTTCAATGTCGTGGCGATCCAAGCACCATGCGGCCTTGAAGCCGTCCCCTGGTAGGTTCTGACGTGATTGTGCGATGCGTGAATCGCCTAGTACACGACGCCATGGTCCTCTTTGAGTCATAATGAGACCGACGCGGTCTAGTGTCGTGGCGATCCAAGCACTGCATGGGCAGGAATATAGTTTATTTGTCCCGTTCCGTGCATACGGGTGCATACAGTGGGGGACAGTAGGGGCATGTGCGATGCGTGAATCGCCTAGCACACAGCCTTGGCTTTCGTTAAGTGACGATGCGAGCGTTGCCATGAGAAGATATCTGGTGTGACACCCCGATCGCTTTCGAGACCGGGAGTTCTATTAATCGATCTAATCACAACCCAAATCCAAACCTGGGCATAATTTTCAGGGAAAACGGACGGAGTCTCCCCTGTTTCTAGGCGAAATGTAAAACCTACGACAACATATAAGTGGACCAACATCGTGTCCAACCATACAAAATTACCTCAAGGCCATCCGAGCCTCGGTTCTCAACAATTAAACTCAGCAAGTATACATACATTTCCAATTTAAAAGCTAACCTATCTCTTTTCATTTTTGACAAGTACATTCAAACTTGACAATTAAACCATACTAAGCTATTGCATAAAATAAAATATCATGCCATTCTAATTCTTTTCCTTGGGACATTACAAACATGCATTGAAGTTACGCTATATTACTGAATACATAACTAGCTTATCAATCTATCTCAACTATTTAGCTAATTTAGATTACATTTCTTTTTAACAATAAATACATACAATACATAAAGGCATACATCTTTACAACTTCGACAACTCAAGCTACATAGGCACGCAAGACAACTCTTCGAGCACGAACTTTCACGAAATCACGAACTTTCCAGCTAACATGACATTTCCTGAAATGTGGTGGTGAGGAGCGAGTATACACAACACGTATACTCAGTGAGGGCGAGACAGATATCGAGGTGGAGAGAAAGAAAATCGTGCAATGCAAATAGACACAATTAAGTAATATAGTCAATAAGAAAGCATTCAATACAAATGACAATATATTAAACATTCAAGAAAGCATTAACACAACCATTCAAAGCTATACCACACTCTGAAGGCTATGGTTCACTCTTACGAGAAATATACCATTTCACGAGCGATACATCAATCTCGAGCTTGATGTTGACAACGATGACAATAAGCGTGCAACCACCTTATAACACCAGTTTGGAATACCCCGGGAGTAACCATCAATTCTACGACCCAAATCTCCCTGGGAGGCAACCCAAGCAAGAAAAGGGAATAGGACACGGAGCTAGAGCAACCAACACCAGTAACCCGACGCTACCCGGAGAGGCCCATCATTCACGCCCTGACACTATGCAATGCAAGACTCGATACAAGGCGATAAACAAGCGATAGCACAAAAATACAGAACAGAGGAGATAAACGAGATATCAAGCATTATTCAACAATTGTTAAACATTTCAATCAATAATCAACTCTAACAAGCGTAATAAGCATTAACAAGCATTTACAATCAATTAAGTAACAAGAACAACACCAACAAACATTATCAAGCAATAACAAGTATTCTATAGGCAACATAAGCATTCTATAAGCAATATAAGCATTCTATAAGCAATATTCTATGAAAACACACAAAATCACAAAATGACCCCAACTTTCAAAACACTACTACTTTCAAACGAGCCACGAGTTTTGAAAATCGACTTCACCAATCCTCCTAGGTTACCATAAAGCACGACTAAGGACCCCAAAACCCCACTTTACCCTAGAATTCCCGCAAAGCCCCGATTTCCCCCTTTGCTCGTTTGAACTACAACTACCTCAACCGATTACCCAACCAATGTCACAACTGCACCAAAAGTGCTTCCATGACCTCCCGAGACAATGCCATCACGCAAAACGATAAAATACCAAACTTGACCTAAACTACCCCAACTTTCACTAAGCCATTTTTCTCCGTTTTTCCATTACACATTCCAATTAAACCATACATTTAGGCATTCTAGCATATCTAGCACCTTCCTACATCAACAGAACGCGTAACGGAGCAACTTCATCGAAACGGGGGTTTACTATTCATAATTTACTATTCATTAAACAATTTATATTTCAAATTTGATATTCAATAGCATAAAATGTTAAAAAGCTATAAATACATGTTCTACGATTGCTAGAGAACATTATGTAAGCCTCAAAACGATTAAAATAACGATATACAGATAAATCTCAAAAATCAAAGATAATACACAAAATATTCAAATGCGCAAATAAACATGAAACCCTCACCTTAGACACTCCTAGACGCTAGGGAAACCACGCTGGATTCCTCAAAAACCACCCCGTGCAAGCTCAAGCGAAGAATCGAAGATTTGAAGTTAAAATTTCTTTTTTTTTTCTCCTTCATTTTCGGCACTGCTTGTATTCTGTTTTCAGTCCTTTTTTTAATTTTGTGCTATTTAAGCTATTAAAAAGATGGCACAAGGTCAAAATGGTCAAGGCTTGGTCAATGCTCACTTAAGTTGGTCAATCTAGCTTATTTCATGCATTTTAAAGCTAAAAAACTATCACAAATCAAATTCAAGTTAATAACAATTAAAATACTAAAATTAAAACACTAAACACGAGTTTTCACTATTTGTTGAGGACTACAATTCTTTTCCTAACTATCGCTCTCGATATGCTATGCACTTTGCGACAATAGAAGATTAACAATTAAATCTCAAAGAATTTAAGAAAATATAATTTTGAAGAGTAATCATAGTTGAAAATTTATTCCGGCTCGGAGCTACTTTTTATTTAATTGAAAACCGAGCTTTAAGGTGCAAGAAAAATAAAACCGATTAACATAATTATGAAAAATAGTTGTTATTCCGTTAAAATAATTGGCTCAAGTATTATTCTAGTTACTTCTAAAAGAAATATGAAATAAAGCTCCAAATAAATGTTTAACTAAAATAAACACAAATCCAATGCTAACATTTAATATGTCACTTAATTAAATGCAGTTAAATGCCTTTAAATACATGCCGGGTTCGGGTTATCACATCCTTTCCCCCTTAAAACAATTGCGTCCTCGCAATTTTTCTTCCAATAGAACTCTGCATCCATTGAAATCCAACTCTGATTAGTCTTCATTAGCTACTGAACAAGTATTTAATCAAGATGACCAATAGGAAAGTTCAAGTAGAAATGCCAAGTGGTAACGCCAAATAAAGGCTCAAATGTAGATACCGTACAAGAATCCCGTTGACACGAATACCGAAGAAGAATAAATTCTAACCAGAAACGCAGAGATAATACCAATAAAGACTAAAGCAAAGATACTGTAGATGTCATTAATACCACACAATAACGACAAGAAGAATACCCCACGCACGAATCTCCAATAGAAGTCTAACTATTACTCCCCAAGAATTCCCAAGCAAGAAGCCAAATAAAAGCTCAAACAAAGGTTCCATCTAGAGGTCTAAAGAAGTACCCCGCTGGTCATGAGTTTCATAGAAGAATTCCCTGTGAAGAGTGCTGAAGAAAATACTAAGAAACCCAATCAAATATACTTCAAAAGTTCCAAAGAAGTCTTCCAAATAACTAAGTTAGATGACAAAGTAGGCCATCCAACCAAACATGCATTAAACACACAATCAAACCCTAGTTTACCCATCATCATCTCACAATTCAATCACTCAAACCACACCCAATCATTTAAAGGCATAATTTAACATTTTAAAGAAAGACAACCTAAACTTCAAATATTCATATCTTACATTCTACTAATCCAAACAACTACAAATCAGTTTTTATCACTCACCCATTCAATCAACTACATTATCCCATTCGGAAACCAATCAAAACACATCCAATTCATGCCCATTAACCCTAAAACCCTAGTGTGTCATGGCTGAAATTTCCGAATTTTAGCACGGACATCACAATCGAAAATTTGGCATTACAACGGCACTACCACGTAATTAACAAAATTTTAAAAATCGACGGCAATCGATTTCGATCAACACAACTCAAAATAATCAACATTTAGCAAATTAATCAATTTTAAATACCCGAAAATAAATAATTATGCTACAACGGTTCAAATCTCGTAAGAATACATATAAATGATCCCTAGCATGCATGGAGCAATAATCTAACTTCAAATTAACATTCTAACGGTTCAATAATTATTTATACGCATAAACACAAAATATGAGTTTTGAGATCTAGAATTTTTCTCTCACCTTTGTTGTGGTTTGATGCAAGAAATGTGTAGAATGGGTGCCAAACAAGTGAAATCAAGCTTTAAATGAAGTGATTTGGACTTGAATTGCAATATCTATGTGAAAAATGCTTGAAAACCTTTGAAAAATGTCTTCATCTTTCTCCTACAAAGAACCATGGTTTTGTGTGTGTTTTTGGAGGTTTTTTGCTTTGTTTTTAATGTGTGTTGATGATATATTAAGCAAAGGTCAAATAAATAAAAGAAAGTCAAAGTGGAAACTAATTATTTTTAGTGTTTTCTTGTCTTTTAATTCCTTTTCTTGCCTACTCTTGCTCCAATTAATTATGAAACACCTAAAATATCTCAAGTAGTTTATTTTTAGGTGCCAAGAATTTTTACATTCAAACAATTTCACCCGAGTCGGCTTAAAACGCGATTTTTGCAAAAGAAGGTAAAAATTCATATTATTTATTTTCAAATGTCTTTTGAATGCACAATTAATCTAAAATCATTTAATACCACATATAAATCCATTTATATTAATATATACTAGGTCAACAATAGTCAATGCAAGAATCGGGTTTAGAAGAAATTACTATTTGGCTCAAAAAAATGCTACTTTTCGCCCGAAAAGTCTATTAAATTACTATTCCGTTTCAGAATCAATTTTTATCAAACATGGGTCTATTAATAATAGAGGACTAGGTTTTAAGACGTTTAAAACACCCTTGTAAAAATTTTAGCGGACAGGTGTTCAAAACACTATTCACAAAAATCGTCGATAAAATTTTTGATGCCGTTTTTGATAAAAATTTCATGAATGCACACTTAGCATGTATTAGGAGTATTAATCATATATTTAACACATTCTAAGTCATATAGCACATAAATAGGTCAATTCACGCAAAATGAGATAAAGACACGTAAATCGAGATAAAGACGAAAATTGGGGTTTCACATTAAATACGGGCGAGAGACTGATAGTGAACAAGTACCATGAGGGAAATATGAAAAAGGACTTTGAAAAGAGAGTCAAATAGTGCTTGAAATTGTTGGGAGGGAAGCGGATGGGGGTCGGCGATGTGCCCCGGTCATATGCGGAAGGCGAGAGTCGGTCCGCCAATCAGCTAAGGGCATAGACCAGCGCGGATTGGGGTGGCGGCCAAAGCCCGGGCAGTAGATATGGTCTCGGAACACCATTATCTCAATCGTTGTGGGGTAGCGCACGCCTTCGGCATGCTTCGGCATCAGTGCGCTCCCGGTGCTGTCTGCGGGCTCCCCATTTGACCCATCTTGAAACACGGACCAAGAAGTCTGACATGTGTGCGAGTCAATGGTTGCATAAACCTGCAAG
>CM075768.1:41370465-41385465 GCA_037974665.1 Ehretia macrophylla
TAGGATGCGCCCATGCTGCACAAAGGTGCACGCATGAGGCGCCCATGCTGCATGATGGGGCGCCCATGCTGCATGTCGCACGATGGTGCGCGCATGGACCCTGCATGCCGCACGAAGGTGCGCGCATGGGGCGCCCATGCTGCACGATGGTACCCGCATGCTGCATGAAGGTGTGTACATGGGGCACTCTTGCCGCACGATGGTACGCGCATAAGGTTCGTATGCCACATGATGGTGTATGCATGTGGCCCGCATGCCTCACAAAGGTGCTCATAGAGGGCACCCATGCCGCATGATGGTGCGCTTGTGGGGCGCCCATGCCTCACGATGGTACGCGCATTGGGCACCCATGCCGCAAGATGGTGTGCGCATTGGGCGCCACATGCCGCACGTTGGTGCGCACTTGTAGCCTTCATGCCGCATGAAGGTGCGCACATGTGGCCCGTATGCCGCATGAAGGTACTTGCATAGGGCATCCATGCAGCATGATAGTACGTGCATGCCGCAAGAAGGTGCACGCATGGGGTACCTATGCCTCACGATGGTGTGCGCATCAGGCTAGCATGCCGCACGATGGTACGTGCATGTGGCCCGTATGCCGAACCAAGGTGCTTGCACGGGGCGCCCTTGCTGCACGATGGTACGCGCATCGGGCTCGCATGCCGCACGATGGTTCGCGCATGTGGCCCGCTTGCGGCACAAAGGTGCGTACATGGGGCGCCGATGCGGCACGAAGGTGCGCGCATGGGGCCCCCATGCGGCACGAAGGTGCGCGCATGGGGAGCCCATGCCGCACGATGGTGTGGGTATCTTACGCACATGCCACACATTGGTCTGTGCATGCGACACGAAGGTGCGCGCATGGGGTACCCGTGCCATACCTTCGTGCGTGCATGGAGTGCCCATGCCATACTGCACGATGGTGCGCGCAAGTGGCGCGCGCAGGGTGCTAAAGGGGCGCTATTGAGGCATTGTTGGGGCACGGCTATGGCACTATTGGGGCACTGCTGGGGCGCTGTTGGGGCACGGTTGTGGCACTATGTGGGACGATGGGGGATGTTGGGTGACGGCTTTGGCCCTACTAAGGGACGTTAGAGACGATTGCCAATGTTAAGCATTCGTGGGTATTGGGCATGCAGAATGTATTATAACACCAATGTGGACATTGATGTCCTTTTATAAGTGGTTTCCGAATCTATGAAGTAGTCTTAACCTTTCCCTTGTCCGACAAACAGTTCGTCACATTTGTGAGGCGAATTAGATTAATTAGGTTCCCAATCCATCCAAAAATAATTTTAACGCCAAATATCATGTAAACAAATTAATTTATGAATTAATATAAATTTTCCTAATTTTTCTAGTATTTTTTCTGATTTTTCCCTATTTTTCGTAATTTTTAAATATTAAAATTTAATTTTCTGAAAAAACAAAATTTGAATATCATTTAACAAATTAATGTATGAATTATTATAAATTTTCCTGAATTTTCTACTATTTTTTTTGATTTTTCCCTGTTTTTTGCAATTATTAAATATTAAAAAATATTTTTTCAGGAAAAAAAAATCCTGAAACATATGGATATCAATAAAGAGCAAGTTGGGTACTAAGATCTTGCCACATGGGGCCATTTATAGTATAAAACACCCATTATGAATCTCTGGCATAATGTACGTTATTGTTGTCACTTGGGTTTTTGCATCTAAATGTACTATAGGGGGGCATATGGTGTCAAGCCCCCTGGTCGAGGTCCATGTAGGGGGACGTTGTTGGAATTTCGTGGCACTTTGTGGGCTATATCGTGGGCTATATTGTAGGCGGGAATGCTTACCGAGTGAATCACGCCAAGGTATTGCATTGCATACCCGTGCGTTGGGGTCGTGCCACCCCTACCCCGCGTCCCTCGGCGCGGCACCAGGATGGCTAATGAGGAACACGGTGGTTTCCCTAGCCCCTCATTATCCATCTTGTTGCCGACTAGGTACACATTAGGGGACATTCCCTTCCCCTGACGTGTCGTTGAGCCTGTACGATCCGCGAATTGCTTATCACACGAAGCCATGGTCATTGCCGAGTGGATGCGCGCGGCCATGTTATAGTGTCGTGGCGATCCAAGCACCGCGTGGGCTTGGGTGGCTCTTGGGGGACGGTGGGGGCAAGCGTGATGCGTGATTCGCCTAGCACACGTGGCATTGGCTTTCGTTAAGCAACGACACGAGCGTTGCAATAAGACGATTACTGATGCTTCAATGTCATGGCAATCCAAGCACCATGCGGCCTTGAAGTCGTCCCTCGGTAGGTTCTAACGTGCCTATGCGATGCGTGAATTGCCTAGCACATAACGCCATGGTCCTCACTGAGTCGTAATGCGACGGACATAGTCTAGTGTCGTGGCGATCCAAGCACCGCATGGGCAAGAAGGTAGTTTGCTTGTCCCGTTTCATGCATACGGGTGCATACAAGGGGTTGGTAAGGGCATGCGCGATGCGCGAATCACATAGCACACGACCTTGGCTTTCGTTAAGTGACGACGCGAGCGTTCCGATGAGACGATGGCTAGAGCTTCAATGTCGTGGCGATCTAAGAACAGTGCTGCCTCGAAGCCGTCCGTCGGTGTGTTCCTATGGGCTTGCGCGATGCGCAAATTGCCTAGCATACGATGCCATGGTCCTCTCTGAGTCGTAATGCGATAGACGTGGTCTAGTGTCGTGGCGATCCAAGCATTGCATGGGCAGGAAGGTAGTTTACTTGTCCCGTTCCGCGCATACGGGTACATACAGGGGGATGGTAAGGGTATGTGCGATGCGCGAATCACCTAGCATATGGCCATGGCTTTCGTTAAGTGATGACGCGAGCATTGCAATGAGATGATGGCTAGAGCTTCAATGTCGTGGCGATCCAAGCACCGTGCTGCCTCCAAGCTATCCGACGGTGTATTCCTATAGGCCTACGCGATACGTGAATCGCCTAGCACACGACGCCATGGTGCTAGCGGTGCGTTCTCCGGCCATATCGCTGGTTCGTCAGAAATTCTTCGTGCCTAGCGCTGCGTTCTCAGGCCATCTCGCCGGTTTCATCTACTTGAAGGGCTTCGTTTGCCTAGATGGTGGGGCGGTTACCGGCTTGGTGGTCTGGAAATAACAAATGTGATAGTGCGTGAGTGGTGGTCGGCTTGTATGGGTCAGTTAGATCCCTGCTTAAGCAGCGATATCCGCCCCTGCTTGCTTCTTCATTTGCGTGCTGAGTGCTTATGTTGCCTCGGTTTGTCGGTTGGTTTCCTATGTTGCGTACCTACAAAGAAGGCAGTCTAAAGTCATATCGTCCATCTTTTGCCTTGTATCTACCTTCGTGGACAACGTGGGGTGAACCCCTAATCCAATTCCATGAAGGACTCCTATTTGGTCATCGACCGATGCCTGCTAGTTTATCTTGAAAGTCTTGTTTAAATAATAAGCCTAACATGATGACTATATCCCGTTTAGTTGTCGATTCCTATGGCGAAACTACCTGTTGATCTTTAGCTTACTGTTAAGCACCTAGGTGAAATTAGATAGAGTTACATCATTTGATTCTTTACCTAGTGATTGAGTTGCCTATGATAGTTACTAAATCAAAACAATAATAGCAACCCACAAGATAGAGTGTTCATCTAGTCATAATCAGTACAAAATGAGACCCCAAATTACAATGGGGGTCATTTACAACAACAACAACAAACAACATAAGAAATAGTCTTCAAAACAAACATAACGTTAACAAAATAGCCACAATCAAGCAAGGCACGTAAGACAAGCAATCACTCCAAGGAGTCATCAACAGACACGTTCTCCTCAGGTACCATTTCCTGATCTTCTTTACCTGTGATGATAAAAGAGGGTGAGTCCTTATGAACTCAGCGAGGAGGAACGAGAGATAATGTTTTGAAACTCTTTTCCGGTTAATCTCATGAAAATCTCTTTTTGAAAACATGTCACGTATTACAAATAATAAAGAACGCAAAGTATAAGAATCAAATTGAACAACAGATACAATTGCCAATCATTTCAAGGATATGGTGAGCTTTTGCTCTCAAGTTCAATTGGTGAGCATTTGCTCCCAATATCATTTTCGATAACAATTGTTGCGGCCGGCTTCAATCATCCACTTATCGCTCCCAATTGGGTGTACTCCGGATGTACCCCGAAATTCTACGACCCAACTCTCTAATGGTGGAATGCCAAGCGAGAGAGGGAATTGGACCATGGTAGTCACGGGATACCATGCCACAATGAAAGGTTGAAACCTGGTATACCATGTACATTTAAACCATTTAACATTTCACATTAGGAGGGCAACAAAGAAGGTTGCCTCTGAGCAATTTGAAGATCACATATTGCCAAGTAAATGGGTGAGGCATGCTTAACACAAATTTTCACTTTGTAAAACACATAGAGTTATATGAACATTAAACGGGCAGCCAAGTAACACATGTAAATCAAGTCATATAACTCATTTCGGGGTTCATGTATCAAGTACTAAGATTATACAAGCATGCAATGACATTTACATGAGACTGGGTGCAAGAGAAGTTCACTTATCAACAAGTAATCATTGGGAATCACATTTAGCTAGAAGGACAATTACAGGCAGCCTATTAACCAAACAATTTAACACATTTAACCATAAGATCATCTCTTAACATATAGTCATAAGCGTTAGGACCTCAATTCCGTGCTTATACATGCGATTAAGCAAACCATTCGTCAATTAATGTTCCCAAGCCATGCATCAATCAAATTAAACAACCTCAACAACCACAACAGTCCACACAACCTCTAAGTGCCACAATTCAAAGCATTCAATACCCCAAGCAAGGTCTCAACATGATTCAAAGCATATCACTAAGCAAAAACCTTACTGCAATTGCCTGTTTTTCCACATTCAATTAGACAAGAAAATAATCTCCAATTTCCGTGAACCAAATTCCAAATTGAAGCTTAATGAGTGATTTAAATCTAGGAGAAAACCTCGCTGCATTTGGAGTTCGGACTTAGGAGTTATGGCCAAAACCGTGAGACTACGCAAAACTGTCCAGTTTTAGACACATTACGATTTTTGCCATTTTTGAGGGTCTTAGAGTCCGATTTAGCCTTAGCCTATTTCGGACCAAAATGTTCCAAACTGCAAAATATAGTAACCTACCAATTTTAATGCATTTTTATCAAAATTTAATAGGTAAAAAGCACTTCGTTCCATAGAGTCAGTAATCTGCCAGAAAAACGAGTTTGCATATCTCTAAGTTTCTAGCCAAAATAAAGCCATGCATGAGAAGATAGGCTCATATACACACATATACATCAACTACAGAGGTAAATATAGCCATATGAGAGCATGCATGTAAGCTTTGAAAGCATTTAAAATAGTTTAACCCTCACCTTAGCCTATTGATAGATGAAGATGCTCAAAAGCTCTTGAAAATGCACAAAAGACCTTCTTTCCTTGATTTGCCCAAAAGATAGCTGGTTGTCCTTTACTTCCTAGCTTAGTTATGATAGTCTTAGTGTGTGCATGTGATTAGAACAAGAGGAAATGAAAGAAAGCTATAAAAACATACCTATGGCCGAGATAGAGAGATTTGTGAGCTTTGTGTGAGATCTCTTGCTTGTTGCTTGCAATGGTTTACTTTGGCCGAAGCTTGTGTGTTATAGAGAGAAATTCTTTTCAGTCTTGGAGCTCATGAAAAAGCTAAGGCCGAGAGTGAGAGGAGATGAGGAAGTTGAGAGAGAGTTTGAGAGCAAATGAGGCTGAAGATGCTTTGAGGATGTTTTTAAGTGTGTGTGTCGGCCTTGAGCTCTTCAATTTCTCAAATTGTGTCATCTTTTAAGCATTATTTGAATTGTTTGGCATGTGCATTGCAAGGGCTGAGAATGTGAAGCATTGGGTAGGATGTTAGGGAATTTGTTTTTAAAAGCTTTGTGTCTTGTGTTGTGTCATAGTTTGTCTAGGCTTAATTTAATTGTGCAAAGTTGATTAAATGGCTTGTCTTGGCCGTGTAATGCAAGGGAAAATCTAAAATTTCAGATTCAGATTAATGTATTATTGATTATAATAAGGGTGGAATTTGAGGTGCATTGGATTTGGAATAGGAATAATGAATAAAGAATGTTTAGTATTTAGTGAAATTTTGTCTTCTAGTGAGTTGATTTAGGATTAAAATAGTAGTTAGTGGAGTTTGTAGGATTATTTAATAGTCAAGTGCTTTGTGTAGGATGCTTTATTGATTAGCGTGCAGGCACGCTTTTCTAGGTCTATGGCACGCACTACGAGGTAAGGCGCGAATTACAAGACAAATGCACGTATTCCAAGTAAATGCACGCAACCCTAAATGAATGCACGTAATTCAAGACACGACTCTTAAACCTAGGTTAAGGCATGCAGATCAAGGTTGGGCACACGAAACGAGGTAACGCATGTAATTCGAGGTCGGGCCCCACATTCTCCCCTCATTAAAAGAATTTTGTCCCAAAATTGAGTATTACCTTTGGAATAATGCCGGATACTGTTGCTCCATCTGGTCTCGCCTTTCCCACATTGCTTCTTCAACTCCATGGTGATCCCACAACATTTTCACAATCGGTATTGACTTGCTGCGCAACTCCCGATCTTGTTCGTCTAGGATCCGAATAGGCTTTTCTTCATAAGACAAGTTCTCCCGAAGCTGTAACGGCTCTGGTTCCAAGATATGCGATAGATCAGGGTGATACTTCTGTAACATTGAGACATGGAAGACATAATGAATATTGGAGAGGTTTTGGGGAAGTTCCAGGCGATACGCCAATTTTTGAACCTTCTCAACTATCTTAAACGGTCCTACAAACCACGGGCTCAACTTTCCACCCTTACCATTTTAATCAATCCCATCCGAGGTGATAACTTCAAGAACACCTTATCGCTGACCTCAAATTCCAAATTCCATCTCCGTCGGTCTGCATAACTTTTTTGCCTGCTTTGGGCGGTAAGCATCCGTTTCTGGATGAGGTGGACATTTTCAACAGTCTTCATAAGTTCTGGTAGAAGGGTCGGGTCAAAAGTCTTCGTCTCACCTACTTCATCCCAGTATATTGGGGATCGACACTTACGTCTATACAATGCCTCAAATGAGGCCATCCCGATAGTGGCCTGATAGCTGTTATTATAAGTGAACTCCTCTAGAGGTAGATACTTCTCCCAACCTTTTTCGAAGTCTAAAACACACACCCTCAGCATATCTTCCAAAATCTGAATACTTCTCTCAGATTGTCCATCAGTTTGAGGGTGATAAGCTGCACTGAAACTCAATTTCATCCCCAAAGCTTCTTGCAATCTCTTCCAAAATTGGGAAGTCAAACGAGGATCCCTATCCGATAAAATACTCACAGGCATTCCATGTAACCCTACAATATCCACCACATACATGTCTCCCAGTTTTTCAGAACTATCTTCCTTGTTCATCAGTAAGAAATGTGCTGATTTAGTCAATCTATCCACTATGACCCAAACGCCATCATGACCCTTTTGTGACCTAGGCAGGTCCATGACAAAGTCCATAGTTATATGTTCCCATTTTCATCGGGGAATTTCCAACGGTTGAAGTAAACATGCCGGTCGTTGATGTTCTGCCTTGACCCTCTAACAAGTTAAGCACCGTGCCACAAACTCTGCAATTTCTCTCTTTATGTTATTCCACCAATAGTGTTGCTTCAAGTCCCAGTACATCTTTGTTCCACCAGGGTGAATGGTGTATCTTGAGTTATGGGCTTCCTCGAGAATCTTCTTTTTCAACTCTTGGTCATTAGGGACACAAATTCGACTCCTGAACCTCCAAATACCATCATCATGAAACTTGAAATATGTGTTGCTTTTCTTAATCTTCTAAAATTGTTGGTCCTTCTGTTGGGCCTCTCGAATCTCAAACAACAAGGTCGATTGAACTTGTGTACTAGCAAATAGTAACCCTTTTTGAGTCAATTGTGGTTTCCACAAAAATGTTTCCTCTAACATCTCCCACACCTTAACCTCCAATTTTGCCATGCTCTTCTTCTGGCTTAAGGCATCTGCTACCCCATTCACTTTACCGGGCACATAATTGATTGTGCAATTATAATCATCCAAGAGCTCCATCCACCTTCTTTGCCTCATGTTCAACTCTTTTTGTGAGAACAAGTACTTCAAACTCTTGTGATCCGTAAACACCTCAAACTTGTTACCCCACAAATAGTGCCTCCATTTCTTTAGTGCAAACACAATAGCTGCTAGCTCCAAATCATGCGTCGAGTAATTCAATTCATATGGCTTTGGCTTCCTAGAGGCATACGCAATCACTCTACCATTCTGCATTAAAACACAACCTAGTCCTTCCTTAGAAGCATCACTATAGATTACGAAGCCTTGACTTCCTTCAGGTAATGCAAGAACAGGTGCGGTCGTCAATCTTGACTTCAACTCTTGGAAGCTATTCTCATACTTGTCATCCCACACGAACTTTGTTTTCTTCTGAGTGAGCTTTGTAAGCGGTCCTGCAATCTTTGAGAAATCTTTCACAAACCTCTAATAATAGCCAGCTAAATCAAGAAAACTCCGAACCTTTTTGACATTTTCTGGCTTCCTCCAAGACATCACTGCTTCTAACTTTGCTAGGTCCACCGCTATTCCTTCCTGGGATATGATGTGTCCAAAGAATGCAATATGTTGCAACCAAAATTCACATTTGCTAAACTTTGCATACATTTGATGCTCCCGAAGTTTTTGCAATACCAATCGCATATGTTGATCATGCTCAGCCTTAGATTTCGAGTATACCAAAATATCATCAATAAAGATCACCACAAATTGGTCCAAGTAGGGTCAAAACACCCTGTGCATTAATTCCACAAAAGCTGCAGGGGCATCAGTCAACCCAAATGGCATAACCACAAACTCGTAGTGCCCACATCTCGTCCTGAAAGCCGATTTAAGAACATCCTTCTTCTTGATCTGCAGCTGATAATACCCTTGTCTCAAGTTGAGTTTCGAATACACTTTAGCCCCTTGAAGTTGGTCAAACAACTCATCGATCAATGGAAGTGGGTATTTATTCTTGACGGTCACTTGGTTCAATTCTCAGTAATCGATGCATAGCCTCAACGTTCCGTCTTTCTTCTTTACAAATAGGACTAGTGTACCCCACGGAGAAGAACTTGGTTGAACAAACCCCTTCTTCAATAATCCTTACAATTGGTCCTTCAATTCTTGTAGCTCAGCTGGTGCCATATGATAGGGAGCTTTAGATATCGGTTGGATGCCAGGCAGTAATTCTATTACAAACTCGATGTCCCGATCCAGAGGCAAACCTGGCAATTCTTCTGGAAACACATCAGTATAATCTTTAATCACCGGCATCTCCTCCAACTTAGCCTTGTTTGATGGCTTATTGATGAGGTAAGCTAAGTATCCTCTACACCATTTTCTCAAGGACTTCACTGCTTTCATAGATGAAATGATGGAACTCCCGGTGAAGTCTCTTGGACCCATTACCTCCAATGTTGGTTGACCAGGTATCTGGAATGTTACAATCTTCGTCCGGCAATCTAGTTGGGCATGATGCTTTGCCAACCAGTCCATCCCTAAGATGACTTCATAGTCTCGAAAGGGTAACACTATAAGATTGGCTGAGAATTCCCTATCCTTAATTTGGATTTTCCATGCTTTACAAGCTGAGCTAATAACAAGTTTAGAACCCATCAGAGTACCGACTTCTACTTCGTAAGGCAAACATTCAACTCATAATTTTACACATTGCACACATAAGGGAGTAATAAATGAATGAGTAGTACCTGGATCAATTAGCACCCTAACAGGTTGATTCAGTATCAAGAATGTACCTTCAACAACAGCAGTCTCTTCAAGAAGCTCCTCACATTCAATAGCATAAGCTCGGGTCGGAACTCTAGGGACTGGAGTCTTGCCTCTACCAATTGGTTTATTCTAATATTGTCCCCCTTGCCATTTAGGGCAATCCTTAACCTGGTGCTGATCGCTACTACACCCTACGCATCGTCCCAATTTCCTCTAGCATTGGGTCTCAGTGTGACCCTTCTTGTCACAGTAAGAACAGGTGACAACCTGAGTAACAGGTGAACTACCTGTGGATCCACGGGTGGAAGAGGCTGATGGTGCTTTAGACGGGCCACGGTTATTGACTGGTCTGTTCTGGCTCTGGCCCTGACTGCGACTCTGAGTCTGGAAGTTCCTCTGTTGTCCTTGAGGCTGGTAAGGTTTCTTATTCGGCTGACTCGAACCGGCTCTATCAAGTTTCCTCTTCTCAACTCGGGAAGCAGCAGCAAAGAGAGCAGAATATGTAGTAAAGTCATGTGAAGCCAAGTGATCCCGAATTTATGGCCTCAACCCATTCATAAATTTTCACATCTTCGCCTCAAGGGTACTGACCATGTATTGTGCATAGCGGGACAGTCTGTCGAAGCGGGCCTCATACTGAGCCACTGTCATGTTGCCCTGAGTCAAGGTCATAAACTCTTCAATCCGCCTCTGCCTCGAAACTGTAGGTATGTATTTCTCCTTGAAAGCCTGGACGAAGTTACTCCATAAGCGAGGTGTATGATCAGTTTCCCAAAGTGCCTCTACAGTGTGCCACCAGTGCTCAGCATCCCCGTGTAACAGGTACACAGCAAACTCAATCTTCTCTTCATCAGTATAGTCAAGTGGCATGTAGATCCTTTCAATCTTAGACAGCCAAGCCTCTGCCTTTTTATCATTAGCTTCCCCGAAGAATTTAGACGGGTAAAAATCAAGGAACTCCCACATCCAGTTGTTTCTCCCATTGTTACCATCATTCCTGTTGTTGTTACCACCAGCTCCGTAGTTGTTACTGTTGATGGCGGCTTCACGTGCTTCTTGACATTCCATTACTCACGACACACGATCCATAGCACTCGCCATCGTGTTAAACATAGCCATGCTAGGATTAGTTTGGTGAGCATCTCCGGCTTCTTGAGGCTCATCGCCCCTATTGGTATTGCGGGTACTAGGGCCAGCCATGTTAGGCACAAATTATTATGCACAATTTATTGGGATACGACAAGACAAGAAATTAATGTATAGAGTATGCAACATACAATTTCACAAAGACATATAATTCTCAAAATAGTTAAGACACGTTAATTCACATAAGCACGTAGAAACAAGAAAGGCATATTTACCATTGGCACACATTAACATACATAAGCAAGTCATTATAATTACCTTACGGCTTTTACCCAAGGTCTAAGAGTTAAACCCGGCTTAAGCAATCTAAGCTCTGATACCATTAATATATATATATATATTGGGTGTCACGCCCCAACCCGACCTATAGAGGTTAGACTAGAGTGTGATCTAATCATTTACACCATTTCACATACTTAATCATTTAAGATTTAACACTTAACGATAGTCTAGAACTCCAAAAGATTTTTTGAAAAACCGGTAGCATAACGGCTGTATTTAGGACCTTTCGGTTTGACCTAATTTCGAAATGCCTCAATTATACCAATCATTAATCCAATTCCATGAATGACTCCTATTTGGTCATCGATCGATACCTGCTAATTTATCTTGAAAGTCTTGTTTGATTAATAAGCCTAGCATGATGACTATATCCCGTTTACTTGTCGATTCCTATGGCGCAAGTACCTGTTGATCTTTTGCTTACTATCGAGCACCTAGGTGAAATTAGATAGAGTTACATCATTTGATTCTTCAACTAGTGATTGAGTTGCCTATTATAGTTACTAAATCAAAACAGTAATAACAACACACAAGATAGAGTGTTCATCAAGTCATAATCAGTACAAGCCAAAATTAGACTCCAAATTACAACGGGGGTCATTTACAACAAACAACATAAGAAATAGCTTTCAAAACAAACATAACGTTCACAAAATAGCAGCAGTCAAGCAAGGCAAGTAAGACAAGCAATCACTCCAAGGAGTTATCAACAGGCACGTTCTCCTCGGGTACCTGTTCCCGATCTTCTTCAACTGTGATGATAAAAGACAGTGAGTCCTTATGAACTCAGTGAGGGGAGAACGAGAGATAATGTTTTGAAACTCTTTTCTGGTTAATCTCATGAAAATCCCTTTTCGAAAACATGTCACGTATTACAAATAATAAAGAACGCAAAGTATAAGAATCAAATTGAACAACAGATACAATTACCAATCATTTCAAGGATACGGTGAGCTTTTGCTCTCAAGTTCAATCGGTGAGCATTTCCTCTCAATATTATTTTTGATAACAATTGTTGTGGCTGGCTTTAATCATCCACTTATCGCTCCCAATTGGGTGTACTCCGGATGTACCCTAAAATCCTACAACCCAACTCTCCGAGGGTGGAATGCCAAGCGAGAGAGGGAATTGGACCATGGTAGTCACGGGAGCACCGGCAAGCCCTATGCCGCCCGGCGTTCGTGAAACGCTACCATGCCACAATGAAAGGTTGCAACCTAGTATACCATGTACATTTATACCATTTAACAATTCACATTAGGAGGGCAACAAAGTAGGTTGCCTCCGAGCAATTTGAAGATCACATATTGCGAAGTAAATGGATGAGGCATGCTTAACACGAATTTTCACTTTGTAAAACACATAGAGTTATAGGAACATTAAACGGGCAGCCAAGTAACACATGTAAATCAAGTCATATAACTCATTTCGGGGTTCACGTATCAAGTACTAAGATTATACAGGCATGCAATGACATTTACATGAGACTGGGTGCAAGAGAAGTTCACTTATCAACAAGTAATCATTGGGAATCACATTTAGCTAGAAGGACAATTACAGGCAGCCTATTAACCAAACAATTTAACACATTTAACCATAAGATCATCTCTTAACATATAGTCATAAGCGTTAGGACCTCAATTCCGTGCTTATACATGCGATTAAGCAAACCATTCGTCAATTAATGTTCCCAAGCCATGCATCAATCAAATTAAGAAACCTCAACCAACCACAACAGTCCACACAACCTCTAAGTGCCACAATTCCAAGCATTCAATACCCCAAGCAAGGTCTCAACATGATTCAAAGCATATCACTAAGCAAAAACCTTACTGTAATGGTCTGTTTCTCCACATTCAATTAGACAAGAAAATGATCTCCAATTTCAGTGAACCAAATTTCAAATTGAATCTTAATGAGTGGTTTAAATCTAGGAACAAACCTCGCTGCCTTTGGAGTTCAGACTTAGGAGTTATGGCCAAAACTGTGAGACTACACAAAACTGTCTAGTTTTAGTCACATTACAATTTTTGCCATTTTTGAGGGTCCTAGATTCAGATTTAGCTTTAGTCTATTTCGGACAAAAATGCTTGGAACTGCAAAATCTAGTAACCTACCAATTTTCATGCATTTTTATCAACATTTACTAGGTCAAAAACACTTCATTCCATAAAGTCAGTAATCTGCCAGAAAAATGAGTTTGCATATCTCTAAGTTTCTAGCCAAAATAAAGCCATGCATGAGAAGATAGGCTCATATACACTCATATACATTAACTAAAAAGGTAAATATAGCCATATGAGAGCATGCATGTAAGCTTTGAAAGCAATTAAAAGAGTTTAACCCTCACCTTAGCCTATTGATAGATGAAGATGCTCAAAAGCTCTTGAAAATGCACAAAAGACCTTCTTTCCTTGCTTTGGCCGAAAGATAGCTGGTTGTTCTTTACTTCCTAGCTTAGTTATCATATTCTTAGTGTGTGCATGTTATTAGAACAAAAGGAAATGAAAGAAAGGTATCAAAACATACCTATGGCCGAGATAGAGAGATTTGTGAGCTTTGTGTGAGATCTCTTGCTTGTTGCTTGCAATGGTTTACTTTGGCCGAAGCTTGTGTGTTATGGAGAGCAATTTTTTTCAGTCTTGGAGCTCATGAAAATGCTAAGGCCAAGAGTGAAAGGAGATGAGGGAGTTGAGATAGAGTTTGAGAGCAAATGAGGTTGAAGATGCTTTGAGGATGTTTTTAAGTGTGTGTGTCAGCCTTGAGCTCTTCAATTTCTGCAATTGTGTCATCTTTTAAGCATTAGTTGAATTGTTTGGCATGTGCATTGCAAGGGCCAAGAATGTGATGCATTGGGTAAGATGTTAGAGAATTTTTTTTTTTAAAGCTTTTTGTCTTGTGTTGTGTCATAGTTTGTCTAGGCTTAATTTAATTGTGCAAAGTTGATTAAATGGCTTGTCTTGGCCGTGTAATGCAAGGGAAAATCTGAAATTTCAGATTCACATTAATGTATTATAGGTTATAATAAGGTGGAATTTGAGGTGCATTGGATTTGGAATCGGAATAAAGAATAAAGAATGTTTAGTGTTTGGTGATATTTTGTCTTCTTGTGAGTTGATTATGGATTAAAATAGTAGTTAGTGGAGTTTGTAGGATTATCTAATAGTCTAGTGCTTTGTGTAGGATGCTTTATTGATTAGCATGCAGGCACGCACTACGAGGTAAAGCACGAACTACGAGAGAAGTACACATATTCCAAGTAAATGCACACAACCCTAAATGAATGCACGTAATTCAAGACATGACTTTTAAACCTAGGCTAAGGCACACAAATCAAGGTTGGGGCACACAAAACGAGGTAACACATAAAATTTGAGGTCAGGCCTCACACCTTGGCCTCTCTTTGCCCAAAATCAGCATTTGTCACTAATCGCGTACGACGGTCGTGCGCTCGTCTCGAGTTGTCGACCCTTAGGGGATGACGTGCCTCGTGCAATGTCGGCGTCTGTGAGAAATGCTACCTGGTTGATCCTGCCAGTAGTCATATGCTTGTCTCAAAGATTAAGCCATGCATGTGTAAGTATGAACTAATTCAGACTGTGAAACTGCGAATGGCTCATTAAATCAGTTATAGTTTGTTTGATGGTATCTACTACTCGGATAACCGTAGTAATTATAGAGCTAATACGTACAACAAACCCCGACTTCTGGAAGGGATGCATT
>CM075768.1:41392965-41395465 GCA_037974665.1 Ehretia macrophylla
CAGCACGAAGGTGTGGGCATGGGGCGCGCATGTCACCCGCTTGCCGCACGAAGTTGCATGCATGGGGCGCCCATGCTGCACGATGGGGCGCCCATGCCTCAAGATGGTACGGCATCGATGGGGTGCCCATGCCGCACGATGGTGCTCGCATATGGCCCGCATACCGCACTAAGGTACGTGCATGGGCCGCACGAAGGTGCGCGCATGGGCCGCCCATGCCGCATGATGGTCGTACATGGGGCACCCATGCCGAACGATAGTTCGCGTATTGGGCGTGCATGGCGCACGATGCTGCGCATATGTCGGCCGTATGCCTCATAAAGGTGCGCGCATGGGGCACCCATACCGCAGGATAGTGTGGGCAAGGGGAGCCCATGCAACATGATGGTGCGCGCATCGGGCGCGCATGCCGCACGATGGTATGCACATGTGGCACCCATGACGTACCATGGTGCCCGCATGCCGCATGAAGGTACGCACATGTGGTACCCATGCCGCATGAAGATGCATGCATGGGACGCCCATGCCACACTATGGGGTGCCATGCCGTACGATGGTGCGCGCATCGGGTGTGTATGTCGCACGATAGTGCACGCATGTGGCCTGCATGCGGAACGAAGGTGCGTCCATAGGGCGCCCATGCCGCACGATGGTGTGGGCATCGTACGCTTATGTACATGGGGCACATACTTAGGGCCTGTACTTGGGGCCTCGGATGAGCTACAGCTTGGCGCGCAGTTAGGGCACAACTTGGCAAGGTTGTTGTGCAGTGGGGTCACGCATCGGGCACGATAGGGCAAGCACTTGGGCGACGATGCCCCACGATGCTAGGTACATGTTGCCCTCATGCAGAACGAAGGTGTGCGCATGGGGCGCCCATGCCGCACGATGGTGTGGGCATCGTACGCACATGCTGCACAATGGTACGCCCATGCGGCACGAAGGTGCGCGCATAGGGCACCCGTGCCGCACCTTCGTGCTTCCATGGGGCACGTATACCGCACGATGGTGTACGCAAATGGTGCGTGCGTGGCGCTCAAGGGGCACTGTTGAGGTACTGTTAGGGCACGGCTGGGGCACTATTGGGGCACTATGGGGTTACCCTTGGGGGACGATGGGGGATATTTGGGGACGACTTTGGCACTACTAGGGGACGTTGGTCACGACGGGCAATGTTAAGCATTCCGGGGTAAAGGGCATGTGGAATGTATTATGACACAAATGTGGACATTGATGTCCCTTTACTAGTGGTTTCCAAATCTATGAAGTAGTCTTAACATTTTCCTTGTCCGACAAACAGTTCGCGACATTTGTGACGTTAATTAGATTAATTGGGTTCCCAATCCATTGAAAATCAATTTTAAAGCCAAATATCATGTAAACAAATTAATTTACGAATTAATATAAATTTTCCAGATTTTTCTAGTATTTTTTCTAATTTTTCTCTATTTTTCGTAATTTTAAAATATTAAAAATTATTTTTTTGAAAAAAAAAATGAATATCATTTAACAAATTAATGTATGAATTAATATAATTTTTTCTGAATTTTCTATTATTTCTTTTGATTTTTTCCTATTATTTGCAACTATTAAATATTAAAAAATATTTTTTCGAAAAAAAAATATTGAAGTATATGGATATCATATGCTATCAATAAGGAGCAAGTTGGGTACGAAGATCATGCCACATGGGGCCATTTATAGTGTAAAACACCCATTATAAATCTCTGACAAATTGTACGTTACTGTTGTCACTTAGGTTTTTGCATCTAAATGTATTGTAGGGGGGAATATGGTGTCAAGTCCCTTGGTTGAGGTCCATGTGGGGGGACATTGGGGGCACTTCGTGGCACATTGTGGGCAATATCATGGACTATATTGTGGGCAAAAATGCCTATCGAGTGAATCATGCCGTGGTATTGCATTGAATACCCGTGCGTTGAGGCCGTGCCACCCCTGCCCCACGTCCTCTGGTATGTCCCTCAACGCATCACCAGGATGGCTAATGAGGAACGCGGTGACTTCCCTTGCCCATCATTAGCCATCTTGGTGCCGCAGCACCATCGACGTCATTGGGATGGCTAACGAGGGGGCGAGTAGTTGCCCAAGCACAAAATTAGCCATCCCCGTGCCGCCGGCTAAGTACATGTAGGGGACAATCCCATCCCTCGACGTGTTGTTG
Source organism: Ehretia macrophylla (assembly GCA_037974665.1). Taxonomy (NCBI): domain Eukaryota; kingdom Viridiplantae; phylum Streptophyta; class Magnoliopsida; order Boraginales; family Ehretiaceae; genus Ehretia; species Ehretia macrophylla. Next base: position 41,395,148 of record CM075768.1, read on the forward strand.
GGCCTGAGAGATGCACAAATCTCATAACACACGAAGCCATGGCCGTTGCCATGTAGATGTGCGCAGCCATGGTCTAGTGTTGTGGCGATCCAAGCACCGCGTGGGCTTGGGTGGCTCTTAGGCGATGGTGGGGGCAAGCGTGATGCACGAATTGCCTAACACACATTGCATTGGCTTTCGTTAACCAACGACGCGAGCGTTGCGATGATACGATTGCTGATGCTTCAATGTCGTGGCGATCCAAGCACTATGCGACCTTGGAGCCGTTCCCTGGTGGGTTCCGACGTGCCTGTGCGAGACACGAATCACCTAGCACAC
>CM075768.1:41402965-41405465 GCA_037974665.1 Ehretia macrophylla
CATGCCGCACGATAGTGCGCGTATCGGGCACGCAGGACGCACGATGTTGCGCGCATGTGGCCCGCATGCAGCATGAAGGTGTGCGCATGGGACGCCCATGATGCACGATGCTGCGGGCATCTGGCGACCATGCCGCACGATGGTACACGCATGTAGCCCGAATGCCGCACGAAGGTACGCACATGGGGCGTCCATACTGCAAGAAGGTGCGCGCATGGGGCGTCCATGCCGCAAGAAGGTGTGCGCATTGGATGCCCATGTCGCACGATGGTGCACACATAGGGCACCCATACAGCACAATGGCGTGCGCATACTACACGAAGAAGCGCGCATACGGCGCCCATGCGGCACGAAGGTACGCGCATGTGGCGTCCATGACACACGAATGTACGCGCATTGGGTATGCATGCCGCACAATGGTGCGTGCATATGGCTCGCATACCACACGAAGGTGTACACATGGGGCGCCCATGCCGCACGATACGGTGCCCATGCCAGACTATGGTGTGCATATCGGGTACGCATGCCGCACGATATTAAGCGCTTGTGGCCCGCATGTAGCACGAAGGTACGCGCATGAGGCGCCCATGCCGCACAAAGGTGCGGGCATCTAGAGTGTATATGGCCCGCATACCGCACGATGGTGCGTATGACGTCTAACCCGTACGATGGTGCGCGGGTAGGGCGCCCATGCCGCACAATGGTGACCGCATGTGGCCCACATGCCGCACGAAGGTGGGCGCATGGGTCGCCCATGCTGCACAATGTTACACGTATGGGGCGCCTATGTCACACGATGGTTTGTGCATGGGGCGCCCATGCAGCACGATGGTGCGCCCATGCAGCACGATGGTGCGCACATGCCGCACGAAGGTGCGCGCATATAATGCCCATGCCGCACGAAGGTGTGGGCATAGGGCAAGCATGCCGCAAGATGGGGCAGCCATGCCGCATGATGGGGCAGCCATGCCACACGAAGGTGCAGGCATGGGGAGCGCATGGAGCATGAAGGTGCACGCATGGGGCGCCCATGCCGCACGATGGGGTACCCATGCCTCACGATGGTGCGCGCATGCTGGACGATGGTAGGCGCATGTGGCCCGCATGTTGCACAAAGTTGCGCACATACAACACCGATGCATCGCGATGGTGCGCGCATGCGACGCCCATGTAGCATGATGTTACGCGCATTGGGCACGCATACCGCAATATTGTGCGCACATGTGGCCCACATGTGTCACGAAGGTACGCGCATGGGGCACCCATGCCGCACGATGGTGCGCACATCGGGTGCGTATGCCGTGCGATGATGTGGGCATGGGGCGACCATACCACACGAAGGTGCGCGCATGGGGCACCCATACCGCACGATGGTGGGCATATCGGGCACGCATGTCGCACGTTGTTACGCACAAGTGGCCCACATGTTGCACGAAGGTACTCGTATGGGGCGCCCATACCGCACGATGGTGCACGTATCAGGCTCTCATACTGCACGATGGTACGCATGTTTCCCGCATGCTGCACAAAGGTGAGTGCATGGAGCGCCAATGCCGCATGATGGTGTTGGCATCGTACGCACATGCCGCACAATGGTACGTGCTTGCTGCACGGAGGTGCGCGTATGGGGCACCCATGCCCACCTTCGTACGCGCATGGGTCACGCATATCGCACGATGGTGCGCGCAACTAGTGCACTCAGGGTGCTTAAGGGGCGCTATTAGGGCACTGTTAGGGCACGACTGGGGTACTGTTAGGGCACGACTGGGCACTGTTGGGGCACGATTGGGGTACTATGGGGGTACGCTTGGGGGACGATAGGGATGTTGGGGGACGGCTTTGGTACTATTAGAGGACGTTGGACACAACAGGAAATGTTACGCATTCGAGGGTAATGGGCATGCGTAATGTATTATGACACAAATGTGGACATTGATGTCCCTTTACAAGTGGTTTCCGAATCTATAAAGTAGTCTTAACCTTTCCCTTATCCGACAAACAGTTTGTCACATTTGTGAGGTGAATTAGATTAATCGGGTTCCCAATCCATCCAAAAATAATTTTAACGCCAAATATCATGTAAACAAATTAATTTATGAATTAATAAAAAAAATTTTGAATTTTCTAGTATTTTTTCTGATTTTTTCCTATTTTTTGTAATTTTTAATTATTAAAAATTAATTTTTCAAAAAAACAAATTTTGAATATCATTTAACAAATTAATGTATGAATTATATAATTTTTTCTGAATTTTCTACTATTTTTTCTGATGTTTCTCTATTTTTCGCAATTATTAAATTTTAAAAAATAAATTTTCAAAAAAAAAATCTTGAAGCATATGGATATCATATGCTATCAATAAAGAGCAAGTTGGGTACGAAGATCGTGCCATATATGGCCATTTATAGTGTAAAACACCCATTATGAATGTCTAGCAAAATGTACATTACTGATGTCACTTGGTTTTTGCATGCAAGTGTACTATAAGGGAGCATGTGGT
>CM075768.1:41410465-41415465 GCA_037974665.1 Ehretia macrophylla
GAAATTTCTACTATTTTTTCTAATGTTTCCCTATTTTTCGCAGTTATTAAATATTAAAAAAATACTTTTTTAAAAAAATCTTGAAGTATATGGATATCATATGCTATCAATAAGGAGCAAGTTGGGTACGAATATTATGCCACATGGGGCCATTTATAGTGTAAAACACCCATTATGAATCTCTGACAAAATCTACATTACTGCTGTTACTTGGGTTTTTGCACCTAAATGTACTATAGAGGGGCATGTGGTGTCAAGCCCTCTGGTCGAGGTCCATGTAGGGGGACGTTGTGGGCACTTTGTGGCACATTGTGGGCTATATCGTCGGCTATATTGTGGGAGAGAATGCCTACCTAGTGAATCACGCCGATGTATTACATTGCATACCCGTGCGTTGGAGTAGTGCTACCCCCGCCCGCGTCCCTCGGCATGTCCCTCGGCGCGGTACCAGGATGGCTAATGAGGAACACGGTGGCTTCCCTAGCCCCTCATTATCCATCTTGGTGTCGTAACACCATCGACGTCATTGGGATAGTTAATGAGTGGGCGAATGGTTGCCCAAGCACAAAATTAGCCATCCCTGTGCTGTCGGCTAGGTACACATTGGGGGACATTCCCGTTCCCTGACGTGTCATTGGACCTGCACGAATCGCCTAGCACATGAAGCCATGGCCGTTGCCGAGTGGATACGAGCGACCATGGTCTAGTGTCGTGGCGATCCAAGCACCGTGTGGGCTTGGGTGTCTCTTAGGGGATGGTGGGGGCAAGCGTGATGTGCGAATTGCCTAGCACACGTGGCATTGGCTTTCGTTAAGCAAGGACACGAGCGTTGCAATGAGACGATTGCTGATGCTTCAATGTCATGGTGATCCAAGCACCATGCGCCTTGAAGCCGTCCCCCGGTTCATTCTGACGTACATGTGCGATGCACGAATCACCTAGCACACGATGCCATGGTCCTTGCTGAGTCGTAATGTGACGGACATGGTCTAGTGTCGTGGCGATCCAAGTACCACGTGGGTAGGAAGGTAGTTTGCTTGTCCTGTTCCGTGCATACGGGTGCATACAGGGGGACGGTAGGGGCACGCGCGATGCGTGAATCGCCTACCACACGGCCTTGGCTTTCATTAGTTGACGACGCGAGCATTGCAATGAGACGATGGCTAGAGCTTCAATGTCATGGCGATCCAAGCACCGTGCTACCTCGAAGCCATCCGACAGTGTGTTCCTATGGGCCTGCGCGATGCATGAATCGCCTAGCACACGACACCATGGTCCTCGCTGAGTCGTAATGCAATGGACGTGGTCTAATGTTGTGGAAATCCAAGCACTGTAGGGGCTCGAAGTCCGCTTTCGGTTGGTACCTCAAGTGCGTGCACTCGGTGCTTGGTCGGGCACCACGAAGTGGGCTCCTAAGCTTGTGACGTGCGGCCTGGTCATGCACCTCGTGCCGTTCCCGTCCCTTGTCCCTTGTCCCTCAGAAATTCTTCGTGCCTAGCGGTGCGTTCTCGGGCCATCTCAACGGTTTTGTCTACTTGAAGGGCTTCGTTTGCCTAGACGTTAGGGCGGTTACCAGCTTGGTGGTCTGGGCATAGCGAACGTGATAGTGCGTGAGTGGTGGTCGGCTTGTATGGGTCGGTTGGATCCCTGCTTGAGCAGCGACGTCTGCCCCTGCTTGCCTCTTGATTCGCGGGCCGAGTGCTTACGTTGCCTCGGTCGGTAGGTTGGTTTCCTGTGTTGCGTACCTATAAAGAACGTAGTCTAAAGTCACATCGTCCATCTTTTGCCTTGCGTCTGCCTCCGTGGACGACATGGGGTAAACCCCTAAGCATGTCCCGTGTTCCACCCTGCTCACTCCAACAAGTGCGACACATGTGGCCCGTGGGGCATCGCTCGATCTCTCGGATGCGACACACCATAACGGTATGGGGTCCTTGGCCTTTTTTTGCCTAAAATTAGCGTTCGTCACTAATCGCGTATGACGGTCGTGCACTCGTCTCGAGCCGTCGACCCTTAAGGGACGATGTGCCTCGTACGATGCCGACGTCGGTGAGGAATACTACATGGTTGGTCCTGCCAGTAGTCATATGCTTGTCTCAAAGATTAAGCCATGCATGTGTAAGTATAAACTAATTCAAACTGTGAAACTACGAATGGCTCATTAAATCAGTTATAGTTTGTTTGATGGTATCTACTACTCAGATAACCGTAGTAATTCTAGAGCTAATACGTGCAACTAACCCTGACTTCTGGAAGGGATGCATTTGTTAGATAAAAGGTCGATGCGGGCTCTGCCCGTTGCTGTGATGATTCATGATAACTCGACGGATTGTACGGCCCTCGTGCCGGCGATGTATCATTCAAATTTATGCCCTATCAACTTTTGATGGTAGGATAGTGGCCTACCAAGGTGGTGACGGGTGACGAAGAATTACAGTTCGATTCCAGAGATAGAGACTGAGAAACAGCTACCAAATCCAAGGAAGGCAGCAGGCACGCAAATTACCCAATCCTGACACGGGGAGGTGGTGACAATAAATAACAATACCAGGCTCAAAGAGTCTTGTAATTGGAATGAGTACAATCTAAATCTCTTAACGAGGATCCATTGGTCCACGTCAGGTGTGCACTGGTCGTCTCATCCCTTCTGCCGGCGATATGCTCTTGGCCTTAACTGGTAGGGTCGTGCCTTCGGCGCTGTTACTTTGAAGAAATTAGAGTGCTCAAAGCAAACCAACGCTCTGTACACATTAGCATGAGATAACATTATAGGATTTCGATCCTATTGAGTTGGCCTTAGGGATCGAAGTAATGATTAACAAGACAGTCGGGGGCATTCGTATTTCATAGTTAGAGGTGAAATTCTTGGGTTTATGAAAGACAAACAATTGCGAAAGCATTTGCCAAGGATGTTTTCGTTAAACAAGAATGAAAGTTGGGGGCTCGAAGACGATCAGATACCGTCCTAGTCTCAACCATAAATGATGCCGACCAGGGATCGGCGGATGTTGCTTTTAGGACTCCGTCGGCACAATCAAAGTTTTTGGGTTCCGGGGGGAGTATGGTCGGAAGGCTGAAACTTAAAGGAATTGATGGAAGGGCACTACCAGGAGTGGAGCCTACGGTTTAATTTGACTCAACACGGGAAAACTTACTAGGTCCTGACATAGTAATGATTGATAGACTGAGAGCTCTTTCTTGATTCTATGGGTAGTGGTGCATGGTCGTTCTTAGTTGGTGGATCAATTTGTCTAGTTAATTCCGTTAACGAACGAGACCTCAGCCTGCTAACTAGCTATGCGAAGGTATCCCTCCACATCTAGCTTCTTAGAGGGACTACAACCTTTTAGGCCGCAGAAGTTTGAGGCAATAACAGGTCTGTGATACCCTTAGATGTTCTGGGCCGCACGTGCGCTACACTAATGTATTCAACGAGTCTATAGCCTTGGCTGTCAAGCCCGGGTAATCTTTGAAATTTCATCCTAATGGGGATAGATCATTGCAATTGTTGGTCTTGAATGAGGAATTCCTAGTAAGTACGAGTTATTAACTCGCGTTGACTACATCCTTGCTCTTTGTACACACCGCCCGACGCTCTAACCGATTGAATGATCTGGGGAAGTGTTCGAATCGCAACGACGTGGACGGTTCACTGCATGCGACGTCACGAGAAGTCCACTGAACCTTATTATATAGAGGAAGGAGAAGTCGTAACAAGGTTTCCGTAGGTGAACCTGCGGAAGGATCATTGTCGAACCCTGCGAATGCAGAACAACTTGCGAACCCATTTAAACAACGCGGGACCGACGAGGGGGAGACGACTCTTCCCCAGCCCACGTGTCGGTCATGAGTCGGGGCGAACACCCTGCAAACAACGAACCTCGTCGCGGAATACACCAAGGAAAATGAAAAATAGGGGCCAGCCAATCCCTGCCCCATCTGCAGTATGCCGGGTTAGGCCTCGATCCCTTACAAAATGAAAATGACTCTCGGCAACGGATATCTCAACTCTTACATCGATGGATAACGTAGCAAAATATGATACTTGGTGTGAATTGTAGAATCCCGTGAACCATCGAGACTTTGAACGCAAGTTGCGCCCGAAGCCATCAAGCCGAGGGCACGTCTTCTTGGGCATCACGCAATGCATCGCCCCCCCACTCTATACCCCAACATTGGGTTGCCTGGTTCGTGCATGGGGGCGGATTATGGCCTCCCATGTCTCGAGGCACGGTTGGCCGAAATGCGAGTCCGATGTGACAGACGTCACGACAAGTGGTAGTTGGTCCATTCAACTAGTGAGTTGTCGTTCGTCGTCCCGTCGCGTATGTGAGACTGAAGATAGACCCTCTAGCGCTATACCCTACGACCGTGACCCCAGGTCAGGTGGGATTACCCACTGAGTTTAAGCATATCAATAAGCGGAGCAAAAGAAACTTACAAGGATTCCCTTAATAACGACGAGCGAACCGGGAACAGCCCAACTCGGGAATCGGGCGACTCCGCCCTCTGAATTGTATTCTGGAGAAGCGTCCTCAGCGACGGACCGGGCCCAAGTCCCCTGGAAAGGGGTGCCAAAAGAGGGTGAGAGCCCCGTCGAGCCCGGACCCCGTCACACCACGAGGCGCTATCGCCGAGTCGGCTTGTTTGGGAATGCAGCCCTAAGCGGGTGGTAAATTCTATCCAAGGCTAAATACGAGCTAAAGACCGATAGCGAACAAGTACCGTGAGGGAAAAATGAAAAAGGACTTTGAAAAGAGAGTCAGAGAGTGCTTGAAATTGTCAAGAGGGAAGTGGATGGGGGCCGACGATGTGCCCCAGTCATATGTGGAACGGCGAGAGCCGGTTTGCCGATCGGCTAAGAGCGAAGACCAATGTGGATTGTTATGGCGGCCAAAGCCCAGGCAGTAGATATGCCCGCGGAATATCATTGCCTCGATCGTGGCGAGGCAACACGCGCCTTCGGCGTGATTTGGCATCTGTGCACTCCCGGTGCTGGC